>CANSZD010000345.1:0-185377 GCA_947648045.1 Beta corolliflora | reverse complement strand
TACATCACACTTTTAGCATTAAAGATCCGGGGCAAGTTGTTTACTGGGCATTTGAGGTCCGCTCTACATCCGATGGCTTCCTTTCTCTCTCAAATAAAATTTACTAAGGAATTGCTTCAAGACAGGCAGCATCACTTTCTCTAAGAAAACATCTACCCCACTTCCAACACATGTCAAACTTTTAGTCGATGAAGGTGATTTCCTACTCCGATCCTGCAGCCTATTAAGGAGCCTCTGTTGGGTAAATTGAATTTTCGACTCATAAAAGGCCCGACTCTAGCTTTTGCCGTACAAAAGCTTAAGTCAATTTATGCATTCTCCTCGTGTCCTCATTACCAAGCATTGGTTCACAATTCCACTATGTTCACACCATCACGTCGGGGTATACTTTTTAAAGGCTTTCCCAAACAAACTCATTCTTCAAAGCTTATAGTGATTCAGATAAGGCAAATTGTCCTAATACTAGAAGATCACGTGTGCAAAGTAATGCTACTTGGGTTCTTTCTCTCCTATTAGCTGGGAAGTCTAAGAAGCAACGGCATGGAACCTCAGTGCCTCCTCGTGCGTAATATAGAGCCATGGGCTCAAGCCGCTCCGTCAGCTCGGTTGCAAGACCGCTGACCGAACTTGGAGTCTCTTCTCTTACTCCTGGGTGACTCCTTCATCGTGACAATACGTCAAGCATTACAAATAGCAAAAATCTTGTTTTTCATTATAGGACAAAGACATAGAAGTGGATTGTCATTTCAAAAAGACAAGGCTGCCAAGGTTTACTACAACTAAGCCATCTACCTACACACAATCAATCGGCAGATGTGTCCACCAAGGTTCTTCCCATTGCTCACCATAATACTTCCTTCTTTCCAAACTAGAATGGTTCCTACCTCACCACCTAGTTTGAAGGGGGTGTTGAAGCTACCACTTCTAAGCTCGCCACCTCAAAGATACATAATGTAACTAACTAACTGATCTCCGTTATAACCGATCAATCTCAGTTAGTTAGCTTAGACCGCCCCTCTCGCCTTTCTTCTTCTCTCTCTTATTTTCTCTGTTGCTTTTGTCAGTACACTTTGTATATACACAGTTAGGAGTTGTAACCCTTAGCTCTTAATGTAGTACATTCCTATCAATAAGAAATTTCTCTCTAAAAAACAAATTCTCTCTATGAAAAGTTCAATAAGAACAATTCCATTGATCTAAAACTTTCTTTCATTTTATCTTACAATAACTGAGATTATCAATACTCAGATTTCATCAATATTTATATAACTAAAGTTTTTCACCATGAAGTCATGAACTAGCAATTTCACATCTGTGTATTGGATCTCAATAGACCACTTTTGGATCGCTTATATGATGAAGAGCTGTCATAAGAGATTAAAAAGATGATAATTGGCAAGAATATCATAAAGATCTCCTTAGGCACATCACCTTGGAATGAAACAGAGCATCCAATGCACTTGCAAGGAGTGCCCCCGAAACAAGGCTAGTACACTACATGCAGTAGACAGTGATAGCAGCAACAAAGAAAGGCCAAATGTTAAGAGGAAATCATAGAGGCTTTCGAGGAGGTTAAGAATGAAATACCACTAACCACATAGGTGAAAATAAAAACTAAAATGCTCCCTAGATGACAGAGAGGTTAACGGCTATGTTTATAAAATCCAGCTCTGTATAAATTGTAGTCGCCATTAATTAATAAGCTAAATTCTTCTTTGTTGTATAACACCAGTCGAACAAAAGAGAAATTTCTAGACTTCCACTTGTAAGAAGGAAAACGTCTAGGACCACATATGCTCCCATGAACCAAGTCACATTCTAGCTTACTAATTACTTCCGCCGTTCTAAAATAAGTGAAAAACTTGTCTTAAAAAGCTCTCACGTAAAAGCAGGTGCTTTCACTTGTTCCTAACAAATGGAAGGATAACTTAATTGACCCTTTCAAGAAAAAAGTTCAACTTACTTGAGGAATAGCATCAATTTAAATGAAAACAAATTTGCGCTACAAAAATTAGTCAGATTATCAGTCTTCTCTTTTCTTTCCACTAGATTCTTGGAGGTGAGTGTTTTTTCCCTGTCCTCCATTCTCTATTTCAAGGTTTTCATTACTTGTTATGCCACTGGAGGTGTAGATGCACCAATAATTAATAAAGGGAACTATTCTGACTAGATATATTATTTTTAGCACATAAAAGATGGCACTCTCAGATAAAAAACAATAGCTTACTGTACACTAAGACTTTGTTCTTTTGGACCGAATTAATGAAAATTCGGTTCGCCCTTGACAAAACGTACCATGCTCGCTTCATGTTTATCTCGGCTTCATTCGGTTAGTTTCTCCCACGGTTTTCGTGGGCTGCCAAGCTTCAATCCGGGCTCATGTTTATTCGGCCCATTAGTTTCTCCCACGACAAATTAAGTTGGCCCGCCTCGTACAAATTCGGTTAAGTTAAAAAAACAGAGCCTAATTCTTCGTCTCATTTGACTGTTCCTACCAACTATACATGAGTCGTCATGGCTATTTACTTCTTGATTGAGAGACGATGTGGGTAGCAGAAGCTTCACCAGTAAAATCCCCTGCTGAGCTCTGATGAGATTCAACTGAAAATCGCTGAGGACCACGAATGCAATTGCGAAGACGCCAATAAAGAATAGGAAATCAAATACTACATTTGATTTTTAAAAATAAAATAAAATTAACTCATTAAATTAAAGTCAAAAGACATCGACAAAATAAATCAAAACTAACAAATATATATCAAATGGGGTCAAATAAAATTTTAGTATGCCAAAATCACGATCATTGATAAGACGAACAATTATGCAAACCCTCCTTCACACTATTGTTTGATATAACATTTTACAAAGGGGTCTATTAATTTATTGTTTTTGACGTAGAATCGATTTGATTCAATCGATTGTAGATGAAGAATCGACATATCCTCGTAAAACCGCACAAATTCTCATCAACAAATCAACGTGGTAATACAAAACATGCGTAACAAAAATCCTCCTCTGGTAGATGTAAGTCATGTAACCGAATCAAAGCGTAAAAAAACTACTCCATTTGGGAGGACACCCAGGGCCGTCTTAAAATTTTTGGGGCCCCGTGCTAATTATAAAGTTGGAGCCCTAAATATAAAAATATTATGCATAAATTGCAAAAATATGATTAATATTTATAATAAAATAAGCATTATTATCATCTTTTTGTCCGAAAAACTCGATTTAAATAATATGACTAAAAACAAACATTTAATTTAAAACTTTTGGTACTCCAAAAAGGCGTGACCTCCGCGTGTCAGTCGGCCACTCTGCACGCCCTAATAGACGGCCTCGGAGAGACCTTTAGGTTTATTATAAATAAAAAGTTAAAACCGAATTTTTTTAAAAAAAAGGAAAAATAGGGTTTGCCACGGCCCGTGGCGGAGTGGTAGCCCCCGGATCAAAAGATTAAATTAGGGTTTTAGAGAGGAAGAGAGAACGGCTAGGTTAAGAACCCCTTACTAGTTGGATTTGATGAAAACTTAGTCCCCTGTCTCTCTACTCCCGTAATCTTTCTTTCAGTAAGCTATAAAATCAGCGCTTAATGATCTTTTTGTTTTGTTAATCAGATTACTTATAGTAAAAAGTTATAAGGATTTATTCTCTCAAGCACGCACGTCTATGCATTTCAGCTTCAACCCATCTATTTCTACCTTACAAGATCATAGCCTACTAGTAGATAGGCTCACCAATTTGCCTGATGAATTGTTAATTCGAATAATTTCTTCGCTTCCTACCAAAGATGCTCTTGTTACATGCAATTTGTCTAAGAGAATGAGGCATGTTTTCCCTTGGATTACCAGCCTCAACTTCGATCATTCACCTATATCTCCTTGTCGTAGACATTGCTATGAAATCGAATGTTTACGAACTTTTGTGACCTTTGTAGATAATGTGCTTCATGCATACAAGTCTCGGTATCTCACCAGGTTTATACTTCGAGTTGGTTGTGTTCCATGTCGTTTACCTGACTTGAAATCCAAGCAACTTAACGCGTGGATCTCTTTTGCATTAACTCGTTATGGCCTCAAAGAGCTTGATCTCTGCCTTCAACTGAAGGATCGAAGTGACATTCAGCTGCCCTCGGAAATATTCACGTGTGAAACTTTGGAGGTGTTGAAGCTTGATGTTAACATTGGTCTTGAACAAGTTTTCGACATGCCATCCTTTCATCTTCCAAACTTGAAACGTTTCCACCTATATGTTGAGTCCATTTCTAAAGATGAATTTTTAACGAGCCTAGTTTCGAGCTGCCCTTTACTTGAAGAACTCAGTGTGGAAGGCTTTTGGAATTATGGTTGCGATATAAGTATCTCTTCTACTTCTCTTCGGAGATTGTGCTTAAGAATGGGTAACCTTAGTCCGTTTCACAGCATCGTCTTTTTGCGGATACATACTCCTAATCTTTTGGATCTTGAGTACATGGGTAACTTAGTATTACAGTACTCTTTCACAAACATGAACTATCTTGTTAAAGCACACATCAATATCTTTTCTACAATCCGTAGAGTTTACTGTCTGGATATTCTTAGCCTGATCAGATCGTTTTCTAATGTTCAACATTTATGTTTGATCTTCTCGTCCTCTGAGGGGTTTGTCTCAATCTCTAATTTTGCTTCCTTTTCTTACTAAAAAAACTATAACTATTGCTTATCTTTATATACTGTAAATCTGTAATGTGAAATTAACTAAACTGCCTGTTACCTTGGTTGAAGATTCTACAGTATCGCGACTTAAAGGATCGACTTCCGGTGTTCCGTAATCTGAAATGTCTAGAGCTGGGTATAGCTGGAAATGTATATTGGAACGGACTGTTGTTGGCATTTCTGAACTTTTCGCTTGTCTTAGAAACACTTGTTTTCCTGCAGGTCAGTGTGTGGCTTCTTCTTCTCTTTGGTATTCTTATATATGCGAGATGAATATAGACGATGCTGTAATACTGTCATCTACATTGCAGGGAATAAGTTCTGAAAGCACCGATGCAGTACTTAGTACACGCGAGGATATAAGGAAGGCGCTGCTAAAGGTCGAACGTGGATTTTGCAGAACAACTCAAGATATTATTCCTTGGTGTTGCAGATTTCATCTCAAAAGAATTGTTATAAAACATACTCGTTGGGAAGAACGGGAAATAGATTTGATCCGGTTTTGTCTCAGACATGCAATAGTTTTGGAGGAATTGGTCATATATCCATGTAGGAGTGTTCGGTTTTCAGTTGCAGATCAGATGGAAATACACAGCACATTGCAGAATTTACCAAGGGCCTCACTCACTTGTTCATTCGTAGTGCACGAAGAGTTGACAGATTGAGCTCAGATGCAGATGACTGATGAAGCCTTTGTTCCAACTTAAAGGCTACGTTTCGTTCCTCTTCTTTTTGTCGAACTTAACTTATCTTTGTGCTGATCTTAGCTTATTTTGTTTAAGTACAATTTCTTTATGTATTGTCAATTATGAAACTTATTTTTGCTGAAACTTACTTTAATAAACTTATGAGAATAAAGCCTTAGTGTCTTTTGGTTGTAGCGATTTCTCTTTTTGTATATGATGCGTAACCTTTCCCTTAACGATTTCAGTTAAATATGATTAACAACCAAACTATTAACTAGCATATTAATGATATATTAAGATATGAAGCTTCAGCTATGCCGCCTTGACGTGGGCTATAGAAAGAATTGAAGCTGCAAGCGACTCTAGCGTGCTGACGGGATCTGCTCACTAAAGAGCTGGGGTCCTCAACCCCACCCAGCTTATTGTTAATGACATTAGAGCTTTGGCTTCATCCTTTGATGTTTGTAAGTTTATTTTTAATAGGAGATCTTGTAATAAGGTAGTCATGCCATGGCTAAAGCATCTCTCTCTTTTGGGAAGTTTTTGAGTGTGGATGGAGGATTGTCCTTTTGATGTTCTTCCCTTGTAACAGCGGACAAAGCTTTCATGGAATGAATTGCCTGTTTGGCTTTCCCGTCAAAAAAAAAAAAAAAAAGATTCCTCCGAGAAAATTATGGTACAAGAGTAGTGTTGCCAGGGGTTTTCTGCTAGAAGTTGGTTTGAACAATAGCAGGACAATTGAACAACTGTCTACCTAGCAGAATAGCTTGCAAAGATTTATAGTATATTACACTAGTTAACCTAATATGACACTACAATGAGACAAGTTGCAAATTCATGATGTAATACAAGGTCATTTAAGATTTCAAGACCAGTTTTTGATGTATCATTGATTTGGTCACAGATTTCACAAACCTGAAAAAAAGGGTCCTGCTAAACTTTGGCACCCAGCAAGTGGCTGGTATGTTACAACATTCAACAGTCAACACTATGAAACATTAGTCGGGGTTAAACTGAGATCACCTTCGTCGTTCACATTTTGTCGCCTGCTGTTGTTTCGGTCACATGACAAGGGCATAGTTTTGTCCTCACCAACCTCAAGCTTGCATAAAGGACATGAAGCATTGATCTTCAACCATTTGTCCACACACTCAGAGTGAAAGAGATGAGAGCAAGGCAGCTCCCGTAATTCGTCATTGTCCACATATGCTGCTAAGCAAATACAACATAGCTGCACCAGGTTTTATCAACAAAAAGGGAGATAGCGAAACCATAAGAGTATAAACCACTAAGCTGAAAAACCAAGAAAAGTAAAGAGTACAAAAATCAAATGATAATATTCTATGTAAATTTAAAAATTTCATTTTATCAAAAGTACCTCTATCGAATTCTCAACACTCTACACGGGTATGGACACTTAAGACACTTCACTTAGGCCAAAAACATGGAAATTTTGCATGAAATAGGCATAGCCGAATTGAACATTTAAGATGAATGGGAAAAAAAGAAAAGCACGAACTCAGGGATTAGAAGAAGACGATGGACATGATATGGACCAGCTTGGTAGAATTGTTCTGAAGTCCCAAGTGCTAGATGGTCAGCCTACTAGAAAGTTGAAATTAGTGGGATCTAAAACATTCACTGAGGATTTATCACTAAATTTTGGGCATGTAAGAACATCAGTCTTCTCTTTATCAGTACATTCCATGTTTTCCAACATAAACTTACATTTTTTTTAAAGATCAGTGATAGAAAAATATTATCTTCCTGTTATTAATGGCCCAACTGGCAATATATTTCAAACTTTGATGGGTAAGAATTAAGATAATATAAATCCATGTTACTTTTTGAGATCAAGCATTTATTTCAATAGTAAATCATAAATGAAAAATCGATAAGACTAAAAGTAGATAACATGAAACTTACTGCATCTTCTCCGGATATGACACGCTCCTCCTGAGTTCCATCGGCCAAGATGCCATCTTTGCTAGCCTTCAAACATATCTGTTCATCATGAATACTCCCAGATTTTCTTAACTTGAACTTGTAGATTGGTAGAGCATCGATAGCTTCTATGCTTGCTCCCCTGGGTTTCGAGAGATCCTCTCGGATACCCATTACTGAAATAATACAAGGCAAGCAGCAAAATATGGTAGCACATAGTAGGAATGGCAGTGCATACCCAATGCAGCTGAAGGTAAGGAAAACTATACAAAGCCTGCATTGGTTGGAGCAGAAACATTAAGTTCACACGAGGAACCAAGATGTGGAAGATTAATGGAGCATAATTAAGATCATGTACCTATACAACTTCGGAGCTACAGAGGGAGAGGAATGTGCCCCAAAAATCCACACATTACCCACAACAAACCACACTGCAAAGAAGCAGTCCAAGGCCATCTTGAAGTGATCTACTATTCCATTGAGTCTGAATAAAATGTTATTTTTATTAGTAATGACACGGCCAATTTACGTCAATTTGCAAAGAAATTTATCAAAGTTACCACCAAAAACCAAAGAAAACTGATAGGCAATTGGCAATTGTATTCTTAGTTTCAAAACCATTCCCTCCTTCCTTTTATCTATCTCACCATTCCCTTCACTTCATCATGTATATGCTATAAGTACTTCCTCCGTTTTTTTTTGTTTACTTGAAACGTTTCCATTTAAGGAAGCAACATATTATTTGCAACATTGACATTTTTGGCAATATTTTCTCTCTCTTCGCACATGAGGGGTCCTTTTTTTTATCTCTCTCCTCTCCCTAAATTCTTGTGCCACACTTCAATGTTGCAAGTTAGAAAAAAAAGAAGGGAGTATATTATTTGGAAAATTTTGTACATGCATGCCCAGCAATCACATTCTTACAACACTATATTGAGATATTACTATAGGGGTATAACCCAACCCAAAGCCCCTCAAGCTTTTGCAAGAAAGTCATCGAGCAAAATGATACAGATTCACAATTTCACACTTCCAGATAGTCTTCTAAGTTTGTATTTCCCTTAGATCAGCTTGACTCTATTATATTAATCAAACCACCAGAGAGAAGATGTTAAGAAACAAACTGAATAAAATTGACAAGCAGAACTCTTTCCCCATATTACTTTTGTCCCTTAATGGCAAGAGCTAAATAAGGTAATATAAGGGGTTGGCATAGCTATTCATTCGATTTTTCGTTCCTGACATCTAGATCTAGTACAGACTACCTCACAAATCACAATCACATGTTCTCTAGCATCAATGGTCCAACTTAGTCAGCACCATTATCCAACTGAGGCTGTGGAGAAAAATATAACTGATAATGCCATAATGGTCCCCTAGCTTTAGTATCTAGGCTACTCATTACCGTATTAGGGGATCTTCAAGAGTTCAACATAGTTTACCTACATCATTGCATATTTGAAAGTGAACTCAATCTGTAATGTCTCATTGTTGGCTCCAACATCCAGCTATACCAAGTGAACTGCAACTTATCCTTGCTCTGCCTTATGGGATATATTTATATAACTAAATTTTTTCCACCATGAAGTCATGAACTAGCAAGCGCACATCTGTTTTGGATCTCAATAGACCACTTTTGGATCGTTTATATGATGAAGAACTGGTCGTAAGAGATGAAAAAGATGATAATTGGCAAGAATATCATAAACCCCTCCTCCGACACATCACCTTGGGATGAAAAACAGAGCATCTAATGCACTTGCAAGGAGTACCCCCGAAACAATGCTAGTACACTACATGCAGTAGACAGTGATAGCAGCAGCAAAGAAAAGCCAAATGTTAAGAGGAAATTATAGAGGCTTAAGAATGAAATACCACTAACCACATAAGTGAAAAAAAAAAAACTAAACGCTCCCAGATGACAGAGAGGTTAATGGCTATGTTTATAAAATCCAGCTCTATTAACACTTGCTGTGATTTTCCTCTGTATAACTTGTACTAGCCATTACTTAATGAGCTAAAACATTCTTCTTTGTTGTATTACACCAGTCGTAAAAAAGAAAATTTTCCAGACTTCCACTTCTAAATAGGAAAACATCTAGGACCACATATGCTCCCATGAACCAAGTCATATTCTAGTTTACTAATTACTTCCTCTGTTTTTAATAAGTGACACGTTTTCCTTTTTAGGAAATGTCACAATAAGTGACACGTAGCTCAAAGTAGTAAAAAATACTTCTCATTTATTACATTTTTGCCATCATTTAATTGTTTCACCTACTTACTTTATCCAATACTCAAATTTGATTGGTTAAACAAGTAGTCCCAATTTTCTCTCTCTAGGCTCCTTGGTATTCCCCCACTTTCTCTCGTGTCACTTATTAAAAACGGAGAAAGTACAACTTAATTGACCCTTTCGGAAAAAAAGTATTAACTTAATTGAGGAATAGCATCAATTTAATTGAAAACAAATTTGCGCTACAAAAAACAATCAGATGATCAGTATTCTCTTTTCTTTCCACTAGATTCTTGGCGGTGACTCGGTGAGTGTTTTTTCCCTGTCCTCCATTCTCCATTTCCAAGGTTTTCACTCTTTGTTATGCCACTGGAGGTGTAGATGCAGCAATATTTTATAAAGGAAACTATTCTGACTAGATATATGATTTTTAGCACTCAAAAAAATGGCACTCTAAGATGAAAACAATCGCTTACCGTACACTAATTCTTCGTCTCATTTGACTGTTCCTACCAACTATACGTGAGTCGTCATGGCTATCCACTTCTTGATTGAGAGACGATGTGGAAGCAGAAGCTTCACCAGTGAAATCCCCTGCTGAGCTCTGATGTGATTCAACTGAAAATCGCTGAGGACCACGAATGCAATGGCGAAGACGCCAATAGAGAATAGGAAGCGTTGCAAGACATCCACATGCGTATCCCACAACCCATGCAAATAATGGGGCTTCTGAACTCTTATATCTTGACAATGACAAAATAACTACAGAAGCAACAATTTGAGCAAGAGTAACAATCAGCTCAACTGAGATCCATAGACCTGAATTCAATGGGCTGGTGTAACCATATGAATCGCCTCTTCCTACATATGATGAGCTTCTAGAATTTACTCTTCCGGAAGATGAAGATTGCAGCGAGTTAATTTGTTGTGTACTACTTGAAGGTCTATCTACAGTATGATGAGATTCTGCTTGATTGGATGAACTTGATGGAGCATCATTAGCAACAGCAATGTCAATTACATGCTGACGATCTTCACAATCTCCGAAACGATCCATGAGTAAAGGGAACTGATCTCTGGATGTCTCACAGCTATGTGATACCAGCAGGGGAATGCCCATCTAAATCTGGAATCAAGTAAAGTGGATGTTGCATAGAAAGGCAGCTATAGTTATACTTGCTCTATGCCTTTCAACTTCTCTCCTACTATACGTGGACTTGCCCTGTGTTCTTCATCAATCACCAGACGTCAACTGACACCTAGCACCAGCAAAATATTGAATAATATCAACTTCATTTTGCTCAAGCACCTGCAAAAAGGGCTACAAGAATACAAGAGTACTACTACAAGATCAGAAGCATATTGATTTGTCTATTACCGATTTCATAGCTTATGTTTCATGGATCAAACGGTAAACCAACTTCATAACTCGAACGTTCATACAAGAAATCTAATATGTTAAATCTATTACCAAATTCATAGCTTATGTTTAATCTAATATGTGTATGTCACATAATTCGTAGACCACCCGGGAACATGGAACGAATTTGGGAACGGGATTTGCTGCATAGAGTTTCGACCATTATCCATAAATTGCAGAATTGGCGAATTCCAAATTGAAAAGCTTGAACCAATTCGCAATTCGAAGACATCCCCCGCAAATTATGTGACTCTGATTATTTACTTTTTTTCAATCGGTACTCAAGGAAGTGGTTCAACCCAGCTTCATAACTCAAAGGTTCATACAAGAAATCTCCAAAAAAAGAAACCCAATTTCTGTTATATGCAAATCAGTACTTCCTACTTTTTTTTTTTTTTTTTTTTTGAAGGGTACTTCCTACTTTCCCTTCTCTAATTTCTTGTCAATTTCACTTAGTTCCAACAATGCCCAAACAAGAGGTACACATAATTATACTCTTTATAAAAAATTTAGATACTACTACTCTACAATAATTGCTTAATACCCTTTTCCATTTTCATCTAATTAACCAAAATTCTCACTTTTTAAAATCTTTTCTCAAAAAAATCCAAAAAGGGTAATTGCAGATCCATCTATCAAGCAGCAACAACAACTCAATCTCACTTCATAAATTAACAAAAAAAAAAAAACCCAATCTATCTACCAAAAAAAACCCAGCCAATCATTATGCAACAAAACCCAGTGACATAAATTCAAGTAAACCAAAAACCCTTTAATTGGTGGAAAATCGCACAATTTCTGACAAATTACAAATTAATAACTTTACAACTGAAAAGTAGAGCATAGATACTAAGATAAACACATAATCTGACCCAAATAAATTGGTAAATGAAGCAGAGAATAGTGAAGTGTATAAAACAAGTGAGAGAAAAAGTAGAGAAAAAGCTGCAAAAAAGAATGTTTAACATAGTGCAAGAATTAGAAATGCTAGGAATTTTTGCGAGATTATACCAATTTCAGTCTGAGAAGTTTCAGATTTTTCGGCTACTACTCATTCTGATTTCTGGGTGTTGCTAATCTTCAGTGGTTTTTTTGCATAGCAGCTTTTGTGTTGTGTTATTTTTTTCTCTTCACCTTCTGACGCAAAAACTGGGAAAAAGGGAGCTAGAATATTGAGTACAAGGTCAAATGAGTAATGAGTGATGACATTGATACTGAAAATTTTACTGTAGTAAAGTACAGGTTGGGGTACTCCGTCAATTGGGTTTACAGGTTTCAGGTTTGGGAATGAAAATGGCGGGACGCCCATAGTTGATATTGTTTCTGTCGATTTATCCTACTTATTCAAGTAATACAAGAAATGGGTCTGGGAAACCCGATAAGTAGGTGAGGGTTCGATTCGGAGCTCAAATGAGATTTCATATTAAAACCAATCGTCAATAATAAGTAGGAATGTAGGATTTAACTCCTCTTTGCTTATAAGGTTATACTTTCTCTCCTCTTTCTCCAATGTGGAAACTTACAAGAGAGTTTCAACACTTACACTCACATGTAAGTGTCCTTAGAAATTTAGAGCTAATTGAAATGTAGTCGAAGCAATCTTGAAATTTTGTCGAGGTAATCCTTATACGGTTGTTGTGAAAAGGCAAGTTTAAAAGAGACCTACAACCCGATTTTGATACTATGTTAAATTTTGTCAATATGACAATTGAGACCGGGCAACCTAATAAGGACATAAGGTGGGTGAGGGTTCCATTCATTTACAGGTCCAAAGGGTGTTTTGTACTAAAATCAGTTAGCATTAGTAGGATTAACTCCTATGACTTATTAAGTGGCCGTTAATTTCTCTCCTCTCTCTCTCCAATGTAAGATAACTAACATGTGGGTACAAGTGAGTTTCAACACAATCATTATGAATTCTATATTGCACAACCAATTACCAATTAAATACATTTAGAATATTCTTTTAATTATTTAATTAAATTCTCAAAATTCTCCACTTTTTCTAGAGTTGTGTGGAGGAAGGAGGCATCGGCTCTGACAGACGTGAGAAAAGAGAGAAAAATCTGACGTCTGCCAGTTTTTATTTAATAGTAAGGGTATTTTGAGAAAAATTGTCAAACTTCAGGGGTATCTCAGGAATTTCGTAAACGAGATAGGTAATTTGAGAATTAGGTCAAACCTCAGGGGTACCTCGGGAAATTTTCCTAAATATATTTGACAACATCTCAACATAACATCATAATTTCTTGAAGTATATGTTAGATGAGAACCTATGGTCATCAAGGTTTTTTTCTTTTACTATGTGATAGAGACGATTTCTCTAAAGTACATTCTCTTCACTTGAGTTTAGTTCGTTAATTTATACTTCCTCCGTTCTGTTTTAAATGAAACGTTTGCTTTTTCACGCAACCCAATGCGCTTCTTTGATCGTTAATATCTTTAGTTGTGCACACGTAAAAAATATAAAAAAGTTATAATTTGATAGTATATATCGAGACGAATCTAACAAGATCCCACTTGACTATGTTTTTCTTTATATAATGGCAATAAATTGGAGTCAAAATTGATCAATGAATAGTGTCATTTCACCCAATGTTTCATTTAAAACAGAACGGAGGAAGTACATTAAAACTTATATGAATTTATTGGAACTTATCTTATAGTTTCTCATAACTTAATTACTTGTACATATCTGAATTAGTAAAAAATGATCAGAACTTTTTTTTAGAGATGAAGTGAATTGAACTCACCCAAATTAAAAGGACTTTAACACAAATGGATACAACACTTGTCATCTCGGCCATGCTTTTTTGTAATGTAGTTTATCAAACACTTAGATAATTAACTACTTGGATCTTAGTTTTTCAATTCTATCAATATTAAGAGATGACTAATAATTATTACCTCTGTTCCATGAAAAATACCCATTTACGGTAAATATACATTTAAAGGCAATTGGAGAGAGAGCGTAAAAAATTGAGAGGTAGAGAGAGTAAAGTATTATATATCTGTTGAGAAAATAGGATTAAAGTAAAGTGAGTATTTTTTCATGAAACGAATGAATATGGAAAGAAACAAAAGGAGTATAATAATATAGTCTCTGAAATAAATTTATATATTATTATAAAATGTATGGCCAAGCCAATTAAGGTCCACTTTAAAGTTAGATCCTCCTTTTGGCTTTTTAGATTTATTATATGTTTATATCTAGTATGCCAATATACATTGACAAAATAGTGGCCTTACGATCTTTCTCTTTGTAGATAATATTGTTAGATTTAGGTAAACTCCCTTGAGCGGGGTGATTTATAGAAAAAGCGTGTTTTCTGGACGCCTTTTGACCCATTTCGCGACGCCAAAAAGCGTCGCGAAATTTGCTCTGGTGTCAAAAAGCGTCGCGCCAATTGAGTCGGTAAATCAGGACGCCTAAAAGCGTCGCCATTCTCGACGCCTAACAGCGTCCCCAATTTTCTCAACACGTAAAAGCGTCTCCATTCGTGACGACTTACAACCTTACCGTGTCTAAATTCTGGACGCTTTTTGGCGTCGTGAAAAGAAAAGTTGGCTTCAAAATTTAATATTTGTTTGGCAAAATTTCTTGGCACTAAGAAGTGTTTCGATTTTTGCATAGTCTCTTTTTGCTATTTTTCAAAATTAACGAATCTATATATATATATATATATATACACACATATACTTTAGAATAAAATCAGAAACTTGAAGATTAAATAAAAATTATATATACTTTGATAACTTAAAATATACATTGTAGTAGTTCAAATCGCTACACACATATAAATCATATTATATACATAAAGTTAACCAAGCCAAAATCCTAATAAATTCAATTTGTCAAAGACATCATCAATCATAAATATAAACTGTATCTACTTACTAATGCCAAGAAAACTAAAACCTAAAAAAGCTAACGAGCATCTAGCTAGATATGTATGATGCTAATTCGAAGCTCGATTTACGGGTGTCCCTTTGTTCTCTTGTTGCACCTTCGCCATTTTGGACACAATCCGTCTTGCGTGGACCCGGTTCACATTAAAAATAGTGTGGACCAGGCCTAGACACGTGCCCCACTACAAACTAGTCACTCCCGCTTTCCAAAATCCGCGCGATTTTCTCTCTCTTCAATAAGATTCTCTCGCGATCTCTAAAATTTTAACAAAAACAGTTGTTCAGAACAAACATACACTATATCACGTCAAAATACACTATCATGTCAAACACTATAACGATCGATTATGATAATTTTGTGTAATATACAAATAAACTACACTATAACATTTCAAAATACACTATATCACGTCAAAACACACTATATCATGCAACACTATCATGTCAAAAAATACAGCAAAACACTATCATGTCAAAATACACTATATCATTTCAAAATACACTATATCATGCCAATATACACTATATCATGCAATACCATCATGCCAAAAAACACAGCAAAACACTATCATGTCAAAATACACTATATCATTTTAAAATACACTATATCATTTCAAAAATACACTATTAGGAGAGAGAAATTATCAGAGGAGAGAGAAAAGAGTAGAAGACTGAACGCGGAAAAACGGAAAGTTGTAATCATTAAAACTCACGTGAGATGGATCAGGTGCACACTAAGTTAGTGTGCACCGGGTTCATATTAGTTTTTTTATTTTGGACAACCTTGAAGAAAAACAAAAACAAAAACGTAATAAGTACATATAACAGATTAGTCAATTGATATCTGTAAAAACCTTGACGATGAGATACGTATTTTATTATTACATAAACAACTAAATATTTTCTTTGTATGTTAGTTATAACAAAACAGAACTTTCACCATTCTACTATCTCAAAAAGAAATGTAATGAATACACAAGGTAAAAAAAGTTTCAATTAGATGAATGATTCTAATTATACAAGTTGCTGCTGGATTTATTTTTTCATCTTTGATTGATTAGTTTGATATGTAATTGCACAATCTAAGATGAACTAATTATACAAGTTGCTGCTGGATTTATTTTTTCATCTTTGATTGATTAGTTTGATATGTAATTTGCACAATCTAAGATGAACTAACTTATAATCCAAAACCAAATTAAAGAGTGATGTAACAAGGCTAAAATATACTAGGTAATAATTAGCATATACTAACCAGTTCCGAGCAAGTGCATCAAGGTAATAAGCAACATCACCTAGGCCCCAAGTGGAAAATGAGGTACTTAAAGTCTACAAAACAAAATGAGAAGCATTAAGAAAATAAAACTTAAATATTATCTAACAAGATTTATGTCGACTAGAGACTTTTAAGACAAAAAAAAATTCTAAAGCGTAAAATTTAAAATTATAATAGAGTTAAAGGATTTTCAAATGACTTAAACTTAAGACAACTTTCGAATAGTTTCTCAAGTCTCATCTTTCACCGTGAACCCTTTTTCCATGGCAAAAACAAAATCAAGAAGCATTAAGAAAATAAAACTTAAATATTATCTAACAAGATTTATGTCAGCTAGAGACTTTTAAGACAAAAAAATTCTAAAGCGTAAAATTTAAAATTATAATAGAGTTAGAGGATTTTCAAATGACTTAAACTTAAGACAACTTTCAAATAGTTTCTCAAGTCTCATCTTTCACCATGAACCCTTTTTCCATGGCAAAAACAAAATCAATCTTGAGTGGTTAAACTTCACACACTCACAACAGCTAATTTCCACACATACATAAACCCATTAACCATAAAAGATGCAGATTACCACTCAAACTAACTATAAAAATAAACTGAAAAGAAGAGCATTTCAGATGACCCATTAACTTCAACTTTTACAAGATTATTTCAAAAGAAAAAGACCCATTATTCATGACACACCTGTACATGAGGTTGCCATTAACTTAAATTTTACAAGTGTATAGGGAATATAATCTAAAAAAACAAACCTGTATTCATAAATTCAAGCTAAATTTTGTTGACCCTTATTTTTGGATGATGACTGACCTGCAAACTTCCTGACATATTGGTTTGTTTGATAAATAGTGTTTTAGTTCCGGAGTAGGAACTTGATTATCTAAGTGAGTTCCAGAGTTGGAATCTTGGATGGCGTGGCACTTATAATCAAGACAAAGTAATATATACACAACAACAAGATTTAATCTTCAAAATGATGTTTTATGATTCAAGTTTCTGATCACAGTTCCTCAAGGAACTGTCTCATTGCCTCGAGTGGGACGAACGATCTTCGAGTTGAAGATTGAAAGAGATGGCGTAACTTCTAAGTCCAAGAGTCTGTACTTAGGATTTATGTAAGTAAATTATATTGCTTGAGTTTAGGGAACTAAATGGAACTTATTAAATGCAACAAGTGGTTTTGAAAAATATTTAACTGAGAGTTCTTAGGAAATTTATTTTTACTTGCTCAGTAATTAAAACAAGATTTTTATTTAGAAAATTAAAAACTATTTTTCATCTACACAACGGTTTAACACTATTAATTAAAACAATATTTCTAATTAAGCTATAATTAAAACAATAGTCCTCACACCATGGAGGAAAATACTCTATTAGTGAGCCGAATGATACGAAAAACAAAGATAAATAAATAAATAAATAAATAAATAAATAAATATATATATATATATATATATATATATATATATATATATATATATATATATATATATATATATATATATATATATATATATATATATATATATATATATATATATATATATATATACTTTCTCCGTTCCATAATAAGTGAAACACTTACTATTTTATAACGTTTCAAAATAAGTGAAACATACCTTAAATGGAAAAAAGAAAGTGCTTAAAATGACAAGAAAGTCTGATCACAAACTTGTGTGGTTTGCTGTTCTCTCTCCTCCTTTTGATAATGAAAAGGGTATTTTATGACTTTTTGGCTTTTGAAAGTGATGTTTATTAAATCTTGTGCCCAATCCCTATATTTCACTTATTATGGAACGAAGGAAGTATATAGCAATAAGTGTAAATCGTAAAGCATCAGTTCCAAATTACTCCCTCCGTCACCAAATAGACTTCTCATTTCTTCCGGACATAAGTATTAAGGAGAAGTTCTAGGTGGGCTCCTTTGGACAAGTTTCAAGTACATATTATCAACCCACTTTCACTACAACTTAAAGTTCATGACAATGGGGTTGTTTGGCAATCGGTTGTTGGATGTTGACTTTTGACTGGTTTAGTTGGCTTGTTTGATTGGCTGGAAGCATTGGATGTATGTATTGGCTTTTTAAGTTGGTTGTTTTAAGCCAACTGTTTGTAAAAGTGTGGCAAAATTAATTATGGTTGTTGACATTTATTAGAGGGTTGTGGTCAACAAGCCAAAAGCCAATCCAAAAAGTTCTTTCAGGCCTTTTTCATTTTGGCTTGAAAGTCGGTTTTTCGCAACCAAAAAAGCCAATAACCAAACACTTTTTTTCTTGTTTGACCAAATCAGAAAGCCCAAAAGCAAAAGCATGAAAAAGCCCATTTACCAAATACCAATATGTTTAATGCACAATATTTCTAGACGCTACTTTTAAATGATTTTACATACAATAATCTGCCCTATGAGAAGGTAGTACGAATGTTACACGTGAAATGACCGAGTGCACAGTAACAGAAGACCTTACAATGCATAAGGGGTAATTGATAAATGTTGCTTCATAAATTGTGCAACCTCAATGGTAGCAGCACACAAATGATGCCAAAGAGAAGAGTGATGCTGCTCACACTTATCCTATTTCAAGCATTGTTGTTGGATTGAACCTTCGATTGTCATCAGCTAATACATCAGGCCATCCTCAAGGGCCATAAGGAGCTGGAGAAGAAGAGTAAGCAAAAATAAAACCAGAAGCACAGAACCAACTTAATACTCACTAATGAGCATATATATTTCAGAGACATTAGCTCATATAAAAGTATGACAATGTGACATGAGACATGATGATCGAACTCACCGAAAATGGAGGAGAAAGAATGAAATATTTTATGACACTAAAGATAACTTAATTAGTAAAGCCTTTAATGCAACTCGTGTTGTTCGTTCCACAATCTGTCATTGTCATTATGTAATCATTCTATAACTTAACCTAAGCATATATATGCTGGAAAGTGGAAACAATGATGTCGTTCATTGCTAGAAACTGATTCGTAAGGAATGCACTTACTTATTTTGTATGGCAGGCAAGAAAGAGTACTGCTCTTTGGGATGCCAAGATTCCTTGTTTTAGCTCAGGTTAATTTTCTGTAAAAGCTAGGATCTTGAATGTCATTAGTCAAAAAGTTAGGAAGGAAGACAAGCAATGGCTTGTTAATTTGCAAAGATAGGAAGCCATTAACATATGTAATTTTTAGATAGCACATGAAACAAATCGAAACATCAAATAATAAACAGCGTAACAAACTTTATTTCATTTATGAACTAAAAAAGAAAATTTTAGTGGCAAATAAAACTCTTACAACAACATGGATTGGTAAAAACAAAACTAGAAGATAATTGTAAAACACTAAAGATATAATGCTTTTCGCTTTATTCCTAATATAAACGATTACATATATATAGAAGTTAACATCAATGTGCTATTTTATGAAGTTAAAGCATGAGTCATCCTTTAGATCACAGATGGCTAGTTACCTCCACCTCGACCACCTCCATAGCCGATCCCGGAACCATATCCACTACCCGAACCGGACCCTAAACCGCCACCACCTCCTTTACCACCACCAACACCATAACTACCTCCGGAACCGATCCCGAATCATACCTCGGCCCGTATCCCGAACCTAAGCCTCCTTTACCTCCCCCCACCTCCACTTCCACCTCCTCCACCTCCACCCTTACCGTACTCCCCTCCATGTGCACCACCATAACTTTGAACCTTCTCCCGATCCATATCCGGAACCATAACCCGAGCCTAAGCCTCCCTTACCCCCCCCACCTCCTCCACTTCCTCCTCCCCCCACCTCCACCTTTACCATAGGCACCTCCATGTGCACCACCATAACCCGAACCTTCTCCCGATCCATATCCGAAACCATATCCCGAGCCTAAGCCTCCTCACCCCCACCTCCTCCACTTCCTCCTCCCCCCCACCTCCACCTTTACCATAGGCACCTCCATGTGCACCACCATAACCCTGAACCTTCTCCCGATCCATATCCGAGAACCATATCCCGAGCCTAAGCCTCCCTCACCCCCACCTCCTCCACTTCCTCCTCCCCCACCTCCACCTTTACCATAGGCACCTCCATGTGCACCACCATAACCCGAACCTTCTCCCGATCCATATCCGGAACCATACACTCGAGCCTAAGCCTCCCCCCCCCCCCCCCCCCCCCCCCCCCCCCCCCCCCCTTCCATAGGCACCCCACCCCCACCTCCCTCAATCCAACCATATCCAGCCCCCCCCCCCCCCTCCTCCCTCCCTCCTCCCCACCTCCACCTTACCATAGGCCCCCAGTGCACCACCATACTCCTTCTCAGATCCATATCCGGAACCATAACCCGAGCCTAGCCTCCCTCCCTCCTCCACTTCCTCCTCCCCGCCTCCACCTTTACCATAGGCACCTCCATGTGCACCACCATATCCGGACCCCTTCTCCCGGATCCATACTTAGGACCCATATCCCGATCCGAACCGCCTTTACCTCCCCCTCCTCCTCCTCCTCCACCTCCTCCACTACCATATCCTCCTACTCCCGCACCACCATGTCCGCTACCACTTCCCGAACCATAACCCGATCCATACCCGAACCATAGCCATCGGACCCTCCACCGCCTCCACCACCGCTACCACCACCACCTCCACCTCCCGCGGCAAATGGTGATCTTGCTTGCAATGCACGGATCTACGAGAAGTAGAACCAACAATGCAGCCCTATTGCTTTGGAACTCGCCATTATTTTCACTCTTGTTGTTTTGCCTCTTAACTAAATAACGTATGTATGTCGTAGATGTTAATGTGTTTTGGATGATGAGAACTTGGTGTGAGATAAGGCCCTATTTATAGGCGTTTGGAAGCAGGCTCGTAGCTTAAGATCCGAGAAATTAAGTGGGATCACATCATTAATATATGTGAAATTAAATATGGTCAACTTTTCATATTGATATATATATATATATATATATATATATATATATATATATATATATATATATATATATAATATATATATATATATGAAGCTAGTCAAGTGAGTAAGGGTAACTATGGATACTATACGTTGTTTCCGGAAACATTCAGTGTATAGCTAGCGTGTTGTTTGTCTTGATCTGTAGCTAGTTGTTTATCCATATCACCGATATTAAAGTTTTTCTTAAAAAATAAAGTTTGACTTGAAATAACCTAATTAGTTAATTACAGTATAACCCAAAGTCTGTTATTCAAAACTTTCTGCACCTCTGAGCTGGATGCCGTGAAAGTTTGAGTCAAAAGTAGTAATTTATAGTATGTTTAGAACAGCTGAATAAAAGTAGTTTTGTATTCAAATGTTTTGAGAAAATAACAGGGCTACAATTAACTTTTAGATAGGACAATATATATACTATTAAGTATTACCTACCTAAGTTATCAGAAAATGTAATTCAAACTTAAACTACTGCAACCCTTTTGTAATCACTTTAAACAACATATACGTTGCATGGGAGCAAATCGATACATAACAATAAAACAAAGTTAATAAACGTTAAAACCTTGTAACAAACCTTTATAATTTATTAATTTTGATCATAATTTTTATGAATCTGCTTCATATGAAGGTATAAATATTGCGATCAGTTGAGCTACTTGTTTGAGTTTGGGGTAGCTCAAATCAACTCGCTAACTATTTAAGCTAAGCTCGGGTTGATTCGGTTAGACCATTACTTACTTCAAGTAGGATAGTACGTAGATCTAGTATCCTAATTTGCATTGCTTGTTTTCTGTCTTTCATGAGAATAATATATTATTTTGCCCACCAATCATATACTAGTCAATTGCAAGATATAAGAAAAACTAAGTTCTAGATATATACATGCATGACTTTACCACTTTGCCGTTCGTTTATCATCAATAGCTAGTGGATTTTAACTAAACTCAGTTCAAAGTCAATCCTTAAGAGAAATTGCGCTCATTTGTGGATGATGATGAACTTATTCCAATTTCAAAGTAAAACTCAGATACATATTATACTCCAACGAGTTGTAATCAAGTTAAAGTACAGTTGTCTATTAAAGGTACTTGAGGATTTAAAAAACCGAATGCAGTTTAGCAGTCTTTTACTTGAATAGTTGGATTGACATTTATCACTACAATTTGTATGTCGATTGAAAGCTGTAATTAGTTAATTCCGTTTTTTAGTTCTACTATTTTCTCTTTGCACATTTGTAACCGCATAACTTTGAATAATTATATCTTTAATTAGGTATAAGGAAAAATCATAAAGAGTTGAGAAGAAAATATATAACGAGACGAATCCAACAGATTCTACGTGATAGACTATGTTTTTTCTTCATGTATATAAATAATACAAGATGGTCAAAGTATAATTGTGAACAATGTCTAAAGTCAAAATGGTAGAACTAAAAGTTACGGGCGTAGTAATAGTTTTTGACAAAGCCTCCCGGCTCCCTTTCATATTTTTTGCAAATTTAAATTTGCACATTTTTTACGTATTGCTCATTTGAGTAAAACATGTGACAATTGTGCAAAAAGAATATGTTTGGGAGCTCCGAAAGCATGCACCTAAGAGTTTGCAAGTTTACAAGTGATTTTTAATGTGATAGAATTATATTTTTATGAGATTACATCCGATAATAAATTAAATACTTCCTCTAGTTTATATGACATAACTTCTTTCCTTTTTTGTGATGACTTTTTCTCGGTCTCTAACGTAAGGTGTTAATGATTGCCATTGAAAATAACATATTCTTTAAGGACGATGTTTTTAAAATTGTTTCTATCAATCGGGAGTATTAAATCTCAGCTAATTCATTAAATTGAACTCTAATTTTCTTTTATCTTAAATATTTATAAATCTATTTTTATTGTACTTAAATTAATTAATTTTAGGATATAACATGCCACCCCTATACTCTTTGAGTTCTCCATTTATTTATTCTTACGATGGTTCATAATTCATATTGTTCTACTCTTCTTATAATTTATAATTTCTTTTCATGTTTTTTAAATAATACATAATATATTTTTCTAGGTTGTATAAATATATTTATTATAAATGAATCTTATTTTATAGCATATTTCAAAGAATCTCCAATAGTATATAAATCATATCATTTTAAATTATGTTAAAATTATTTTTAACTTACATAATATAATATTCTAAAGTTGTTTATATAAAATAGAACTCTAATTTTTCTATTATTCAAACTCAATACGTAATTTTATCACTGTAGAACTATATCTTATAAGACTTTATATCAAACTCCTATGTATTTGATATTATAAAGAGGAATCTAGAAAAATCACGATTGTATAATAGTAATATAATAATCATGATTGCAAATCTTGAGCTTTCTTCAATTTTATTAAGATTATATATATTTGAAATATGTAGCAAAAGTTATATTAATTAATTTTATTATTAATTTCTTAGTACATTTCATTTCTTAATATAATTGATTTTTTCATTGTATCGTCAGTCTAAAACACCCATTTGGAGTAGGAGTAGTTACTATGTCTTGTGTCATTGCTTCATACATTCCTAACTGTTGCAACCGAACAACATTCGTCCAACATTGTATTTATAGATTGTATAGCAATATATAGTGTATGAATATCATTTCAAAACATATTTCGAGTCCTCCTCAATGGTTAACTGCTTCCGGTTTAGGTGGACAGCCCGGCCACGGGAATTATTTTATCGACCCCTCGAACAGTACTATAAGAAAGTTAGAATATTCTGAATTATGTAACAATTTGTACTTTATTTACATGGTATAATATTTTTTAAGTTGTTTATTTAAAATCATACATACATATATAGAGAGAGTTTTAGATAAGAGAAAATTAAAGTTCCGTTTTAGTAAATAGCTTAAAGATATTATACTAAGGGTCTGTTCGGTAAAAGTAGTTGTTGTGTTAGATTTGTAAAGTAGTGTCAATTGTTATCTTAGTTGTCGGTTCTGTCAAATATTAGTTTGTAGAGTTTGGATTGTGAAAATAAACTTTTATGATAATCGGTCACTGTTTGGTAAAACAAGTGCATTAATTAGTTTTAAAAAATAACAAAAATAAACTATATTCAATCTTTAAAAGTTACTCGAAAAGCTACCTCTACCCCGAAAGCTAATATTTATAGCTTTTCCAAAACACTAATTCAATCACCAAAAGCTACTCCAAACACTGCTTCACTATACACAACTTTTCACCATTATTAAAGTTTTGACTTAGGGTGTGTTCTCCCCAACTTATTTTCAGTTCAGTTCAGTTCAATTCAGTTCAGTTCAGTTCAGTTGCAATCAGTTCAGTTCAGTTCCTAAATTATTATCATAACTATTAGTTATAATTTAATTGATTCGATTGATCCGTTCGATTCGGTTCGGTTACGATCGATTCGATTCGGTTGTTTTATGGCGAAAAGAACATGTCCTTAGTCCAAATACTAAAATCTACCTCAAAAGCTATTACCAGTATAACTTTTTATACAGATTTCGGTAAGCTGACTTTGTTTACCATTATCGAACATCATATGCGACTCTCTCTGATCTCCACATTTTGTGCTTATTGGTTGATACCTTTCTTCTGTTGTCAAATTTCATTTTGGGGACCATTTGAAGATGTTTTATTTTAGATTAATTAATATTGCTTTTTGTTTGATTTCCAGTCTTTTTTTTTTGCCTCTTGTTGTGTTCTTGGATTTGAAGAATACTATGCAAATTCATGGGTTTTTTGTTATAGCAAATCTATTAGTAGTTAAAGTGGTGAATTCCACATGGGACTAAGCTTTTTAATTAGTTCAGCCAGTTCATTTGCCATGATCGAATTTGCTTCAAATGGTATCAAAAGTTGTGAATTTAAGGAGTTGCGCAAAGGATTTGGTTGGCAATGGAGAAAACTGAAATTGAAGGAGAGAGAAAGAAGGAAGAAAAATAGAAGCAAAAAAAGAGAGAAAAGATGATCATGTGACTAGTAGAATATGGTGATCAACACCCGTAAATAAAGCCATTGAAATCTGATTATCGCTAGTTTTTGCCTCAAAATTTCTTTATAAGGTAGTTTACCATGAAATTTGTATTTATAAGGTAGTTTAATTTACGCAAAAAGTGTATTTCGAGGTACAAATAGTTAATTTTTCACAAATTTTCCAATAAACTAATAATGTGAGTGACACGTCATTTATCATATGATAATAGCAAAACATAAACTAAGCATCTACAGCTTTTACGTTCACACGACAAGTAAAACATTACAAATACAGCACTGCAAATTTTATTTCTTATACATACAAAGATGATAAGTTTATAATGGTAAGCGCCCGTTTACTTTTGAGCTTATTTTTTAGGAACCGAGGCGAACTTATTTTATTTTGGGTGAACCGAACTTATTTTTCTTTGAGCCGAGCTTATTTTTTTACTCTATTTGGCCGAACCAACTTATTTTTACTTTATTTTCTTGACTGGAGCTTATTTTGGGCGAATCGAACTTATTTTCTCTTGAAGCCGAACTTATTTTGGGTGAACCGAACTTATTTTCTTTGAAAGAACTTATTTTTGTTGAACTAAATCGTATTAACATAATATTATCAATACTTATTATTATAATAATCAATAAATATTAACATAATATTATCAATACTTATTATTATTATTTTATTATTTTATAATAATAAATAATAAATAATAAATAATAATAAAAATAATAAATAATAATAATAATAAATAACAAATTATAAATAATAATAAATAATAAATAATATAACAAATAATAAATAATAAATAAAAAATAATAAAAAATAATATTAATAATAATAAATAATAAATAATAATAAATAATAAATAATAATAATAATAATAAATAATAATAAATAATAGTAATAAATAATAAATAATAATAATAATAAATAATAATAAATAATAAATAATAATAATAATAAATAAAAAATAATAATTAATAAAAAATAATATTAATAATAATAAAAAATAAATAATAAATAATAATAAATAATAAATCATAAAAAATAATATTAATAATAATAAATAATAAATAATAAATAATAATAATAAAAAATAAAAATAAAAAAAAATAATAATAATAATAAATAATAAATAATAAATCATAATTAATAAATAATAAATAATAATAAATAATAATAAATATAAATAATAAATAATAATAAATAATAAATAAATAATAATAAATAATAAATATTAATAATAATAAATAATATTAAATAATAAATAATAAATAATAAATAATAATAATAATAATAATAATTAATAATAGATAATAAATAATAAATAATAATAATAAATAATAATAATAATAATAATAATAATAAATAAAATAATAAAACAATAATAATAATAATAATAAATAATAAATAATAATAATAAATAATAAATAATAAATAATAATAAATAATAAATACTAAATAATAAATAATAAATCAAAAAATAAAAAATCAAAAAAATAAAAAAATAAAAAATACAAATTCATCGTTATTATAATTATAATATTAATAATAATAATAATAATAATAATAACAATAGTAATAGTAATATTGAAAACAAAAATAATAATTATAACATTAGACAAGACTAAACTTATTTTTCTTTGAACCGAACTTATTTTAGGTGACCGAACTTATTTTTTTGCTGAACCGAACTTATTTTGGCCGAACCGAACTTATTTTTCTTTGATGAACTTATTTTTACTTATTTTTTTTGGACTCGAACTTATTTTTACTTATTTTTTCTTGAAGCGAACTTATTTTCTTTGCCGAAGAACTTATTTTTACTTATTTTCTTGAAAATAAGTCCAAAAGAACGGGGCCTAAAAAAAACTCCTACAATAACATGGATGATGGAAAGTAAAATTACAAGCTAAAGCGATATTGCTTTTGCTTTATTACATGTATAGAGTAGAGCAAAAATGCACATTTATGCAATATTGTGAAGTTAATAAAAGCATAACTCGCCCCTTCGGATCATGGATGACTAATTACCCCCACCACGACCACCTCCATAGCCTGATCCAGAACCATATCCACTACCTGAACCAGACCCTAAACCGCCACCACCTCCTCCACCGCTTCCACCGCTACCTCCTTTACCACCACCAACACCATAACTACCTCCGGAACCAGATCCTGAACCATATCCTGACCCGTATCCTGAACCTAAGCCTCCATTACCTCCCCCCACCTCCACTTCCACCTCCTCCACCTCCACCCTTCACGTGCCCCCCTCCATGTGCACCACCATAACACGAACCTTCTCCCGATCCATATCCGAACCATAACCCGAGCCTAAGCCTCCCTTACCCCCGCCTCCTCCACTTCCTCCTCGATCCCTCACCTCCACCTTTACCATAGGCACCTCCATGTGCACCGCCATAACCCAACCTTCTCCCGATCCATATCCAGAACCATATCCAGAGCCTAAGCCTCCCTCACCCCCACCTCCTCCACTTCCTCCTCCCCCACCTCCACCTTTACCATAGGCACCTCCATGTGCACCACCATAACCTGAACCTTCTCCCGATCCATATCCAGAACCATAACCTAAGCCTAAGCCTCCCTCACCCCCGCCTCCTCCACTTCCTCCTCCCCCACCTCCACCTTTACCATAGGCACCTCCATGTGCACCACCATATCCAGACCCTTCTCCAGATCCATAACCAGACCCATATCCCGATCCAGAACCGCCTTTACCTCCTCCTCCTCCTCCTCTCCCTCCTCCACTACTATAGCCTCCTACTCCTGCACCACCATGTCCACTACCACTTCCAGAACCATAACCTGATCCATACCCGGAACCATAGCTAGCCACTGCCTCCACCACCGCTACCACCACTACCTCCACCTCCTGTGGCAAATGGTGATCTTGCTGCAATGCACAGCTCTACGAGAAGTAGAACCAACAATGCAACCCCTATTGCTTTGGAACTCGCCATTATTTTCACTCTTGTTGTTTTGCCTCTTAACAGGCCCGTATTTGGCCCAGGGCGAACGGGGCGGAAGCCCATGGCCCCCTGTCCAAAAAAAAAAAAGGCGAAAGTTAGAAGTAGCCGATAAGTATGACAAATTTGTTTTAAAAAAAAAAAAAAAAAAAAAAAAAACTAAACTTTCCTATTCACTTTCCATTTTGTTCGCTCCCCACTCCTTCTGTCCTTTATTCTTTGTCCTCTTAATTCTCACTCCTTTCAACTTCCAAATTAAACTTCCAATAAAAAAATTCAGCATCCTAAAAATCCTCATCTTTAAGATTTTTTTTTATTCCATAACTTCTTTCCTGATTAATCTCCAAACAAATCTATAATTTATTCAAGAATCAAGATGAACTCAACGGTCTTCTCAAAATTCGAAATCGCGCACAATATCGCCGTCGAAAAACCCCTGATTCAATCCCAATTTCAAATGCGCCCAATTCCATCAGTCTTTCCGAAATTAAGCGAGACCCACTTACTAAGATTGCAGTCGATAATTGGATTAAATCCGGCGGTAATGATTCCAATTCTAGGAAACCCTTTGATTTTGAGCTTGTGAAGGATATTTACCGTAAAGAGTTGCTCGTGAAGAGTGGCCGAAAGCGCCGTTGCGAGGGTTATGATTTTGGAGATTAACCGGTGTTGGAGAACTATCTTTGGCCTTATTTCGACCCCGAAACCGCCAGTTTCGAGCATATTATGTCTATGATACTCATGATCAATGAGAAGGTTGGTTGGTTGGTGTGGTTTTGTTTTGATTTGGATTTGTCTTGGAGTTTTTAGTGAATTTTTATGTTTTTGTTTGGATAATTTTGCAGTTTAGAGAAAATGTGGCAGCTTGGGTGTGCTTTCATGATAAGAACTCTAATTTTTCATATAAATAAGTCTCCTTCAATTGATCAAGGTTATAGAAGCAAAGATTCAAGGTTATCACTCTTACTCTTTGAGTTTCGAATTTTCATTGTTTTTTTTATCATTTTGCTACTGTACATCACTCTTCAAGTCTTAATTGGTGTTGATATGGTATATGAATTCTTGCTATTGTAGTCTATACATCGAATTTTCATTTATTTTGCTACTGTATATCACGAGAAATTGGTTTGCATGAGTTGAGTGTTAAATGAATAAATTTCAATTTTTGTATTTTAGACTACGTTTTTATTAGATTGTTTGTTGAGTATAATAAAAATTGTCATTTACATATATAGTTTTTTTTACTTATTTGCATAGAAGTTAAACTCGAGTTTACTTGTCGATTAGGGCCCAATTTTTAATTTCGCCCTTAGGCCACCGTATACTCAGAAACGGGGCTGCCTCTTAACTAAATGTATGTCGTAGATGTTAATGTGTTTTGGATGATGAGAACTTGGTGTGAGATAAGGCCCCTATTTATAGGCATTTGGAAGCAGGCTCGTAGCTTAAGATCTGAGAAATTAAGTAGGATCATATCTATCATTAATATATGAGAAATTAGGTATATGGTCAATATTTCATATCGATATGTATATTATACATATATATGAAGCTAGTCAAGTGAGTAGTTTCTAAGGGTAACAATGGAAACTATCATTCTACGTTGTTTCCAAAACATTCAGTGGATAGCTAGCGTGCTGTTTGTCTTGATCTCTAGCTAATTGATTAAAAAGTTTTTCCACAATTTGTTTTTCTTAAAAATGAAGTTTGACTTGTAATTACCTAATTACAGTAGAACCCAAAGTCTTTAATTCAAAACTTTCTGCACCTGTGAGCTGGATGCCGCGATATTTTTGAGTCAAAAGTAGTTTTTTATGTGTTTACAACAGCTGAATAAACGTAGTTTTGTATTCAAATGTTTTGAGATAATAGTAGAGTTACAATTAACTTTTAGATTGGACATTATACTATTAATTAAGTACTAATACCTACCTAAAAGTTATTTTAAAATGCAATCTATCTATCTTTACTAATATATTAAGGTATTTCCCAACGAGGAATGTGCTTAGCGTGTCGGCTATCACTTAGAGTATTGACTTCATATACTCCACTTACAATAAAAAAATTATAAAACACGTGGTATAAGATTTGATCTCATGGCCTCGAAGCTTGTATACTTAAAGTCTTAACCACTACACCAGTAACATTTGGTGTTATAATTTCAATGTAAAATAGTAATAAAGGAAAATTTTGATTATCAGGAGCGTATTTCGGCGCTAAAAACTACTTTAAACGAACATATAATTGCATTATAATAATTTATAACAATAAGACCCTTTTATAATTCTTTAAACAACATATAATTGCATGGGAACAAACCGATTCATAACAATAAGACAAACATTAGAAACCATTATGATTTATGAGCGTCGAATTATCTGCCTCACATAAGGGTATATATAAATGATGCGATCATTTGAATCAATCATTACATGGCTATCTTTGACAACACTAGTTGAAATAAGCCGAACGATAAGGTAGGGTGAACCGAGATACGTGGAGCCTAAAGCGATAAGGTAGGTGAGCGAATACGTAGAGTAAACCCGATAAGGTTTATGTTATAATTTCATCACCTACTTTTGAGATTATATATATTTCATTACCTACTTTTGGGCTAAAATTTTGTTTAACCTCGGCCCCAAACACCTCTATTCAATCCAAGGTGACTTAAAATTCTATAGCTTATCGGTTAAGGCGGCGATCGAGTTGCCAAACAAAGTCCATATATACGATTAAATTTTGTATCTTTAGATCTTATTTACTTCAAGTAGGATAGTACGTACGTAGATCTAGTGTCGTAAATGTATTGCTTATTTTTCTGTCTTGCATGAGAAATAGTTAATATATTATTTTGCCCACCAATCATAGTTTATAATGGGGAACAGAATTGTTTAACTTGCTCAAAGATTCTAGTCAATTGCAAGAACAAAAACTAAGTTCAATCAATAGCTAGTGGATTATCATGCATGACTTTACCACTTTGCCGATATCATCAATAGCTAGTTGGATTTCTCGCAATTAACTAAACTCAGTTCAAAGTCAAACCTTAAGAGAAATTGCGCTCATTTGTGGATGACGATGAACTTAGTCCAATTTCAAAGTAAAACTCAGACACATATTATACTGCAACGAGTTGGAATTAAGTTAAGTACAGTATATAACATGCCACCCTATACTTTGTAAGATCTCCATTTATTTATTCTTACTATATATGCATGTGGTTCATATTTCTCATAGTTCTACTCTTCTTATAATTCATAATTTCTTTCTTATGTTTTATAAAATAATATATAATATACATTTCTAGGTTGTATAAATATATATGATTAATGAATCTTATTTTATAACATATTTCAAAAAAATCTCCAATAGTATATAACTATATCATCCTAAATAATGTAAAATTATTTTAACTTACATAGTATAATATTCTAAACTTTTTTTAATTAACAAAACTCAAAAAAAAATTATATTATTCAAACTCAATGCGTAATTGTATCAATATAACTATATCATTTTTGGGGTTCATTTGAAGATGTTTTTAGATTGATTAATATTGCTTTTTTGTTTGGTTTTCAGTCTTGTTTTCTTTGCCTTTTGTTGTGTTCTTGGAGTTGAAGGAGAACTATGCAAATTTATGGTTTTTTTTTTTGCAAGCTAGTTCTTGTCATGGCAATACGCCGGGATTATTTACCGATGTACGTTTGAAGTCTTAAATCAAAAACTTGAGAGAAGTGGAAAAAAAGTGTTGTAGGTATTGATTGCGCTCTAGAAATGATCTTCCTGTTCCTTTTAAATTTTCTACATAGCAAATTGTAATATGAATTATTCATCAATATAAGCCTCGACTTCAAGATAATACATATATATAAATATAAAATGCATATATATAAATATGTAATTACTTACAAAGAATATAATACAATCTTGTATTTGAACTTTAGGTTAATATGTAAGAATATAATCGATGCAATTCAATGGTATAGTAGTGTTAACTACGCGAGGTTATAAAAATTTGAATAGCTTTTTTTTAATTTAAGAGTCTTGAGAGGTAGAAGACGCTATTATTAGCATTTGCTTAATGAGCATTAATATATGCATTTGTATTTAATTGTTTTAAAAAATAGAAATATTATCTTATCTTTAGATGATTTTTTTCCCTACAAAGACCAACATGAGGTTGTAGAGTAGTTGGTTAGTGTTAGTATGTCAAAAAGGAAGTGCAATGCTACAAACTTTATAAATAATAAAGTGAAATCATCCTTACTCTTCTCTTTTATTCCTCTTGTTGTTGTTGCAAGAAGAAGGTGCTTGGTTGGTTGATGTTGGCAAGAGCGCTTGGTTGGAAATCATGGCATTGATGTTGGCAAGATCGCTTGGTTGATCTCCACTCTTCTTTCGAAGTGAAAACCAAATTGAATACTATACTTTATTACGGTTCGGTGGGCTTTGTGTTTGTTAGTTTAGTTTTATTAGTTTTTGGAATTTTTTTCATCTACAATAAAGAAGCAACATTGAAGTGTTGAAAGACGTTTTGAGGAGTAAAGCAATGTGGGTTGATTCAACTACAAATGGGTTGAAGTTAGGAAAGCACATCTATGATTTATAAGTGTCAGCATACATGAGCAAAGGTTGCAAAATTTTTAATTGTCACAGTTGAAAGTAAACTCTAGTTCACTTCAACCAAAAGACAATAGAATTTGCTAAATGTACTATATAATGCAGAAAAGCACACCATCGTCAACCCCCTCTCTAAAAAAATACGTATATGTTAATTTAACTCCAATGAAATTGTAGTCATTGTTAGAATATAATCATTGCATATACCATGATAAAAAGAGTTATAATAGGTAGTCATTATACTTGTGGCATTACTTGTTAAGAGTTGTATTTAGAGTTATAGGAGTATTTGATTAGAGTTATATGAATTATTAATTGGAGTTATAGGAGTATTTGACTAGTCATAAGAGTTGTAATTAGAGTTATAGGAGTATTTGATTAGAGTTATATGAATTACTAATTAGAGTTATAGGAGTATTTGACTAGTCATGAGAGTTCTAATTATAGTTACGGCATTACTTGTTATGTACGTTCTAATTAGAGTTATAGGAGTATTTGATTAGAGTTATATGGATTACTAATTAGAGTTATAGGAGTATTTGACTAGTCATAAGAGTTGTATGTACATTCTAATTAGAGGTATAACATTGCTTGTTCGGAGTTATGCAACTCTTTCTAAGAGTTATACGAACTAGTCATAAGAGTTATATTGGGACTCGATTAGAGTTATATTGGCACTTGATTAGAGTTATAGGAACTTATAATTAACTACCAATCTCATTGTTAGAATATAATCATGTTATACACTATGTTAAAAGGAGTTATAATAAGTGCTCATTAGAGTTATATACTATGATAAAAAAGACTTATGGCATTAAACTAGTGCTAGTACATCATGAGAGTGTACGACGGATGTAAATATTTTATGTGCATGTTGCTATAACTCCAATTAATTTTTTGTCATTGTTAGAATATAATCATTGCATATACTATGATAAAAAGAGTTATAATGAGTACTCATTAGAGTTATGGCATTACTTGTTAAGAGTTGTATTTATGTTCTAATTAGAGTTATAGGAGTATTTGATTAGAGTTATATGAATTACTCATTAGAGTTATAGGAGTATTTGACTAGTTATAGGAGTATTTATGTTCTAATTAGAGTTAAAAATCTTTTTTTAGAGTTATAATAAGTACTCATTAGAGTCACGGCATTACTTCTTATGTACGTTCTAATTAGAGTTATAGGAGTATTTGATTAGAGTTATATGAATTACTAATTAGAGTTATAGGAGTGTTTGACTAGTCGTAACAGTTGTATGTACGTTCTAATTAGAGGTATAACATTGCTTGTTCGGAGTTACGCCCACTTTTTTTTTAGAGTTATACGAACTAGTCATAAGAGTTATATTGGGACTTGATTAGAGTTATATTGACATTTGATTAGAGTTATAGAAACTTATAATTAACTACCAATCTCATTGTTAGAATATAATCATGCTATAGACTATGTTAAAAGGAGTTATTATAAGTGCTCATTAGAGTAATATACTATGATAAAAAGACTTATGGCATTACACTAGTGCTAGTACATCATGAGAGTGTACGACGGATGTAAATATTTTATGTGCATGTTGCTATAACACCAATTAATTTTTTTGTCCCTTGTTAGAATATAATCATTGCATATACTATGATAACAAAGAGTTATAATGAGTACTCATTAGAGTTATGGCATTACTTGTTAAGAGTTATATTTATGTTCTAATTACGGTTATAGGAGTATTTGATTAGAGTTATATGAATTACTCATTAGAGTTATAGGAGTATTTGATTAGAGTTATATGAATTATTCATTAGAGTTATAGGAGTATATGACTAGTTGTAGGAGTATTTATGTTCTAATTAGAGTTAAAAATCTTTTTTAGAGTTATAATAAGTACTCATTAGAGTTATGCCATTACTTGTTAAAGAGTTGTATGTACATTCTAATTAGAGTTATAAGAGTATTTGATTAGAGGTTATATGAATTACTAATTAGAGTTACACTAGTGCTAGGCCACTAATTGGATTTATCATTTTAGGAAATATGTGTGTTAGAGTTATAACATTGCTTGTTCGGAGTTATGCCAACTCTTTTTTAGAGTTATACGAACTAGCCATAAGAGTTATGCCAAAAAAGTTTCCAGCGTTATAGGTGGTGGTAGTTAAGAGTTATGGGAATTATGGAAAGTATTGATTAGAGTTATATTGACACTTAATTAGAGTTATAGGAAATTATAATCAACTATTAGAATATAATTATTGCATACACTATGATAAAAAAAATGCAATTTCTTTCTATCCCTCTATATAAAAAAAATAATGCTAGTAAAAGTTGAAATAAGTAAATCAACTACTCATATAAGCACATATGCAAGAAATTCTAATCAATCCTCCCTACCCATATCCCTTTACAAAAGTGGAATAATATACTTGTAAATATGTGAAAATTATTTATCCGCACCTTCATGAATTAGATGTTTATTTTTCGCCTTCAAACGAGCCGCTTCTTTTCCGTGCATTATCTTGTTCCTTGTAACTCATCCACAACTTGTCTCGAATAGAAGCCTTTATATCATTGAACTTATGAATCTTTGAGATGATCTCCATCCTAATATTATTGAAATCACACAAAACAAGTACAACACAGATTTCGGCTCTCATTGTGCGTCTTATCTTGGCGTTGCCAAGCTGAGACTCAAATATTTCTCCATCATAGTTCAACATGTGAACCATTGCAAAAACACCACAGTCCACGGTTGGCTTACTAGTTTGCCATGGAAAATTGACATTAATGACATCATATGAAACTAATTCGGGGAGCCAATGGATGCTCAAATCTATCCAAATAATCACTCATATGAATGCGCATGTAAAAAAAAAAAAAAGATAATGAATTTGAAACTCACAAGTCTTTTGATGAAAAAAAACACACCAACCAATAATAAAGCTTAAAAGTACAAAAACCAAATAAAAAACATGGAACCTATAAAGATAATAAATCGACTATACTCATGGCAAACTCCTTGAAGCGAGATTCATCCCAATTTCCATAGACTCTATTATCCGAGATAATCCACTCTTTTGTGAATGAAGTTGATCACAACAATAAAATAGTGTTCCATGTACAAGAATGGAACGAATACCTACGACCTCCAAATTGAACAAGTTGAGTTATTAGATAAATAAATTTAAAAACATAAGAAATATAAAAGGGAGGCGGAAAGACATACCAAATCAACTTTATGAAGATCACACTTGACTTTGTTACATGAGAGCCAAATATCCCATGAAGAAAATAGCTCACTTACTAATGCAACATCTTTATTTTCGTCACGTGTGTGTTTGTAACATCTATCAAAGGAGCCTAAAATAGAACATTAAAATTGTAGTAAAAATAATGTATAGTTTTACAAATAATGCTAACTTTCATGGTTGACTAGCTTCTTTATAATGGAGTAGATAAGAATTTTAATTGTAACATCTAATCACAAACCAACTCCTCTCCACAAAAACTAAGAAAGGCTAGACTAGCAGATTAATATTGATTAATTCACAGATTAATATATGGAAAATTAAAATTAAAACCACAAACGTACTAGACTACTGGGCGTACTACTAAATTTGAAAAAATAAATTACATAATATATCGCTTGGACCAAGAAATTACATAATAAGTGGACAATAATTTGACATTTATATACTCCACATGATTCATCAGGTTAAGTGGCCCAAATAAATTAGTAGCATTAGTCAAGTTCAACAGCACTAAACTGAAAGTTGTACTACTAAGTACTAACTCCTTTTTGAACAACTCTAAACATGCGTTAAGTCGTGTTTAACACTGTTCCACTACTTTGAATGAACACATAGAGTCATGGCACCTAATTTTCTGTGTTGGGCAATAAAGAAACAATAACACCCATGAAAAATATTGAAGAAATTACCACATGGTTAAGGCCGAAAAATATGCGTCGAGGTGAAGAATCTTCGGCCGACTCCACATGATTCATCAACAAACTCCAACCCTCCATAACGGTGTGGTGATCAATTCATTAGTGGCCAAACTTAAAAGATCCTCTCGTGTAACAAAGTGGTTTTCTCCAAAAGAAGCAATAATTTGACTATAATAGAAAGTTAAAAATTAATATAAAATAAAGAAAAATAATGAAATGTGATGAAAATATTTTAGGTAATATTGTTTACCTCTTTGCCAAAGTTTCATTGTGATCTACCATACATTAATCAACTACATGTTTCCGGAAAGATGGCATGTAGAACAATAAAGATAGATTTTGGCGCATAAATCTTGAAACCAAATTGACAGAGACATTTGGAAGCCCACAATCATATGTAGAACCAAGTCCATCATTGTTGACATTATGGCAATTAGAAGACGTACGCAACCAAGACATTGGAGATCTAACACAACCATCCCTCTCCTTGTTCATTTCGTCCACATGAGAACATGACTTAACGCACTCATCTCCAATAATTGAAATGTCACCAAAGGATAAATCATTTTCAGACTGAGAGAGTAATTGGAAAGTCGGCATATCATCAACAGCTTTCTTCACAGCAAGAAGAGAATCTGTGAAATTATCAATATACACTTGCCATGCATCTTCATGAACAAAAGCCGGAGTTAGAGACAAAGTAGGAGAACAAGAAACATGTATATCATCTTGCCCTTTCTTTTCTTCCTTATTGCCCATACTCTTTGCTTTTGACAGTCGATCAATATAATGGGAAGACACACCATCCATGTCTCTTTTCATTAACAACAAAATCTCATGCATGCCCTGTAAGGAAAGGATAAAAATCTTAAAATTTAATGAGGAATGTAAACGATAGACTAGACTGAAAATTGAGGACTCATTATAGTTATACTAACACTTGTTAAATGTCATGTACACATCTAGTTTTTGTTTAAATTATTAAGTAAAGTATTTGTTTATAAGAAGTATTAAGTAGAGGTATACCAATGCTTGTTTAGAACTATAGGTAGTACTAATGAGAATTATAGCAACCCCTATTTAGAGTTATAGGAAGTATATGGCAACACATGTTTAGAGTTGTAGTAAGTACTCATTAAAGTTATGACAACACTTATTTAGAGTTATATAGTATGCATTACAGTTATGGCTATATTTGTTTAAAGTTGTAGGAAGAACTAGTTACAATTATGCCAACACTACTTCTTAGAGTTATGGAACACTTTGGTTAGAGTTATAGGACATACTATTTAGAGTTATGTCAACACCATTTTAAGAGTTATGATAAGTACTCATTAGAGTTATGGCATTACTTGTTAAGAGTTGTATGAAGCGCCCAATAGAGTTATGATAAAAAAAATATTATGTGGAAACAAAGATGCATGTAATAATAACCAAAATTATCAAAATTAGATATGAATAATTAAATTGTGTATGTGTTTTATATAAGATAATGATTAAAATCATAGTAGAATATCACGAAATTCATAGAAAAATATGAGATAAGTTATAGAGGGACATACATCTGTTGCAGTTTTATGTATCTCCTCATCAAAAGGCATGCTATCTGGAATCTCAAAGGTCACTACCTTCTTGCAGTGAGAAATATCAGACGAACAAATGTCAACATGTGTATTATGTGGTTTTTTCATTTGGATATCTTGGACTGAAGCTACTGAATTACATAGAAGATACGAAGAGGGACGACTCTCCAAATCTAAAATCCCATTCCCAAAACCCCCAGAACCTAACTCGTCATGAATACGCTTTTGGAAATTTTCATCCGTCCAAAATTGAACAAGGGGGGGAATTCTAGGTAACGCCTGAGATTTGAAAACTAACCTATGTATGGAAGTATATAATTTCTAACATGATAACACAACCTCCAAGATTAGCCAAATTATCTACCTTATTTTTAACAAATCCATTAGAAAGCTTCTCCGGTACATATGAGTACCAATCAAGTTCTTTTATTTTATCTACTTGAGACACAGATTTCAAAGGTTTTAAATCCACTTTGTTGTTTGACGTAGGAGCAAGAAACCTACCCATAGCATAAAGGACAAATAGACTTTTAAATTCATCTCCCCTCGACTGCATCTCATTAGATCGAATCTTAAAAGCTATATCCTTCAAAGGAACCCCTTAGCTTGCTTGTCATTAAGAATGTCAAACTTAAACCGAAACTCCCTTTTCAACACATTATCAGATACATTAGACCCTCTACCAGTGGATATCTCCTCAACCTTAGAATCACCCATGGGAAGCAAAAAAACATCATGAACATCAAACTTACTCAACACAAATTTATTCACGGCATCAATTTTAAACATCCAACTACCAGGATTAAAAGAATTGATCAAAAAAGGAATCATAGTAGTAGGGCTTTGAGTCAAATGCAGACTGCAAAGACCTCCAAAACCAATGTCATTCACATCTCGAACTTGTTGCGAAGATAAGCCCTTTATAAGCTTCACCAATTCATTCGGTCTACATTGAGTAGACAACTCTAATGGCTTATTTTTCCGTTTCGGTACATGTGATGTACTATCCTTCTTAAGTAATTTGGCTCCTTTTGTTTCTACCAAATTCATACTTTGAATTGCCTGACGCTTACCCTTCACATTACCAACCTCGACAATGTTCATATCTACATACACACACATAAACTAATTACAAACTCACACAATTGGAGATTCAAAACATAACATATCAATTACACTAATACTCATGTAATCATGTTTGACACAGATGCCCAAGTTAATAGTATCGGTTTGGTATGAAAATGACCTATAATTTCCCAAATGATTTTTCCTAACACTAACTGGTGAAACTTTTGGTTTTTTTACTATTCAATGATCTTGTCCCCTACAATTTGATCACACAGAAGCTTAGGAAATCTAGTAGCAGACAACATTTGACAAAATCCCCGTTACCAATTTTTTCATCTCATTTTTTTTTTTTTTGGAATTTTCAAAAAGAACTAATTTTTTTTTTAAAGAATACAGGGGTAGCATCTGCTACCCCTTGTGACTTACTCCGCCACTGCTCGCAATTCACAAACCATGTCAAACAATCAACTATTCTGAGAAAACCCATATAAATTTGACAATACCTGCATAAAGAGACTATGACGGTCCAAGAATCATAACATTAAAGAGCAATTCATGGTGTAAAAAAAAAAAAGATCAATTCAAAAGATTTAGTTGACGTTAAATTGCAGTACCCTGTTCTGCATCAATAATGTCATAATTGAAGTCCTATGACTGCCAGTCCCCATACAATAATCAAAATTCGTTTCACAACAATAGCAACAATTTCGAATATAATCTTGAGTATAGCACCAATTTTCGAATATAGCAACAATTTCAGAATTATAAAAAAAAGGAAAAATTAAACAAAAACGAAAAATTAAACAAAATACTAACCTTCTTCTCCCAAATTGTGTGCGGTCATTGAACTAATCTTGAGTGTCGAATTTCACTGATAATTAGGGGGAAAACTCGCTGAATTGAAATTGAAAAAAAAAACGTATCGTGAAGCAGAGAACCGAAACAAGAGAGAGTGGAGAGAGGAGAGAGGTGAGAGGTGAGAGGAGAGAGAAAGTAGGTTATGAGTTATGACGTAGGAAGTGGTTTCAAATTTTGGATTTTAGTTTTTTTTTAAGTTTTTAATCTTGGCCATTAAATGAGACATGATCCAAGCGCTAAATTACTTCCCACTTCCATATAAAACTCCCTTCCACGTGAGCTCAATTATATATATATATATATATATATATATATATATATATATAGAGAAAAAGAGATTTATTAGTAGTTAAAGTGGTGAATTCCATGTGGTGCTAACTTAAGCTTATTAATTAGTTCAGCCAGTGTAATAAATAAGGGAATTTCATTTGCCTTGATCGAATTTAATTTGCTTCAAATGGTATCAGAAGTTATTTAAGGAGATGAGCAAAGGATTTGGTTGGCAATGGAGGAAACTGAAATTCAAGGACAGAGAAAGAAGAAAGGAAAAAGAAGCAAAAAGGAGCTGAAAGATAATCATGTGACTAGAACATGACGATCAACACCGGTAAATAAAGTCAAGCCACTAGAATCTGATTATTGTCACCTTTTTGTCTCAAAATTTCTTTAGAAGGTAGTTATGTGCCACGTTTGTTTACTAGGTAGTATCTCGCAAAATGTGTATTCTCTAAGTTAGTTTAATTTCTCGCAAAAAAAGTGTATTTACTAATGTAGTTAATTTCTCACAATTTTTCCAAAAAAATAATAACGTGGAGTGACACATTGGACACATCATTTTTCATATGATAACTTAGCAAAACATAATTGCATAGTGTTCCATAATTAGTTATCAATTTTTCATTTTATGACTTAAACTAAGCATCTGCAACTTTTACACACCACAAGTAAAACATTACAAATAAATACAGCACTGCAAATTTTGTTTCCTTTACATACAAAGATGATAGTTTTTAATGACGAAACAAATTCCTACAATAACATGGATGATGGAAAGTACAAATTACAAGCTAGTTGTGCAACGTTAAAGCGATATTGTTTTTGCTTTATTACACATATAAAGTAGTGCAAAATTGCACACTTATGCAATACTATGAAGTTAATCAAGAAATAAGTCAGTGGGTCACCCTTCATATCATGGATGACTAATTACCCCACCACGACCACCTCCATAGCCTGATCCATAACCATATCCACTACCTGAACCAGACCCTAATAAACCGCCACCACCTCCTCCCTCGCTTCCACCGCCACCTTCTTTACCACCACCAAAATCATAACTACCTCCGAAACCAGATCCTAAACCATATACCCTGACCCGTATCCTGAATCTAAGCCACCCGTATCCCGAACCAAAGCCACACGTACCCCCACCCCCCGCCACTTCCACCTCCCCCCCACCTTCACTCTTCACCGTACCCACCTCCATGTGCACCACCGTAGCCATAACCTTCTCCATAACCATATCAAGATCCATATCCAGACCCTAAACCTCCATTACCTCCCCCACCTCCACTTCCACTTTCCCCACCTCCACCCTATACCCTCCTCCATGTGCACCACCATAACTTGTACCTTCTCCCGATCTGTATCCTGACCCATAACCTGAACCTAAGCCTCCATTACCCCCACCTCCTCCGCTTCCAGCTCCCCCACCTCCATGTGCACCACTATAACCTGAATCTTCTCCTAATCCATATACATACCCTAAATTTCCATTGCCTCCCCCGCCTCCACTCCCTCCTCCACCGCCTCCACCGCTACCATACCCAACCTATCCTCGTGCTTCCATATCCCGACCACTCCTCCAAACCCATATCCCGATCCAAAATCGTCTTTACCTCCCCCTCCTCCTCCACCTACGCCTCAACCTCGGCCACCTCCTCCACTACCATATCCTCCTCCTCCGACACCACCATGTCCATCACCACTTCCTAAACCATATCCGAGATCCATATACAAAACCCAACCCCTCATGACCTCCCCCTCCCTCCGCTTCCTCCGCCGCCACCTCCACCACTACCATATCCTTCTCCCCTTGTACCGAGCATATCCGAGACTCTTCCCCAAACCCATATCTCGACCCATATCCCGATCCAAAATCGTCTTTACCTCCCCCTCCTCCACCTCCGCCTCCACCTCCTCCACTACCATATCCTCCTCCTCCTACACCGACATGTCCACCACCACTTCCGAAACCATAACCTGATCCATACCCGAAACCATAACCATTAGACCCTTGTTGGAGTACAAGGTGACACTCAAGAAGGGGGGTTGAATTGATTGACTAAAACTAATCGATTTTCGCAAAAACACTCTTATGGCACAGTATCGTGCACTGTGTAACTGTGTTATTCACTCGTAAACTCTCCGATTGATTTTTTTGTTCGAACGAAATTGTATCAAAATAATAAAACAATGAAATCAAATAATAAGACACGGGAATTTAACGTGGTTCAATCTCACCTCTGAGATCTACGTCCACACAAACTACTCTTTTATTATTTGAATCTTAAAATACCAAACTCTTGATACAATTCGATTCCCCCACTACAAACTCTAGTAGTGCTCCCCAACACTTAACCCTAAGTGTTGCTACTCTCTATAATATGAAAATTACAGAAAGAAAGATTCCTCACAAGCGTGCTTCTTATTCAAGCAAATAGAGGATTTTTATTCCTAAAATAAAGGGATATAATTCTTTTCCTTTTCAAAATCCAATTTTATCTTTTATAAAAACTGATTTCCTTCTTTCCTTATAAGATAAGGATATCTCCATATCTTATGCCAACTCTAAATCATATTTTAAATCAGTTTTTTATCAAACAAACTTTATCAAAATCGTTATCATTAAAAATCAGTTTTTCTCTTTTTATAAAAATTCTTTTTCGAAAATCTTTTAAAGAAACGTTTTCTTTAAAATCAGTTTTTCTTTTCATAAAACTTTTTATCCGAAAATCTCTACAAAAATATTTTCCTTTCAAAACTAATTTTCGAAATTAAAAACTCCCCTTTTTATTTCTTAATCATACAAACATGTAATTAATATAATCACCTATTTTCTTAACTCTAAGAAAATAGTTAATCATCCTAATTTCATATTTCTAATTTAGCACAAAGTTCCAATAAGTTAATTACATTGCATATACATGAATTTAATATAACTAGACCTAAGCTTCCTTGTCTTTAAATCATCCAATCTTGATAGCTAGATCACTGTTACAAATATCCATGTTATAGCATAGGGTGTTTATCATCACCAAAATATTCATAATTTTCAGTGTCAAAAAAAAAAATCATAATTCAAAACACAACCACCCTCCACCACCTCCACCACCACCAACAACAACCCTCCCCCCCCCAACTACCACCACCACCTCCATCTCCTGCTTCAAACGGTGATCTTACAGCAATGCACAGATCTATGAGAAGTAGAATTAACAATGCAGCCCCTATTGTTTTTGGTACTCGTCATTATTTTCACTCTTGTTGTTTTTCCTCTCAACTAGCTAATTGTATGTCGTAGATGTTAATGTGTTTTGGATGATGAGCACTTGGTGTGAGATAAGGCCCCTATTTATAGGCATTTGGAAAGCAGGCTTGTAGGTTAATATCTGAGGAACTAAGTAGGATCGTATCATTAATATATGAGAAATTAGGTATGGTCAATTATTCATATGGATGAAGTATATATTCTGAAGTGACTAAGTGAGTAGTAATAAAGGTTAATTAACAATGGATGCTATACGTTGTTTTTGAAGGATTGAGTGCATGGAGTGCTGCTTGTCTTGATCTCTAGCTAGTTGTTTATCTATTTCTACCAGATATAAAAGTTCTCTATAGAAAATTAACGTTTGACTTGAAAGAATCTAATTGCAATTTGTAGAAGTATGTTATCCAAAGCTTTATGCTCCTCTGAGCTGGACTAGTGGGAAATGCTAACTATCATATGATCTTTGACTCCACCTAAAACGTTCTTTTTCAGAAATAAAAAAAATTGAGGTAAGGCATAATTCTCAATTTATTTGAATGATTGACATAACTCTTAGATAAGGTTATAGTTCTCTTGTCAAATTAGCCGTATCATTAATGGCAGTATCACTCGCTTAGTTAAAATTAGTATTTCCTCTTGTTTGGATAAAATAAACTAGCTAGTATTTTGACCCGTACGATGCCCTAGGTTAGTTACAATTATATTATTATTCATAAATTTTATAATTGATTTTATTAACTTTTCGTAATTTTCACTCTAGTGCGAAATTGGAAATTGAACGTTATGTCATGATAAGCTGTTTTAGAAAAACTTCTAATTTATTAGGAATAAAAATAACAATTTTAATGGATTGGGGTAAGAGAATGTTATTACCTTAATAAAAGTGTTAGAAATCAAAAGGTTTGTGCCGTGTCATACACTCTATGTACGCGCATGGTACACCCAAGACTAATTTTGCTCATTTGGAACTCTCCTTTAATCCAAATGAGCAATGAGTAAAAAAATTAGCCTTGCACGCGAGTATATGATAAATTTTCACGTGTCTTTATAGTTAAATATAATTATAAGACATTATTATGTTCTACTTTGAAATATTAAACATTAAAATTGTAGCGGATTGGTGGTTAAACTCTCACATTTCATTTTAAAGTTCATGTGTTCAATTCCTAATAGCTACACATTGTTAATATTTTTAAATGAGATCATAAACATGTGCATTAAAAGTTTGAGAAGAGTGCCACATGGCATATACATTGGAGAGTATTATGTGACATTGTTCCTTTGATAGGAACGCCTTTTAATATATTTGTATAAAAAGCAAAGAAATGAGAATTGGTAGAATTTATTTTTTACTTTTTTTAATATAAATCAAACTTTTCCAATATTGAAAAGATTTGGAATGCAAAATGCAAGCTAAGCTCACTCATCTTCCGTCCACATTTCTCTTCTATCTTCCCTACCTTTTCCTACGTCATTGATATTTATGAAGTGAAAATATTGTGTATTGCATGAAAAATAAAAGAAAGAGGGTATATAAATATATAAGTTCTCATTTATAAAATTAGGGTACTAATAAGTTTGAGACATAGTGCCATGTTGTCATCAGGAGTAAGGTCAATTTGGAAAGTGAATTGGAAACCTAAGGGTTACCTTTGTTTTTTCATGAAAAAATGATGTTAATGTCTGTATTTTGCCTAACCTTAGACACTACAAGAAAATGCTAAAATAACGACGGCCTGTCAGCGACGGCTAACAAAACCGTCGGTATAATCATAACAAGCGACGGCTAGAAGCCGTCGTTGATTACCGACTGCTGTTTTAGCATTTAACGACGGTTTAGCTGTCGGTGATAATTAACGACGGCTAACAGCCGTCGTTGATTTTTTCAAAGTAAAGCAAAAAAATTTTTTAGCTTGGGCGACGGTCTGAAACGGTCGTTGATTTCTAAAGGGGGGGTTTAATTGAAGCTGCTCTTTCAGTCGGGTTTTTTTTTCAACAACAAAAAGGAGAGAAGTAAGTTGGGCGATTTTTGCAGCGACGAAACTCGGTCGACTCCACCTCCACCTGCCTCCTTCCTCCAGCCAACGGCAGCGACCCACCTCCACCTTACTTCGCCGACGGTAAGCTTTATTTTCCTTTTTTTTTTAAAAATTTTTGTACTCATGAACCAAACCCTAACAGTTGGGTTTTTTCCTCGTGAGAGAAGTGAACTTGGGCGACGAACTTCAGTCGGAATCCGTCTCGCCGGTGGCATCGACTCCTGCCGGACCGACATTTCGCCGGTGGTAAGCAGTGCCAATTTCTTTCTTTTTTTAACAATCTGTGTACTCATGAAACTAAACCCAGAAAATTGGGTTTTTGCTAAATCTTGTTTTTTCTGCTAAATCTTGTTTTTGGTGCTGAAAACAAGTGGGTTTTTCATGTTTTCAAGATGTGGGTATTAATCTGCTATTTGAGTTCTGGGTAACACACTCTTGGTATGGTGTTTTTTCTGTCACTTTTTTACTCACATTTTGTTAGTCTTGCTTTATTTTATGTATATTTCTTCATGTAAGTGTTTGATCTTATAATATATCATTTCTTTAATCAAAGTTCATACTACTTATTATTTTTTCAGATAATTTCATAGTCAGATTTTAGTGATTTGGTGAGTGAAATCAGTAACAAGAAAGAGCATCTGGGTATTTTTGTTTTCTAACATTTGGTGGAAAAAAAGAATGGGTGAAAGTAACCCAAAATTGTTGGACTTAATATCAAAGGAAAAACAAAGGATGATGAATATAGAACCAAATATAGGCTAATATAGGCCATTTTAGGCCATTTTACTTGAAAATGAATGAATACGAGTAGTTTGATGCTAGTTTAAGATATAAACACCTCAAACATCATATATATAGTTAGTTTAATGTAATTATAAGTTGTTTTGATTGAAAATACACAAAATAGGAAAGTTAGAACCAAATATAGGCTAATATAGGCCATTTTAGGCCATTTCACTTGAAAATGAATGAATACGAGTAGTTTGATGCTAGTTTAAGTTATAAACACCTCAAACATCATATATATAGTTAGTTTAATGTAATTATAAGTTGTTTTGATTGAAAATACACAAAATAGGAAAGTTAGAACCAAATATAGGCTAATATAGGCCATTTTAGGTCATTTCACTTGAAAATGAATGAATACGAGTAGTTTGATGCTAGTTTAAGTTATAAACACCTCAAACATCATATATATAGTTAGTTTAATGTGATTATAAGTTGTTTTGATTGAAAATACACAAAATAGGAAAGTTAGAACCAAATATAGGCAAATATACGTCATTTTACTTGAAAGTGATTGATTACGAGTAGTTTGATGCTAGTTTAAGTTATAAACACCTCAAACATCATATATATAGTTAGTTTAATGTATTTATAAGTTGTTTTGATTGAAAATACACAAAATAGGCAAGTTAGAACCAAATATACGTCATTTTGGCACTTTATATTATTTGAATATGAGTATATTTAACCAAATGCGATAGACATACAATAAGAAGTCGGATCATTGTACCACTCGGGGGTCACGGCCAACCCCGATCTCGTTGTATTGGGAGATAGTTGGGGGAGGAACAGAGGAAAAGTTCGGGGTTGGGTCGGGGAGATCATTTGTACTACAACTCTTCATCGGGCGAGGAGATGGCGGCTCTTCACAACCATATGAGCCGGTCCATTTTTTCTCGGATTGAGGCGCGAGGTGGAGGCAAAGGTCGCCGCACGGATGGGAGAGGTGGAGGTAATGGTCGCAAGACGGGTGGAAGAGTCACGTCGGGCCCTCGTAGAGGAAATGATGAGGAACATGTCTAGTTTCGGCCACATGTTCTCGAGTCGCAACCCGGCCCCCCTCCACAACGCGGACCGAGAAGATGACCCGGGGGTTTGGTGGTGGCGGTAGTGCTACGAGACACCCTTGACAAGTGTAGTTTTTTTGGTTTTGGCAACTAGGTAACTAACTTATAGTTGGATATAGTTAGTCTAACTATTTTCTTGTAGTGTCAATATTTATCGAGCATCTCGCTTCGTTTCTAGATGTGTCGGGTTATTTTTTTTTCAACCCGACTTCTACTTTATTTCCCGACACCGGGATCTATTTTGCGTACATATATTTAATCTAGGTAGTTTGTCTAACTATAGACATTTAGTGTCTATATTTATTGGCATCTAACTTATTAGTTTCTAGCTTTGTCGATATATATTTTTTGTAAACACCGACTTCTACTTTATTTCCCGACATCGGGATCTATTTTGTGTACATAATTGTAATCTATTTCATGTAATTATACAAGTATCTATGTAAATTGTAATATATATCAAAATTGCATATTTTTGTAATTGAAAAAATTGAATGTGATGGAGGAACGACTTTAGCGTGGTATATTTAGGTGCGAATGCGAGGTACGGAGTTTAATTATTATTAAGAACAATAGAATTTTAAATAATATTATTTTGAAACAACAGCGACGGCTAAATATTAAATCAACGACGGCTAGGCAGTCGCTGTAAGGTACGCTATGCAGCCATGGACTTGAATTTCAACGACTGCTATAATATAGTAGCGACGGTTATCCACAGACGTTGATTCAACGAAATCAACGACGGTTTATAACAGTCGGAGATACAACGACGGTTTAAAACAGTCGGTGAAACACCGACGGTTTAAAACGGTCGATGTCACAGCGACGGTTTGTAACGATCGCTGATTCACCGTCTGCTTTAAACAGTCGTTGGCGTAGAGTCAACGTCGGCTTTAATTAACGGTCGCTGATGATCATGAAACCGTCGTTGAAAACATCACCGACGGCTTGACGGTCGTTGATTCTAATATCAGCGACCATCTTTTTACCGACTGCCAATCAACGACTGTTGACCGTCGTTGAATATTTAGCGACGGCTTTTAGGCCATCAACGACGGCTTTTAGCCGTCGTTGATTACCACTTTTCTTGTAGTGAGAGTTATCAAAGAAATTTTTCTAAATCTAAATTGTTAATAAAACAAAAAGTAGAGATAAAAATTATAACATATCAATAGATCCCCTCGTAGAAGGCTATATCAAACAGCCATGTGGAAGAGGGTTTGCATAATTGTTAGATCTTATCAACGATTGTGATCTTGACATAATAGAATTTTGTTTGATCCAATTTGATATGTATTTGGTGGTTTTGAATTATTTTGTAGATGTCGTATGACTTTAAATCAATGAATTAATTATTATTTCAATAAAAAAGTTTAGAAGTATTGCTTAACAAATATAAAATAAATTCTAAATTAATGAAAAGTAATTTTTTATTTTTTTTGAGTGAGAGTCATCAATGTTCATCAATCTTTTGTAGGTTCTATTTCAAATTGAGTTAGTTTGGAGTGAAACCAATATCGAGTTGGCATAATTTTGTATTGGCTTTACTTGCAAGTCGAGTCTGTTTTGACTTGATTCGTGCTAAATTTGATTTTGAATTACCCTCTTAATATCTTAATTTTGAGTCCAAATAGTAGCTTGAATAGAGTCATTTGAGTTAGATCAGTAAACAACTCAGTAACTTTTGCCAAGTCTACAATGGATGAGTTAAGTTTTTCATCTAATTCGACAAAAAAAAATTATAGTCTGATGTCTCTACCTTGCTTAGCCCTTTGGCCTTTATTTTTGTACTGTTTCCTTTTCTTGGCAAACCTGTACGTTACGTGTTGAGCACAGTGCTCTTTGTGATGACAAGATTCCTTGTTTTAACTCAAGTTAATTTTCTGTAAAAGCTAGGATCTTGAATGTAATTTGTCAAAAAGTTAGGAAGGAAGACAAGCAATGGCTTGTTAATTTGCAAAGATACGAAGCCCTAAACATATATATGTAATTTTTTTATAGCACATGAAACAAATCAAAACATCAAATAATAAACAACGTAACAAACTTTATTTCATCTACGAACAAAGAAGAAATTTTAGTGGCAAATAACTCTTACAACAGCATGGATTGGTAAAACAAAACTAGAAGATAGTTGTAAAACACTAAAGATATAGCGCTTTTTGCTTTATTCCTAATATAAACGATTACATATAGAAGATAACATCGATGTGCTATTTTATAAAGTTAAAGCATGAGTCACCCTTCAGATCATGAATGGCTAGTTACCTCCACCACGACCACTTCCATAGCCTGATCCAGAACCATATCCACTACCTGAACCAGACCCTGAACCACCACCACCTCCTCCCCCACTTCCACCGCCACCTCCTTTACCACCACCAACACCATAACTACCTCCCGAACCAGATCCCGAACCATACCCTGACCCGTATCCTGAACCTAAGCCTCCATTACCTCCCCCACCTCCACTTCCACCTCCTCCACCTCCACCCTTACCGTACCCCCCTCCATGTGCACCACCATAACCTGAACCTTCTCCTGATCCAAATCCAGAACCATAACCTGAACCTAAGCCTCCCTTACCCCCACCTCCTCCACTTCCTCCTCCCCCACCTCCACCTTTACCATAGGCACCTCCATGTGCACCACCGTAACCTGAACCTTCTCCTGATCCATATCCAGACCCTAAACCTCCATTACCTCCCCCACCTCCACTCCCTCCTCCACCGCCTCCACCGCTACCATATCCAAGTTTTTGTGTGCTTCCATATCCCGACCCTTCTCCCCGAACCATATCCGAGATCCATATCCGAACCCGAACCCCCATGACCTCCCCCTTCCCCGCTCCCTCCGCCGCCACCTCCACCATTACCGTATCCTTCTCCCCTTTTACCACCATATCCAGACCCTTCTCCAGACCCTTCTCCAGACCCATATCCCGATCCAGAACCGCCTTTACTTCCTCCTCCACCTCCTCCACCTCCTCCTCCTCCTCCTCCACTACCATAGCCTCCTACTCCTGCACCACCATGTCCACTACCACTTCCAGAACCATAACCTGATCCATACCCGGAACCATAGCCATCAGATCCTCCACCGCTTCCACCACCGCTACCACCACCACCTCCACCTCTTGTGGCAAATGGTGATCTTGCTGCAATGCACAGCTCTACGAGAAGTAGAACCAACAATGCAACCCCTATTGCTTTGGAACTCGCCATTATTTTCACTATTGTTGTTTTGCCTCTTAACTAAATGTATGTCGTAGATGTTAATGTGTTTTGGATGATGAGAACTTGGTGTGAGATAAGGCCCCTATTTATAGGCATTTGGAAGCAGGCTCGTAGCTTAAGATCTGAGAAATTAAGTAGGATCATATCTATCATTAATATATGAGAAATTAGGTATATGGTCAATATTTCATATCGATATATATATTATACATATATATGAAGCTAGTCAAGTGGGTAGTTTCTTATGGTAACAATGGATATTATCATTCTACGTTGTTTTCCAAACATTCAGTGGATAGCTAGCGTGCTGTTTGTCTTGATCTATAGCTAATTGATTAAAAAGTTTTTCCAAAAATTTTTTTCTTGAAAATAAAGTTTGACTTGTAATTACCTAATTACAGTAGAACCCAAAGTCTTTTATTCAAAACTTTCTGCACCTCTGAGCTGGATGCCGTGAAATTTTTGAGTCAAAAGTAGTAATTTATATGTGTTTACAACGTACAGCTGAATAAAAGTAGTTTTGTATTCAAATGTTTTGAGATAATAGTAGAGCTACAATTAACTTTTAGATTGGACATTATACTATTAATTAAGTACTAATACCTACCTAAAAGTTTTTATAAAATGTAATCCAAACTTAAATTACTGCAACCCTTTTATAATTACTTTAAACAACATATATATAATAGCATGGGAACAAACCGATTCATAACAATAAGACAAACGTTAGAAACCATTATGATTTATGAACGTCTGATAATAATTTTTATGAATTAATCCGCCTCACATAACGGTATATATATGATGCGATCGATTGAATCAATCATTACATGGCTATCTTTGACAACACTACCTGAAATAGAATTGAAACTAATAAGTTAGGCGAACGATTACGTAGAACAGCAATCGATAAGGTTTATATTATAATTTCATCACCTACTTTATTTTGAGATGATATATATTTCATCACCTACTTTTGGGATAAAATTTTATTTAACCTCCGGCCCCAAACACCTCTATTCATCTAAGGTGACTTAAAATTCTAAAGACCTTATCGGTTAAAGTCGACTGAAATAAGTTGCCAAATAAAGTCCATATATACGATTAAATTTTGTATCTTTAGATCTTATTTACTTCAAGTAGGATAGTTCGTACATAGATCTAGTATCCTAATTGTATTGCTTATTTTCTGTCTTGCATGAAAAATAGAATAATATATTATTTTGCCCACCAATCATAGTTTATAATGAGGAACAGAATTGTTTGACTTGCTCAAAGATTCTAGTCAATTGCAAGATATAAGAAAAACTAAGTTCTTGATATATACATGCACGACTTTACCACTTTGCCGATTATCACCAATAGCTAGTGGAGTTCTCGCAATTAACTAGACTCAATTCAAAGTCAATCCTTAAGAGAAATTGCGCTCATTTATGGATGACTTAGTCCAATTTCAAAGTGAGTAGTTTCTAAGGGTAACAATGGATACATATTATACTGTAACTAGTTGTATATCAAAGGTAATTGAGGATTTTAAAAACCGAATGCAGTTCAGCAGTCTTTTACTTGCATAGTTGGATTGACATTTATCGATCACTACAATTTGTATGTCGATTTGTTTGTTTCGAAAGCTGTAATTCCCGCTCTTGTACGTTAAAAGAACTCTTATGAGTTAATTCCATTTCTTTAGATCTACCATTTTTTCTTTACGCGTTTGTGAACAACTGTAAACAGTTATATCTTTAATTAAGTATAAATAAGGAAAAATTATAAAAAGTTGACAAAAAAATATATACCGGCATCTAATCCAACAAGATTCCACATAATCGACTATGTTTTTTCTTATGTATAAATAATACAAGATGGTCAAAGTATAATTAGTGAACAATGTCTGTCTAAAGTAAAAATGGTCGAACTAAAAGATACGGGTGAAGTAATAGGTTTTTGACAAAGCCTCTCATTCATATTTTTTGCACATTTTATATTTCCACATTTTTTACGTATTATGTAAAACTTATTTTAACTTACTACATTGTATAATATTCTAAAGTTGTTTATGTAAAATAAAACTCAAAATTTTCTATTATTCAAACTCAATACGTAATTTTATCACTATAGAACTATATCTTATAAGACTTTATATCATACTTCTATGTATTTAATATTAGAAAGAGGAATCCAAAAAAAATCATGATTGTATATAGGGTCAGTGATGAGTTGATATACCAAGAAATACTTCGAACTCGACTCGGCCAAAGCTCGGTGGCTCGACTCGAGTGAGCTCGACTTTCGAGCTCGAACTCGACTCGACATGTTAACGAGTCGAGTCGAAGAACTCAATACTCGACTGAAAAGCTCGTGAGATACTCGAAAAAATATATATACTTTTTATTTTTTAAAAAAAAGTTTAACCTTTTTTTTAAAAAAAATACTTGAACTTTTCTTTTAAAAAAAATGAAAAAAATATATTAAATGAGTAAAAGGCAAAGTGAAAGATTTCTCCTATAAGAAATAGAACTATTATCAATGGATGAGATTTAAAGAAACACAACAATCTAATCTTAACCATCCATTGTAAGGAAGGACTAAGGAGTGAGAGAGTAAAGCCTAAAGACTAATAAGTCTCCCAGCCCTAAAACAACAGTAGCACTCACGCAGTCACGCCTCCCTCTCCATTCTCCATCGGCATTCGGCCATCTTCATCTCCCTCACTCGTCACTCCACGCTTCAGCCCACCACGCTAGGCGACGACGCTTCATCCCACCACTCTCCCGCACACCACGACAGCGGTGCTACTCCAGGTGACACTGAAAGCCCTCGCACACCACCACCTCACCTCGGCGTCGCTCATGCTGTTTGTAAGTTCAGTTTCCAAGTTCATTATGTTTCTCGTTAATTTCAGTTTGCAAGTTCAGTTCATTATGCTTGATTTGCTGTTTGTAAGTTCAGTTTCTAAGTTCATTATTTTTTTTTATTTGATGTTTGTCACTAAAATAATGTAGATCTTTTTGTGGGTTCTAAATTATGCTTGATTCAAGAGTAGAGTCACAAGTAAATGGTCTGTTAGTGAAAAATCTTGGCTAGCTGATATTACATCTCAATGTTTGAGCTGATTCTGTTCTCTGTCGCTGTTGTGTGGTGTGTTTGCCACTGCTTGGCTTTCTGCTTCTGGGATTCTGCCAGGATTCAGAATGCTTATTTGTTCTTGCTTTTAGTGCTCCTGTGATGCTTATGTCTGCAGTAACTTTTTGAGGTGGATAGGTGCATTCCAGTTCAGGATTTTCTGTTCAGAGTTTGGAAATATGGGGTAGGAAGTTTTAAAGTAAAAGATGCAGGAGGTTTGTTGAGAGTAAGTAGAATAGTGCTGGTTAATAGTTGGGTTCATCAATTTGTAATCTGTTGTTTATTTCGGCTGTTTGTTGTTGTTTTTGTTTTTGGTTTTCTTTTTGCTTGGTGGTTAGTTGTTGCTGCTGGGATGGTTTGTACTGCAGTAGCAGATGAGGTTGTATTTTTTGTTGGCTTGTTCTGCTTTTATATTCTAGCAGATGAGGTTGTATTTTCTGTTAGCAGATGAGGTTGTATTTTCTGTTTATATTTTTTGTTCAGTTTCTAAGTTCAGTTTGTATTAACTTAAATATTTTTAAAATAGGCTGCATTTATATTCTAGAGATGTCTAGTGGGCAAGATAGATCTTCTACACCGGTTGGTGTTTCAAGAGTTGAGGAGTTTTTTGTGAATGTTGAGGATGATTATAATGGAGGAGAAGATGAAGTTAATGTAGGAGGTGAGCCTAATGTAGAAGTTTCTGAACCCCCTCTTGATACCACAAATAAAGAAGATGAGGTTGAAGAATTCCCTGACTTTAAGAGACAACGAAGATCAAAAGTGTGGGATGAATTTCTTGAACCTGAAAAGATAAAGAATCAATGGAAAGTAAGGTGTAAACATTGTAAAAATCCTCTTTCTGTCTTGAAATCTAAGAGTACTACTCATTTGCACCGACACTTGGAAGTATGTTCAATGAGCTTTATATTGTAGGAAGTATCTATTCATCAATTATTCACTTCATTACCTTTATATTTGCTATGCATACTAATTCTTTTTTTTATTGTAGGAGAATGAAAAACAACCAAAGGAAATCTCTATCCCGATAGCATCCAAGGAGCCAACAAAGTGATAATGAATAGGTTTAGTTGATAAAATTAGTGAGTAGAATTTATTTTTATTTTTGGAAGTTAATTATATCAACTACACTTTTAAAATAGTGTTATTATGAATAACTCCTATTAACGAGGTTTCATTTTATTTCTTGACAGGTTTTTGTGGAAAAAGTTTGAGCTAGGTGCATGATTTGGTGTTAAGGTTGCGGAACCTAAAATGTGGCCATCATGTGATGTGCAAATTGTATTAGTTGTGGCTTTAACGCTTTGTAGTGATATGATGATAACGAATTTGTATTAGTTGTTTTTTTGGGATTGATTGAAAAACTTTTCATGTTGATGTAATGATGTTTCATGTATGGTTAAGTACTTTTAAGGGATTTATTTTCAGTTTGATATTTCTTGTTCATAAAAAATCTTCAAAGAATGCCTTAAGGTAGTTGGAACCGAGTCGAGTTGGAACAAAGTTAGAGTTCAAGTTCGAGCTTTTACCGAGTTCGAGTTCGAGCTTTTAACGAGTTCGAGTTCGAGCTTTAAACGAGTTCGAGCTCGAGTTCGAGTTCGAGTTCGAGCTCGAGTTTAGGTTCCGAGTTCGAGTTCGAGCTTGAAAATTTGACGCTCGCGAGTTTTCGAGTCGAGTCGAGTTGGGGTATGAGTTTTCGAGTTCGAGTCGAGTTTAATCAAACTCGAGCTCGACTCGCATCATTGCCAGCCCTAATTGTATATAATATCAATATAATAATCATGATTGCAAATCTCGAGCTGTCTTCAATTTTATTAAGATTATATATATTTGAAATATTTAGCAAAATTTATACTAATTAATTTTAAAGATAGTGATTTTTTTTTTCAAATGTTTTATAAAGTAGTCGTTTCCAAATGTGCTAATATTTTGGGTAGCTTCTCACAAAAAAGATTCTAATATTTTTAATTATAGTCAAAAAGGGACTTTGCAAGGTGCAAACTGCAAAACCACCATTCGTTAACATAACTACACTTCTACGTAAGAGCACCATTTACGATGATTTTAAGTAAAGATCACCCACTTCTTTCTCTCTCTAAAAAATATTATTCCCACAATCTTTTTCCACGCGCACCTCCTTCATTAACAATGAATAGAAAACAAGATAATCCTAACTACTTTTTTTCTCTCTCTCCTACCCAACTACTTTTTCTCTCATCACCCTACAACCATTAACAATATATTTATTATTTATCTCTTAATAATATGAAATATCCATTAATAATTGCTAGTAATTATTAATAAAATATTTAACTAAAATATATGTACAACGAGATTTTTAAATATTTTAATTTAGATTTTTTAAATGTAAAAATAGAAGATATTTAATATAAATAAGCAAAATTAGAGAAAATTAGTAAGGAAGGTGGAAAAAAAGTTGTCTATAATATTGCAAAATGGGTCTCTATTTATAAAACTCGAAAAAATAGAGCCATTGATAATTATTTTTTTGCTTTGTATTTTTTAAAATAAAGTCATTGCAATTTGTCATAGTATTATTTTCTCTCTCCTGCCAGAACTTGACAAGTGGCAATTTTTTACGCACGTGCATTAGAAAAGCTGACTATTTTAATTTTTTTGGTTTTCTGCCAGCCAAAGCGACGCGTTTTGACTCAGTTTTAGCTAAAACGACGTTAAATTTTTTTTGATTCTCGGATCACTGAATAAAATCCTCCGTTTCTTTCAGAGCTGTTGACCCGGTGGCATGGACACCTAACCTTATAGTAATAGTAGCTAAGCGTTCTAGGCTGAATCTGATGTTATGAAAAGGGCAAGCTCAAGCCGGGAAGCTTCTTACGTACGGGCGAGGATTGGGGGTAAAATTCCCCCTGTGACCCCCCTTTGCTTCCCCCTTGACCCCTAAGGGGGAACCGAAGGAACAACAGTGGGCCCCACCCTACGGCCCGTCGACGATTCAATCGCCCCACGCTCCTTTTTGTATCGCAATCGACCCAACACAATCTTTATTTTGGCCATTGTTAAGGGCCAAAAAATAAAGGTTGTATGACTTCCTTGTACCCACAATTTTTTTTTACCATTATTAACAATGCTCTAATGAATTGCAGAACAGCTAATTAAGCTTTGAAAGTCCACCTTATCCTACTTTCTCGATTCTTGCAAAATTATACTACTATAAGATATCGTTGATCGCATATTTGAGCTTTATTAACACGAATTCACGATTAGTGTAGGTAGTTTGACTTTACAGATTGACCTTGAACTACACAGGCACACATCTTAAACCACCTAAGCTGATCGTAAATTGGCAGCGCATAGCTAACCGAGCAATGACTGAGTGATAGTTTATAGTTTATAGTTTATAATTTATAGTTTATAGTTTATACTAAATTACTAACTACTGTATTGTATTTCTAGAAGAAAAACCCACTCATATCCTCAACACGTAACGTAAGAGGTTTGCACCAAGGACCATTGGGTCCAATGATATGACTTCCTATCTCCCACATGGGAGACCAGGGCCGACCCTGGGGCAGGGCAGGAGGGGCGCCCGCCCAGGGCCCATAATCCAAAAAAAATTCAGCCTGTTTTTCAAAAAAAAAAAAAAATTTTACTTTAAATCTTTATTGAAAATGCAAGTAAGAAGTCACGAGATTATTGCACTTACTTTGACGAAAAACACTTCGGCTCCCAACTTCCCTAATTTTACTTTCCATCAAATCCCTGAATTTTAGCACTTTCTATATTCCCACCCTGTTGAATTTCTCTCTTTCCCTTCTTCTCACTCTGTAATATCTTCAATGAATAACTATGATCTTGTCCAAATTTATTATAAATGGTTAATTTCTTGCAAGTAGTACCTCTACTTTTGTGTTTTCTACATGTCATGTTTCGGTTAGAAATTACTAGTATCACTTTTGCCTTTTTGGTGATTGAAGTTTATATCCTTGATCAGTTGATTGTTCAATTTCTGGGTATGTAAGGATCATTTATCGAAACTCTTTCTTTAGATTTTGAAATTTTTGCTGAATCACATTGTTCTAATTTAATTTTTTAGTCTAATTTTCTTTTTTTTAGTAATATGAGAATCTTAGATTTTTATGTTTTTCTGTTAATAACCGAGTGAGAATTTTTAGTTAAGTATAATTTTTTATTTCAAGTTTATCAGTGAGTGAGATATATAACTTTGAGTATATTTTAGTTTTAACTCTCTTTTTAAAATTAATTTTAATTTTAATTTTTAAGTACCATGTTTTATATATTTCTATTATATATGGGAACTTCTCACCTTTTGGTGTCCATCCTTTTTACCCAAAATACCCCTAATAACTAAACAAAACTACTAATTGCTTTCTCTCATTTTTTTTTTTTTAAAAAATCCCTATAATTGCAAAGCAGTTACATTTTACATCTCATTTTAGGGTCTGTGATGTCACGCACGCATCGCGTGCAACAGATACTAGTTTTATTGTAATTGTAAAAGTTGAGAGATTTTTTTGTGAGTTTCCAGCTGCCATTTCTTTTTCTATGCAATATAGTATATTATCTTATTTGTTAGTATATTTTTATGGATCATAATTAATCTTTATTGAAGTCAACAAAAAAAATGTTGGGATGACACAAGTCACACAAGTAAGTTTGATGTTAACGTTGTCATCAATTATTTTGCATTAAAAAAATGCTACAAATGCAATTTTTCTACTATAAATGAGCGTATGCATAATATTGCTTTAAAATAGTTTTTAGATTGTAGGAGCAATGAATTTTTCTTTGTTTAACTTAGTAATTTTTTATAAAGGCTAATGTCTACTGTATAATTTCTTAAAATTGTTGTGTGTTATGGGCCCATTTTCTTACTTTTGCCCCAGGCCTAGGAATTCTCAGGAACGGCCCTGTGGGAGACCAAGGTTCAAATCTTGGTGGAAGTAAAAATTTCAATATTGTAGGGGGGAGGGGGGGTTTGGGGTTTGTTGGGCCTCTGGGTGAGTGGGCTCACGTGCGAGGCGAGGAGGAAATTCATCTTACCACGGGTTCCCGAAAGGGGGCCAAAAAAAACGTAAAGAGGTTTGCCAAAAATAAAGGCTAGGCAAAGGTAGAGACATCAGACTAAAATTTTTTGTTTTTTGTTAAATTAGATGAAAAACTTAACTCACATGCATCGTAGACTTGGCAAAAGTTACTGAGTTGTTTGATCTAACTCAAATGACTATTCAAAATACTATTTGGTCTCAAAATTAAGATAAGAGGATAATTCAAAATCAAATTCAGCATGAACCCAAGTCAAAACAAATTCGACTTGCAACGTTGCAACTTGCAAGTAACCCAACACAAAACTATCCCAACTCGGTATTGGTTTTACTCTGAACTAACTCAATTTGAAATAGAACCTACAAAAGATTGATGAACATTGATGACACTCACTCAAAAAAACAAATAAAATTTACTCTTCATTAATTTATATTTAATTTTATTTATGTTAAGTAATCTTCCTCCCGTGCTTTTATTAGTTCTTTCGTATTTCTTTTTAGGATGTCCCTTATTAGTTTACCCATTTCTTTTGTTTCTATTTTTGGAATGAGACCACTAACTTTCCATCACACATACATTCAACTTTATAGCTACTTTTTATCTTTGGTTTTTTCACCATATACCCCCGACAAATTAAAAAATTCACCATATACCCTCAATGTTCCAAAAATTCACCATATACCCTTGAGTTTTTGAAAACGTTCACCAAATGCCCTTTTTCTAACTTCCGTTAACTCACCGTTAGCTTTATTTACGATTTTGCCATCATTAAGCCCTAACCCTGATTCTAATCTAACCCTAACCCTAATCTAACCCCAACCCTTACCCTAACCCTAATCTAAACCCTAATCTAACCTGGCCCCTCCACCCCCCAACCCCCCCACCCCCCCCCCCTCCCTCCACCCCAACCCGGCCCCCCACCCCTCCCCCCCTACTCCACCTGGCTGCCCCCCCACCCCCTCCCCTCCCCGTCGATTCCCCCACTCCCTTCCCCTCCCTCGTCGATTCCCCCACCCCCCTCTCCGTCGATTACCCCGCCCTCCCCCTCCCTCGTCGAATTCCCCACCCCACCCCCTTCCCACTAGAATTTTTGGAACATATGAGATGTTGATGCACCGCTTCTCTCTCTTCCCTTGGCGGTGAAAATTCAACCCGGATCGAAGGAGCGAAGAGGAAGACGAAATCATTCGAGGGTGGGTATATGGTGGACTGCGCCTGCGAGGCGGGGGGGAAGTCGGTGGCTGCGACTGCCGGGGTGGAGGGGGAGGGTAGGGGGATGCGGCGGTGGAGGGGATGAGGAGGGGGTGGGGGGCTTTCGAATTTACGGGCTACGCGGGTTGCGGGGCTGGGGAGAGAGTGGGGGAGGGTTGCGGCGGAGGGGAGAGGGAGGGGGGAGGGGATGCGGCGGTGGAAGGGAGAGGGGATGCGGCGGTGGAGGGGAGGGGAGGGGGTGGGGGTGGAGGGGTGGTGGGGTGGGTGGGTTAGGGTTTAGTGTAAGGGTAAGGGTTTAGGTTTAGGATTAGGGTAAGGGTAAGGGTTAGATTAGGGTTAGGGCTAGATTAGAATTAGGGTTTAGGGTTAGTAATGGCAAAATCGTAAATAAAGCTAACGGAGAGTTAACGGAAGTTAGAAAAATGGCATTTCATGAACGTTTTCGAAAACTCAAGGGTATATGGTGAATTTTTGGAACATTGAGGGTATATGGTGAATTTTTTAATTTGTCGGGGGTATATGGTGAAAAAACTGTTTTATCTTATTAATAATTTGGATTTAGAAAATTATCTCTGAACTCTGATAAGTGTAGGTTAGACAAAATACTGAAATTAACATCATTTTTTCTTCAAATAACGAAGGTAACCCTTAGGTTTCCAATCCGCTTTCCAAATTGACCTTACTCCTAGCGACAATAGAACTATGTCTCTCAAACTTAATACCCTAATATAGAAACGAAAACTTATTTATATACCCTCTTTCTTGTGTTTTTTCATGCGATACACAATATTTGCACTATATTGGATATCAATGACATAGGAAATGGTAGGGAAGACAGAAGAGAAAAGGAGGACGAAAAATGAGTGAGCTTGCATTTCCATTCCAAGTCTTTTCAATATTAGAAAAGTTTGATTTATATTAAAAAAGAAGAAAAAAAATTCTACCAATTCCCATTTCTTTGCTTTTCCAATATTATTTTTTTCCAAACAAGGGGAACTAAATACCTCCATTTCTATCCCTCCAAATGCACCTATTCAGACAAACTATAAATCAGGGGGAAGTTACATTATTGATTTTTAAGTAAGGGAGTGATACACCCATTAATGATACGGTTAACTTCACAAGAGAACTAGTATAACAAGAGTTATATCAATCATTCAAATAAATTGAGAATTATGTCTTACCTCGGGAAAAACTTTATCCACCCACTGGGTAATCTACCCATTAGAGATAGACATTATTAACGGTTTTTTCACCTGATACCCCCGAGTTTTCAAAAATTCACCTGGTACCCTCCATGTTTTGGAGGAGGTGGAGGTGGAGGAGGAGGGGGAGCTAAATTAAAGGTGGTTTTGGATCGGGATATGGGTCTGGAGAAGGATCTGGATATGGTGATACAAGGGGAGAAGGATATGGTAGTGGTGGAGGTGGCGGGCGGAGGAAGCGGGGGGGGGAGGTCAAGGGGGTTCGGGTTCTGGATATGGTTCAGGAGGAGGGTCAGGATATGGAAGCACACAACAACTTGGGTATGGTAGCGGCGGAGGCGGTGGAGGAGGGAGTGGAGGTGGGGGAGGTAATGGAGGTTTAGGGTCTGGATATGGATCAGGAGAAGGTTCTGGTTATGGTGGTGCACATGGAGGTGCATATGGTAAAGGTGGAGGTGGGGGAGGTGGAAGTGGAGGAGGTGGGGGTAAGGGAGGCTTAGGTTCAGGTTATGAGTCAGGATATGGATCAGGAGAAGGTTCAGGTTACGGTGGTGCACATGGAGGAGGGTATGGTAAGGGTGGAGGTGGAGGAGGTGGAAGTGGAGGAGGAGGAGGAGGAAATGGAGGTTTAGGGTCTGGATATGGGTCTGGAGAAGGTTCAGGAGAAGGTTCTGGTTATGGTGGTGCAAATGGTGGTGGGTACGGTAAGGGTGAAGGTGGGGGAGGTGGAAGTGGCGGGGGTGGAGGTAAGGGCGGCTTAGGTTCAGGATACGGTTCCGGGTATGGTTCGGGATCTGGTTCAGGAGGTAGTTATGGTGTTGGTGGTGGTAAAGGAGGTGGCGGTGGAAGCGGGGGAGGAGGTGGTGGCGGTTTAGGGTATGGTTCAGGCAGTGGATATGGTTCTGGATCCGGCTATGGAAGTGGTCGTGGTAGGGGTAATTAGTCATACATGATCTGAAGGATGACTCATGGTTTAACTTCATAATATTGCATATATGTGCAATTTTGCACTACGTTAAATATGGAATAAAGCAAAAGCAATATCGCTTTAGCGTTGTACAACGAGCTTGTAATTTTCACTTTCCATCATCCATGTTACTGTAAAAGTTTCTTAGTCATTAAACTTAATCATCTTTTGTATGTAAATGAAATCAAATTTGCAGTGTTGAATTTGTAATGTTTTACTTGTGGTGTGTAAAAGCTGCACATGCTTATTTTAAGTTATAAAATGAAAAATTGATAACTAATGGAATGCTATGCAATTATGTTTTGCTAAGTTATCAATTATGTTTTGCTAAGTTATCATATATGTTTCTCAATGTCATTTTTAGGGCGTTATTTGGTAAAGAGAGGTTTGGTGTAAAATTAGAGGTTTGAACTCAAATTAGAGGATTGACTTGGTAAAGAGAGGTTTCAATTAGCTTATTGAACCCAAAAATCTTTTGTTTGAAAAAACTGGGGGGAGGAGCTTTTGACATTAGAGGTTTGGGAATGAGTGGATCAATTACATTTATGTCCTAAAGTTGTTGAAAATTACGTTAATAAATAATAAAAAGTACAACAATAGATTATGCACATGTCCTTGTTGGTCATTTTACACAATTATGTAGCAATCAGCTAGCAGCTACTTACCAAACACCTTTATACAAACAGTTAATACAATCGCCTAGTCAAATCACCTAATACACCGCCTAACAGCTATCCGCTAATTGTCAAACGGGCCTATGTAAACAAGTGCCTTTGCAAAGGACTCGTGATTTTCGAGGGCCCAAAATTCTTGATACCAATCTTCCTTTCTCTGCAAAAAAAATGACATGTACAATTTGTTACTCCACAAGTCCACATTACTATCATTTTATACAACGCCGTCTTGGACATTTTTGGGGCCCAGAGCGAAACTTTAAAAAGAGGCCCCTAAAGTTGAGAAATATTTCATAAATATTTTTTGACAAAAATTCCATGAATTTTCATATTCAAACAAATTAAAAAGTTACCAACATCATCATGATTATTATGAGTATCAACTGAATTAGCACAATTAACATGCTCATCATTATCACAACCATCATTTTTGCCATTAACATCCATATCATCATTTCTAAAATCATCATCTAAGTGCACATTATCATCAATTCTAGCATCAATATGATCAACACCATTACTATTAACACCATCAGCATCAACACTTTGATTATTAGCAGACAAATGTGATTTTTTAGCAAAGAATTTATCAATTTCTCCTCTTTGAGATTGGGCTAACTCTTCTCTCTGTTTTTCTTTTTACGCTTCTCACAACCTGACTCATATCTTCTTTTAGGTTTCATATTAAAAACAAAATTACAGAATAAAACCCAATTACACTTATAAAAACAGTAGCAGCAAAAAGTAATCAAATCACACAAAATTTGGCCAAAACAAGTATAATTCGATTTAATTGACACATAAATTTATGACCCAGAAAAATTAATAAACATTAAACAAGTATAATTCGATTTAATTGTAGGCAAGAGTAGGAGCAATAAAACCTGATTTTTGTGATTGAATTTGTAAATTTGTAATTTTTTGCTCCAATTGAACTCTTTGCCCAAAATCCACGAGTTGAACTCTTTGCCCAAAATCCACGAGTTGTCCCGAGTGAGAGCGACACCAACAAAACTTCAATTTTTGTAGATCAAACTCAAATTGCCGGAGTTTTTTTTCCGGCCACCGTACAAATTGAGATGAGAGAAAGGAAAGATGACATGGTTGTGGGTTTGTGTAGTAAGATTAAATAGGAAAAAAATAAGAACGTTAAATGGAGAATTCTAAGCATCATATTTATGATAATTGGGAGATGAGAATTGAGAAACAGGAAAATTATTGAGGTGAGAGAATTGGAGAAGGAAGAATTGTGGGAATCAGCGAACAAAAGAATGAAGGAATGTGAAACGTTGCTGTTGTGCTGCATAGTTCTTAAAAGATGGGCTTTTTTTAAAAAAAAAATAACAAAGATCAGATTTTTGATTTGGGGGCCCTATAATTTGGGTGGCCCTCAGCATGGGCTTACCTTACTCATGCTAAGGGTCGGCCCTGATTTTATAGAAAATTTGTGAGAAATTAACTACCTTAGAAAATACACTTTTTGCGAGAAATTAAGCTATCTTAGATAACACACATTCTGCGAGAAACTACCTAATAAACAAACGTGGGACATAAATACCTTATAACGAAATTTTGAGGCAAAAAGGTACCAATAATCAGATTCCGGTGGCTTGACTTTATTTACCGGTGTTAATCGCCATGTTCTAGTGACATGATTATCTTTCCCCTCATATTTGCTTCTTTTCCCGTCATTTTTGCTTCTCTTATCCTTTCTTATTTCTCTTTCCTTGAATTTCAGTTTCCTCCATTGCCAACCAAATCCTGTGCTCAACTCCTTAAATAACTTCTGATACCATTTGAAGAAAATTAAATTTGATCAAGGCAAATGAAATGTCCCTCTTTATACACTGGCTTAACTAATTAATAAGCTTAGCCCCATGTGGAATTCACCACTTTAACTACTAATAGTTCTCCTTCAAATCCAAAAACACAACAAAAGGCAAAGAAAACACGACTGAAAATCAAACAAAAAAGTAATATGTTGGGTTTAGTGGCCCAAATTCCAATAAGCCCATAATCTAATTGGGTGCATTGTCATGATTATTATGGTAATTCACAAATTGGTCTTGTAATAAAGCTAGAAATGATGTCGGCAAACACATCACAGTTAGTGATGCAATGTGGCATAGGTCAGGCCATCATTTTGGAGTAAGCTTCTAAACCTTTCTAGAGACAATTTGCCGACTTTGGCCTTTGGCTCATGAAACTTCTACATAGAGCAATTTATGTCGGCAATTAGTTCATGAAGATTCTCCAAATATATATCTTAGTTGGTTTTGCCGACTTATTTCAACTATAAATATGGAATTGGGCACCCATAGTAATATGATCATGATCCACAATGGGGAGCTCCACAAATACAATCCACCATTACCCACTCATCCAATTCTACGCTCCGATCCTCTTATACACTCTATGAGTGTTTTTCTACATAATATTTCGGCTTAGAGAGATATTATCTACAATGTGTAGGTTTGTTACTATTGACTCCGTTATGGAGATTCGGCTCTCTAAGATATTATGAGGTCGGAGATTCTACCACACATAATCTCCTAATCCACTATTCTTTGTACTACTCCTTTGTGAGTTTATATTATAGTGAGAGTTGTATTTGTACTACTCACCCTTATAAGTTTCGGGTGATTCTTGTACTCTCATATTTTCATATAGTGGATTTTGGATACTCGTCGTCCGTGGGTTTTTTGCCTCTATTTGAGAATTTTTCCCACGTTAAATTGTGTGTCCATCTTATACTACTTTTCTTGCCACATATTTCCAACTCATTTATTTTTCTCAATCTCTACATCTTTAATCTGCTTCCGCTACGCACTCACAACCCTAACACAATATTAATTAATCTAAAAACATGTTCAAATGAACCCCAAAAAAAATTTGACAAAAAAGGAAAGATATCAACCAATAAGCACAAAAAGAGGAGAGTCTCATCGCTGGAAAGATGATCGTACAACTTAGAAGCATAAAGGTCTTTGTAGCTGAGAGGTTAAATAGATCGATTTCAGCAAAAATGTTGAAAATGAGGAAAAAGAAGGAAATAGGAGAAAAAAAAAATTGAGGGAAAAATAGCATCATGTGACTAGCACATGATGTTCAATAACAGTAAATAAAGTCAGCCTACCGGAATATGTATCAAAAAGTTATACTCAATTTACTTAGTATAATAACTTTCAAGAATTGTCAAAAAAAAAAAAAAAAAAAAAAAACTTTCAATTATTTGCTCAAACGAAACTCTAATTTTTTTCTTTTATGAAACTCTTTATATATATTTATGTAAGATTTTTAAAAAAAAACCTCAAAATACTATACCATGTAAAAAGAGTACAAATTGTTACCTAATTCAGAATATTCTAATTTTTTATACCATTAAGGAGTACTCAAAATATATTTCGAAATAATTTCTATATATAGTATAGCTATAAAAATGTTGGATGAAAGTTGTATGTTTAGTTGCAACAGTTAGGAAGGTACGAAGCAATGACACAAGATTAAATAACTACTCCTACTCCAAACGGGTGTTTTAGACTGACGATACAATGAAGAAATCAATATTTATATTATATACTGAAAATGAAGATCCGAAATTAACCCAAAATTCGCACCGACTTGGACTCGATGGCGGATCCGAAATAAAAACTGAATAGGAATTGACCACCCCACTCAAAACTGACCTAAAAGATCGGATGTTGTCATCCTACCTTGCATGTAAGCATCTATATATACCTGTTATTGGTCTTGTTGCTTGTACATATGTTGATTTGTATGGGTCTGTTAAGGTATTAACTACACGTGAGTTTGTCATACATTAAAGAAAATAGATAAATAATGACTAACATCAGCTTGATGGGATACTACTCCAATGACCAATTGGTTTTAGGATGAGACCTCATATAAGTTTGTTTCACCTTTAGGTGTCGTGCTTTGTCGATGACAAGGTCGCAATAATTTTTTTATCATTTTGAAGGTTTAATCATCATTTATTTAATATTTGAAAATATAACTAATATATAATATAATAATAATTTTTTTATATATAATTTATAAATATTAGATAAACATATATAGTAAAATTAAATCTTATATAAAAGTTATTTTAATATAAACAAAACCTGTCAAATTTGGTCAAACCGGTAAACCGAAACTTTTAAAAAATTGGACCAAAAGTTTAAAATTTATTTTTCCGGTTTGGACAAGAGATAAACACCCTTACTTAGGGCCCAATATGTAGGTTCGACCTTAGGCCACCAAAATATCAGAAACGATGTCGGTTTTGATATCTATTATGTGCACTGATGTCATATTAATGAAGTAATTAATTATAATTTCAAAAGAATTGATTCAGTTTTAATTCTAAAAAAATATTTTAACAATAAATGATCTAGTTAATTGAATATAAGTATACGATCAATAAAAAAAATAGATTTTTCACTAGGTACCCATAAGATTTTACGAAATTCATGAGGTAATCCTGTGGTTTTAAAAATTCATCGGGTACCCTTTAAGTTTACATATAATGTACAAATACCCTCAATAACTTACTAGTGTTGATTATGTTAACTTAAATGACCTTAAATCACTTAAAACTCACCCATACTATACGAAAAATGTCCTTTCACAGTGATATAGGTTGCATTTTTTATGTGTCAAAAAATAGTTTTAGTAGTGGCCCAAATACTTCTTAGGCAATTTCGTCTACTTTTAAAAAACTTTATTGGGCATAATGTGAAATATTCGGGGAATTAGGATATTGGTCCACTGATTTTGGGTCATCTAAATTAACAAAATCAACCCAATCACCAGTAAGTTATTGAGCGTACCTTGTAAATTACATCCAAACTTAACGGTACATAATGAATTTTTAAAACTAAAGGACACCTCGTATATTTTGTAAAACCTCAGACATACCTTATGAAAAATCTGATAAGAAAAAGGAAATAAATCAAACAACAGAGGCAAATACAAAAAAACCCCACCTACTAACCCATACTCCCTCCCTCTTACTAATAAAAGTCAAGCACCTCGAAAAATACTCAACCAATCACAAGCCTTGATTTCCAACACAAATTCTCAACCACACGATACACGTTCATCCAACGGCTCAGATCAATTTACTAGAACCTTCTGAAATGTCATCACCCTTATATCTTCTCCATTTTCAGCCAAGAGATTGTCTGAACTCGTGCTCACCTCGTGCTCGCCATTCACTCTCCAATTTCTAGGGTTCTTCATTCTACATTTGAATTTTTTTTCAGGTTCGTTCAAATTTCTCTCGTTTTTTTGTTGTTTAATCTCGTTTTTAGATCTATGTGATCGTTTTTTGATTTCCGAAATTGCGCATTTTATTGTTTGATATCGTTTCATGTTCGTTTACATTTTGTTTGATTTTCGTGAAATTTTGTGTAAGTTTTTACCGATCGTTGAATATCTTGCGCTTGATTTCCTGTCATTTTAGTGTAATGTCGATGTAATTCATCACTGTACTTGTTATGAATGAATTGCGTTTGTTTTATCATCGGTGTGTATGTTGCATTTAGTTGGATTATTGGATTTAGATTGTAGCTGTGTTAAATTTAAACGATTATTTCTCGCGTGTTTGAAGTTTTGTTTGGTTGATTTGCAGATATCAAAGAATTATTGTAGTTTTAGGTTTTGGTTGAATAATAATCTTCAAGTACGTTAAAGTAGTCCGTTATCATTTATCAGCTGAAACTTTTAGTGCTAATAACATTGTATCAGTAACTTTAGTACTAGCGGCCCGTTTGGTTAGTGGTACTAAATTGTAGTAATGGTAATGGTTTTTAGTATAAATTTGTGAAGGCATTCCCATGTCAACATCCATGGTAATGCTACTTTATCCCAAAACACCTATTTTCTTCCTAAAATTTCATTACCATCCATTACCACTTGGGAGGTGGTATTAAGTGGTAATGACAATTTATGAAGGAAAACCCATGTTTTGACATCAAGTTTCATTACCATGGATATTAACTTGGAAATATCTTCACAAATTTACACTAAAAAGCATTACTATTACCTCCATTTAGTACCACTTACCAAACGGGCCGTAGATTCTTTCTTCAGGACATTTTGTATTTTTTTTTGTAATAACAACGATGAAATACTACATGTTGGTGGTGATGCGTGGTTCATACTTCATAATGGACTTAACAATTTTGTTCATAACGATTTTTTTAACTGGATAAGATTATTGATGTTGTATAGCTTGTATACCGAAATTAAAGTTTCATTTATATAGCTAATAGATGAGATTGATACCTTGATTTTCATGAATAACATTAAAACAGTTACGACTTAGTATACGGGGAAAAAATCTTCTATTCCACTTATCTGTACCATTACTCGTGCCAAATCGATCTTATTGGTTGATGCAATTAGTCTTCGGCTTATTTATTTTTTTAAAATAAGAAAATTGTTTATATCTAATGATGTGGACCAATAATATTGAGTTGCCCTTAAAATGGTACAAAAAAGTAGGACACAAGATTTGAACTCTTAATATACAACATTTGATGCCGGAACATACATGACAGAATGTCATGAATAAAAAGTTCACAAAGGTTATGAATTAGGTATTTCATTGACATATGATGTGAATGCTATTTTGATTTTGTTTTAGATGTGTATTTGTCAACTTTGCAAAATTCGTAGTATTGAAATATCGAAATATAAAATGTTTGCAGAAGCTTCTTCTGAAAAGTCTACATTCTAATAGATGTCAGGTTCAGATTTCAAAGGTTTGGGTAGATTGAAATAGCTTTTTTTATTTCCCGTGAAATAATGAGTTTATGTTATGGTTCTTTTGCTTGGTCAGACTTTGTAAGCCATGGGAAAGAGCTACCCAACTGTTAGCGAGGATTACCAGAAGTCTATCCAGAAGGCCAAGAGAAAGCTCAGGGGTTTAATTGCAGAGAAGCATTGTGCTCCTATTATGCTTCGTCTTGCGTAAGTTGAGATTGTTGGTGTGAGCTGAAATATCAAGCTTTTGATTTGCACTAATAGAAATTTGATGATTTTTTTTGTTTGTTCGATGTACAGATGGCACTCTGCTGGTACCTTTGATGTGCAGTCAAGGACTGGAGGACCCTTTGGTACAATGAGGCACAAGGGAGAGTTGGCTCATGGGGCTAACAACGGGCTTGATATTGCTGTTAGGTTGTTGGAGCCCATCAAGGAACAGTTTCCCGAACTATCTTATGGTGACTTTTACCAGGTATAACTCCCTTTCTGTCTTGGATTTTATGCTCTATGTTGTGCTCTTATTTTATAGACTGGTATCTTGTGCTGATTTTCACCTGCTTAATTTCTTGAAGTTGGCTGGAGTTGTGGCTGTTGAAGTTACTGGAGGCCCTGAAGTTCCCTTCCACCCAGGAAGAGAGGTTTGTGGTTGTTCGAAGTCTTACCTGTTGTTATGAATTTAAATTGTGTGTACTTTAGGCTACTGCTATGAATTTCCCTGTTCAACAGTTGCAACGATTTTTTGTTTTTCTGTTACTTGTTGTCAATCTGCTCTCTTATGTTCCGATACTGGATTTACTATAATGGAACTTTGCATTTTTAATGCTCACAAAGAACTTTATTTTTGGCAATATGGTCCATAATTGAAATATTTTGTTATTCCAGGACAAGCCAGAGCCACCCCAAGAAGGTCGTCTCCCTGATGCCAAAAAGGGTATGCATCATTCTTCTGTATTACAATGTCATGCGTGGAAATTCTTCCCTTCTCCTAGGCCCTAACCCCCTTTTATGTGGCTGGTTGGCCTGATAAGGATATAGTTTGTTGGGATTCCTAAATCAATTGTGTAACTGCTGCAGGTTCTGACCACTTGAGAGACGTCTTCATAAAGCAAATGGGTCTTACTGACCAGGACATTGTAGCTCTCTCTGGAGGCCACACCTTGGTATGGTTTACATCAACTCTTGGTTGCTGTCGTAACTTCTCCATCTGTTGGTTCTGTGCTAATGTGTCCCTATATAAAAAAAAATTGACAGGGAAGGTGCCACAAGGACCGTTCAGGTTTTGAGGGTCCTTGGACCTCTAACCCTCTCGTTTTCGACAACTCCTACTTTACGTAAGTGCTTTTTATATATTTTCTGTCACGATCTTTTCTTAAGACTACAAAAATGTGTAGACTTGCCAATTAATTGATTGCCCTGTTTGGTAACAGGGAGCTCCTAACTGGTGAGAAGGAAGGTCTCCTGCAGCTGCCATCTGACAAGGCTCTTCTTTCTGACCCTGTCTTTCGCCCACTGATTGAGAAATATGCAGCTGTATGTAATTTCTTTTTTGCTTGTCATTACAATGTAGTTTTGTAGAATGAAGTGGGACATAGCATCATGCAATGCTAATATGCTATATTGGTCCCTCAGTTGCCCCGCTTACTCTACTGACTTTAGAATTTGCTGGGGAGGAAAAATTAGAATCATGCCAATCCTATCATGTTTGGAGTTGTCGTAGAATTATGCCAATACCTTTCTATATTCCCTTTGTTAACTTTCAAGACAAAAATGTCAACCTCTCAAACATAATGATTCGCTCACTACTCGCTTGTGAAATGTTCCTTGGGCCAATCTCGACCAACCTGCTTTTTCCAACAAATTTCACTTCAAAATTACCATATCACTCAGGAATTAGTCAAATTAACAATCGCATAGCATTATTATTATCCACTACTCACTGGGATTGTTTCTCTTTCATGTAGGATGAGGATGCATTCTTTGCTGATTATGCTGAGGCCCACCTGAAACTGTCTGAACTTGGGTAATGCTCCTACTCTTGTGATCTTGTTACATTATGTGCATCATTGTAGTTGTATACTTGTGCCATGGTAGAGTTTGTATTCTAATGCAGTATCTGGTCTTCATTGTAGGTTTGCTGACGCTTAAGCAGCTGGAGGAAAAACCATAATCGGAAGGTCCAAGAGGCTAGCACTACTGCATCTTTTGGTTTTTTTTTGCACTTTAGATATGGTTTAGCATAGTGCTTAGATTGCCTTAGGGAGAGCTTGGCCACTCTATTTGTCTCTTTTTACTCATTAAGTATGATAGATTGGAATTTGTACAAGGAAATCCAGTGGGTGGATTGGTCGTGATGTTGATCATTTTGCTTCGGTAATAAAAGATGTTCTACAGCTGTGTTGTCCTCAATGTGCTTGGTAGATTTTGGCATTTTTTGCTTTCACGGAAAAGAAATTTATTGCTGATACTTATGATTTTTGCTCTAGTTCATAGCTTTAAGACAGGTACTTGAAGGAGAAATTACTTTCCCTCCATTGCTAATAAATGTTCGTAAAACAGGTCTGATATTCAAACGCCCTTTTAAGCGGATAATCTAATTTTAGTAATAAGGGTGTTATCTGAATTTGATATCGGAGAGATGTCGAATAATACGATTGGAGATGTTGAATGATACTCCTAAGTTCTAAACTTCTAACACAGCTGTTAACTATAAAGTGCCTTATCAACACTATTTTCGGTTCGGTTCTAAAGATAATCATTACTATTATTGGTTATAATTTATTTGAGATTAGAATGCGCCCATAGATATATATTTTTTAAGTTGGTAAGATGAAGGATCTTGTATAATAAAGTTATAATATAAAAATATTGATTAAACAAAAAAAATGTTCTGTACATTTCACACGATTTCAAAACCCAGTACGAGAATATAACAAATTTGTATGACAAATTTTTCTCCCATGGTCCCATGGATGAACTGTGTGTAAAGATATAAGAACAAGTTCTTTTACCTTTTCGTACCAAAGACTAAACCACTACAAGAGTTTCCCCAATGACCCCAACAAACAAGAGTGGCGATCCAACTTTGGCTCTATTATGTACTTTTAAGCTTTAGCTATCCAAGGCTCTACTTCAAATATTGAAGATCGAATCTTGGTATCCAAGAGTGTTCACACTGTCGATTGAAAAAAAAATTCATGCAAAATGAGTCCAGTGCTTCTTTCTCCTTTGAGAATGACATCAATACCTTCACATAAGTGACCAATGAATCTTACTGATGCAAGACTCGATCTCTTTAGCTTGAAGCTGCAATGAAGAAATCGCATTGTCGCGATCTCCAATAGCATTCTGACTAATGCTTCATGCGTTTTTTATTATTTTGGCAGAAAGATAAATATTATATAACAGACTAGAGATTACAATCTTTCACTATTTGTTCTTTGCTGAGCTTTCTCAACTTCAATTCTAGCAACATTTAAAAGTCTTAGAAATATATATTTTAGCACTATTTAAGGATGCTACGGAGGATGTGATATGCTTCATGTGGATCTTAAATTCCTTTCACCGGAGTTTTAGAGTCCGTTCAGATATCAAGTCTTGTGACCTGAGGGGTCAGGGGAGTGATCCCTCGAATCCCTTATAGCAACGTAAGTGCTTCCGCTTGAATAACAGAAATAGCAATTATAGCGTTGTTAGGTCTCATCCGCTCTACTTGATTATCCATTTAGTACTCATCCATAAGCCGCATAACCAAGTGACTATATTACCTCCTTGTTTACCTTCCAAGCACCATCAATATGAATGTGAATCCATTATCATTGTTAGCTCAATTTTTGCTCCAAGTTTTGCACCATCAATACTTATGAAGACTGATCTAGAGGAACAAATTGTTCTTGGTGAAAGGATTAAAGGGGTAATTTCCTTGGTATTAAAAACCTCATGATTTAAGGTGACAATCTAAGTGTCATTTTGATCAAGAGACAATGGAAGATTCCCTAGTCCATTGATAACGTCATTTGTGATGCGCAATTTTTACTTTTATCATGTCAACTATGTAGCTACAAACATATATTTTCAACGCAGCAAACCAAGCCGCCGATATCATGCTGAATTTGGTCATTCTCACTCTACCACTTATAATAATGTTTTTCCTCATATCATCTAGATGGACGAGTTAGGTTGTTCCTTTCCATAAGGAATAGCCTAGCTAACTCACCTAATATAATAATGATAATAATAAAAAGGTAATAATCATGCATTCATGTTGCCGATATCCAAGCCAAACTTCAAAACTCTTATAATTCACAACAAGTAAAAATTAGCTAAAACCGTGTATATAAATTACAACATAACAAAATCTTGCGACTTGCAAGGCACTTAAAGAGTCGAAATATTCAAGTGGTAATCACTCTCACCTTCCAGTAAGCCACGATAAAGAGGTCAAGAGGGAGTTTGTTTCTACTCTCTATTCTCTAATGATGTTATGTCAGGCCTTAGGATGAGCCCTAGAGAGGCCAGCCCAACACAAGTTCAATGTTCATGTAACTGAGTAAAAGTTGGAGAGTAGTAGAACACAGTAATACGGTGTATCCTATCACACATTATCCAAAAGTCTAACCCTAAGCTTCACTACTGAGAACTGAGAAGTGAGAATTCCCATTTCTCGCTAATTTTCTCTCTCCTCCATTAACACACTTTCTCTCTCCGTCGCCCACCACCGCCGTCGACGAATTTTTCCGTCGCTTGTGCCACCGTAAGACTTCAAGCGGCGCTTATTCTTTTTTAAAAGGTCGATTTTTTTTGCTCTTCTCCAATTTATTCGTTTCTTGTAATTTTCAAAACCCTAATCGCTTGTTTTTTAGCTATTTATTTGTTAATGCTTCTTGGAAATTTGTGCATGCGAAATTATGTCTTCATTTTAGTTGCTCTTATTGTTGATTTGAATTTTAATAGAAGGTTCTTTTTTATTTGAAGTGACTGAATTGAAATTTAGTCGTATGCGTTGTTTGGCAATTTATTCGTTGTTTGTATTATTCTGTAGTGGTGTGGTTGTTTATTTTTTTCAACTTAAGAGCGTGTTTGGTTCAAGTCATGGAATGCGGAGGGAAAAAAATCGAATAAACGAGTGGAATAGTAACAAAATTTGTTATCTTTATTGGGTGTTTGGTTCAAACTTTGGAATGGAAAGGGGAAACGAAACGGTTACCTCTAACAAATGGATTTTGTTAATTGAGGGGAAAAGAAGGTAGCAAACTTGATGAAGATTGAACCAAACAAAAAGAAAGAGAATTGATAAATGATTCGATTTCTTGGAGTCATAAAGTAATGAACTAAACGTTTTCTTAGTGAACAATTGATTATCTTTTGAAGCTTTTATCTTCTTGGATGTTGATTATGTATGGTAAATGAGGATTCTGTTGGAATTTTTTTTTGTTGGGTGGGGGGTGGGGGTGGGGGGGGGGGGGGATTGAGGAAACGAAATGGAAATTTGGGACTAACCTTGAATACATATTGTTTAACCGTTATTTATGTTGTAATAAGAACAAGTTGGGGCTTAATTATTGATCTACCAAATTACGTCGCATTAGCATTTACCTCTCTATTTCATTTATGATAATATTGTCATTTTGCTTCCATTACCAACTCTTATCTCCAATTACGCCCTATAATAGTATCTAGGGCACAAGGCCTTGTTATTCTCTACATCCGATTCAAACCCTATCCCTTATTTATACCTAATCCCTCTGACCAAATCACCAAACATGTTAAACTACGGTTCCTGCGATTTTATTACTAATCGCATCCCTCTATCTTCATAAATTGAATGTTTCATGGGTTCATGTTGTCATAGAAGTTATATCAATCCCTTAGGATGCATTCTTTTCACCTATATTCAACGAATCTCGACTTAATAGTCCTAAACTTAATTTATTTCAATTTATTTTTCCTTGAATGTATTCAAACTTAATGTATTTGTGGATTGAATTTGGTTAGCTCTTACTGGCTCTAAACATAAATTTGAACTTATTGGCTGTCACTTAACTTGTTTTCATATGCTACCCTTGAAATTATATCCAAACTTAATTTTACTTGGAATAAGTGAAAATAAGTTGAGGAGAACATAGCCTCAGTGTTGTCAAATTCATATAGTTTGCATGCACTTTAAGCTATCCATCCTTGCCCCTATTCTCTTAGATGTCTCTGTATCTTGGTGACTTGGCATTGTAAATTTGTGCCTGATCTATTTAGCTCCTTTATCAGTACCCAGGTCTGGTTACAACCAGCATTAGGTAGCCGGTGTGGAAGCCTTTTTGGTAAATATTGCACTACACGTGGTGTAGAGATTGATCCAACAAGGTCGTTCCTTTGAATATCTTCTAACAAGGCCATAGAATATACATAATCTCGCAAATTTGACATATCTCTGTTTCTTCTTTTTATTGTGTATATATGAGTTATGTTAATTTAAAACTGGAACAGATTTTCCTGAATATTGATTGGAGAGGAGCTGGTCTGGTGACTTGACCATTTGTCTTACTGATTTAGTTCAGTGATATGAATATAGCAGGCAATTTCTAATGCCTCAAGATTTATGTCAGAATAAGTCCATTCCTTCAAAAGTGTAGGATTTAATTTTTGGTATTGGCATGTAATTTTCTTGTTTTGTGATATTTTTCTTGTATATCTCTGCAATGGGCCTTTCTCCATATGTGCATCACATTTGGGTCTATGTCAACTCTTAAGAAATGTAGAATTATTGGTTGAGTAATTCTGTTCAATATATGTTCGGTTGTTCTGTTATGGAAATGGCTGAGAATTATTGTGTGCCTTATTCAATCTCTGGCACCTAGATATTTTTGTTGAACTAAAACTACTAAAACTTTACACATATTGGAGGTGTCTTTTCCTTGTCATTGCTCACCTTCCTGAACGTGTGACTCAATATTCTATCAATCAATATTACCCACCTTTTGTGTCTTTAATAGTGTGATATATGCTCATGTACCTAGCTGCAAAAGTTTAAATTTGGAATATCTGAGCCATCCAAATATTGAACGCTTTTCACTGTCAAAGAATTGTGGTAAAAGATTTTGGGATCCTGCTGGCTTTATCTGTTCTCGCTCTTCGTTGTCTGCTTGTTGGGAAAATTTGAGTGATGTCGTCCAGGTGGGGTTTGTTTGACTTCTTCGCTGAATGATAATGGGGAATTGGTTTGACGGAGAGGAGGTCAGAGGTCTGGAGTAAAAAAACCAAAGCACTTTTTCTGAGTGGAATGCAATTGGTGAAAATTCGTTCTAATCCTTTCCTTGTTGGATTCCGTCATATTTATTTAATGGGGAATAGGTTCGACGGAGAGGAGGTCAGGTCTGGAATAAAAAACCAAAGCACTTTTTCTGAGTGGAATGCAATTGGTGAAAATTCGTTCTAATCCTTTCCTTATTGGATTCCGTGATGTTTATTTAATGGGGAATAGGTTCGACGGAGAGGAGGTCAGAGGTCTGGAGTAAAAAACCAAAGCACTTTTTCTGAGTGGAATGCAATTGGTGAAAATTCGTTCTAATCCTTTCCTTATTGGATTCCGTCATGTTTATTTAATAGTGTCTGAACTATATGATGCTGTTTTTTTAATTGCTGGTGCTTAGGAATTATCGGTTGATCTGTGTAACTGGACCAGTGTTTTTATTGATGAAGGAGTTGATTGTAGGCCTGTTCAGTTTATCTCCTTGATATGCATATCACTCGCACAAACATGACGATTTTGTTGCCTCCTTGAGGCTAAGGGGAGTGTGGGTGAGAGTGATACACATATCAAGGTTATAAACACGGAGTTTTTGTGATTTTTACATCCCTTGTTGAGTTTTTTCTCAAATGCTGAGAGTAGTTTAGAATCGTGTATATTGTTCTTTGGATGCGTACATGTGTAGATATGTCTGTTCTCACTTGCTCATATTGTAGATTTATTATTTAGAGTATTATATGACAAGTTTAGTATGGGACAAGTATGGATTTGTGTCTTCCCTTTTGTTTCTAGTTTCTTCGGTAGTCTTTGTTGTCTTAGACATTAGTGTAGTAGTTGACATCTTTTGAATGCCTTTTCAGCAGTATTTGCTGCTTAATCGTACTTTCCTCCGATGGGCGACGAAAATCAGCCTTCTAAGAAAAGAGCTGCTGGTAGAGAGTTATCTCGAGATAATCCTGGTCTTGATGATGAGGATGAAACTGAAGAACAGGTGGGAACTTTTAAGAAAGCAAGTGGTGAGGTGTTGGCCGCAAGAAGAATAGTGAAAGTTCGTCGTCAGCAAACTTCTACAGCACCTTCTGCTCCCTCATCAAATCCTTTTGCTGGGATACGTTTGGTCCCTCCCCCTGCTCCTGCTAATGCTACTGCAGAAGCACAAACTGTTGGAGACAAAACAGGTAGTGAAGATGCAGATACCAAAGATGACGCTAATTCAGAGTCTGAGTTGAAAAAGGTAGAACCAGAAGAGAAGTCCAAGGAGACTACAACAGAATCTGATGCAGGTAAGGAGAATGAAGTACCTACTGAGCAAGCACCTCTTGTCAGTCAGCCTAATCAGGTCTCTGATGATACTACAGAAAACGCTGCTAAGCCTAGTGATGAGAGAAAAGCTGATGGTAGTGCTGAGAAAACACCTGAAGCTGAGTCTGGTGGTAAAGTACCTGGTGATGGTGACAAGGGTGAGAATGATGAAAAGAATGAGAATGAAAAATCTGATGCAAGTGGCAGTAGTGGTGCTCCTTTGAGTTCTTTCCAGCAACTTTCAAACAGCCAAAACGCATTCACTGGTCTTACTGGCACTGGATTTTCAACCTCTACATTCTCATTTGGGTCCCTTCAAAAAGATGGCTCTCCTTCTCAATCATCTCTTCCCACCTTCAGTTTTGGCACCTCAAATAACGGCAGTACCCCCCTTTTCGGTACAATGATGACAGGGACATCCCTTGGAACCAAGACTGAGGCGCCTGCATTCCGTTCTATGCAGGAGGTATCGACAGAAACAGGTGAAGAGAATGAAGAAACGGTTTTCTCCGCTGATTCTTCTCTTTTTGAGTTTCTTGATGGCGGGTGGAAAGAACGTGGTAAAGGAGAGGTAAAGGTGAACGTTCTGAAAGGCGAAACTCAGAAAGCTCGGTTGGTGATGCGAGCTAAAGGGAATTTGAGATTGATTTTGAATGCAAGTCTGTTCCCTGATTTCAAGCTCACAAAAATGGACAAAAAAGGTGTCTCCTTTGCTTGTGTGAATATCGCTACCGAGGGCAAGGATGGTCTATCAACGTTTGCTCTGAAGTTTAAAGATGGTTCGATTATGGAGGAATTTTCTTCAGCAGTTTCAGCTCACAAGGATAAACCCGCAACTTCTGCTCTAAAGACCCCAGAAAATTCTCCAAAGGCCTCAGATGATTAAGAGGTATATTTGTATTATGCTGATGTTGCATGAGAAGTTGTAAGCTTGTAAAACTGTTACCATTAGCACCGAAGACGGAGAGGTGAGGTTGTTCAAGAATTTTGTTCGTCAAAGCCCTTGTCTGGGGTGTAAAGTGATAAAAGGACATTTAACGCCCCATTTTCTTGTGCATCTTGCACTGTAACATGTCATCAATGAGGTATTTCTCAACTTAGTTACTACATGTAATCCGGAATGCTGAATAATATGTTAGATTGTTTGTTACTGAATTTGAACCTAGGAGATATGGGGATGCTTTGTTCTTGCGAATGTTATCAATCATTTGCATACTTTAATTAGGTTTTTAACTTGCTTACAAGTAAAAAATCCCATGTGGGGGGTGGTTCAAGCAAAACTCTTTTCTCTCTGTTAATTAGTAATGCTTGTTGCTCGAGTCTTGAAGACCAAAGTACTTGACCTAAATTCTAAAGTGTCCTTTTGAGATTGATGCTTTTGTGGGAAATTGTCACCATATATCTTAGATTTGTGTTAGAGATTATAATGACTCCAACCTGCTATCAACTTGAGCTAGAGCTCAATTCTAGCTCGAGTTTGGCTTGAGATCTTAATAGGTCAAGTTGAATCGGGTTTGGCTTAATTTGAAAGTTTAAATGCTATTAATGAGTTATGAACAACTAAATATGTTTCTAAATAGGAAGATCTAATGATATTTTTAATAATTTGAGGTCAACTTGGTTGATTTTCTCCTCTAGTTCATGTAATGCCTTGGGCATTGCTGATTTTTAAATGGGCTATGGTATATTGTTAACTGCAAAATATACGGATTGGAGTTCCTCCTCTGGTTCCAACTTCCAATCCTAGTTCCCTCTTATGCATTTTGGCAGTTGGCACCACGATCTTGTGAAGCAACCCACGGTAAGTCTATAATGTTATCACCAACAAAATGATTGAGGTCAACTAACATGAATTGTCATAAGAACTCGTTTGTAATGTTAGTATTTATAACTAAACTTTGTCTTAGTCAATTGTTCCAATGTTGCTCCAAAATCATTCATTATAAAATTTCTACAAACATGTCAAAATAACAAGCAAATGAAAGGATTACTATCGTGGTACAGCATAAGTATAATAATAAAAAAAAATTAAAAATCAACAAATTGCCAAGAACTTGGTGAATATTAGGTTTCAAGTCAATATAAAGAATTTGAACTTGTTATTTTCCTTTCAAATTTCGATTTGGTGTTCTCGGTTAGATTAACTTTATAATAAGTTATGAGACTTTCGTAAATGACTTTTCAATTGACAATGATCAATGGGTGGAATCAGGATGTGTTATAGGGCAACATATATGAGAATCCTAGATATGACATTATTAATACCAAAAAAACAATTCAAGGGGAAGAATAAGAGAAATTAAGACTAACTAACTTTATTATAAAATATTTTCCCTTATTTATGATTGCTTGCAGTGTATTCCAATCATCAATATATGCTTTATTAATGTGTGTTTGCTCTTCACATCATCTTTCATTTTATCTCTTTGTTGAAACAAAAAGTAGAACACTTTGTTAGGCAACCATCCATCTCTTCTGTTGTTGTAGCATTGTTATGTCTACAAGAGGTCATAGCACAGCCAATATGACAAGATAGATCTTTTGCATCTTGATTAGAGAGAACTTTTTTATGTTTGCAAGATTTGATGCAGGAAGCTATATCACTAGGAGCATCATATTTTATAATGCAATTACCAACGCATACTACAGTACCTAAAAGGTTCCCATAAGATTGTCCTGCAAACATGTTCAACACAAATATGAGCATTACAGCTACTTTAAAAGCTTTTGCCTCCATTTTTTTCTCTCTAAATGAATTACTTAGTGATAGTTTTTGAAGTAGGCATGAATTGTTTTCAACATGCTGATTTTTATGGGATTATATAGGCTTACAAATTTGAAACAAATCATACCATTTCTTGTAATTTTGGTAACTAGTCTGAATAGATCAAGGTGGTTAAAATCATGGAAAAGATCTAGATTCATGATATCCTTCATGATTCATTTGAATAGTCTTCCTATTTTAGTGGGAACAGATTTCTCTAGATAAATGTTTTTAAATATGGAAGACAAACCATTAGTTTTTCCCTTCTCCCAAAAGCTTATAGAAGATTCATGAATAGTGTTCTCTAAATCAAATACTCCCTCCGTTTTTTTAGATGTAACATATTGACTTTGGACATTATTCATCCAATACACTTTGACTATTGATTGTTATTTATACATAAGAAAAAATATAGTCATGTGGGATCTTGTTTGATTCGTCGCGGTATACACTTTCCAAATATATATTTTTTATAATTTTTACTTTTATACAATCAGAGATATTATTGGTCAAAGTTGTGTCTCGACAAATGTGAAAAGTTTAATGTTACATCTAAAAAAACGGAGGGAGTATAATTTGTGTTGAATTACGAGATTTTGTAATTGCTCCTCTATCTTCATTTGCAAAAAAAAAAAAAAAAAAAAAAAAAGAATCTCACTATGTATGAATGGTATCAATTTATTAACTTGTAAATAATGATATTAAAGGGACAACGATTGTGGACAACGATGAGGAACGAATTCAACGGGGTACCCCTTTATTACTCCGTCGCATTGGTTATGTACTTATGTCGCATGGTGGATTTGACGGTGGATGAGGAGTTATGATAAATCCATATCAGATATGGGCAACTTTGCCCATATCAAGGGTAAGTTTGTCAATTCAAGTAATTTAGTAAGATAGGAATGTAAAAGCAGGGGAATGGAGTATTCCCTCTCATTCCATAAGCTAGTTTAATAATAATTTTGAAAATTGTGCCATCCTCTCTCCAAACCTCACTCTTCAACCCCCGCCATCCTCTCTCCAACCTACCCACCGGGAGCTATAACGTTTGATGCCTGGAAAATTCGCCGGAAAGGCGGGAATTAACGGTGTTTATCGTGAATTGAAGGTATGTTTAATTACTTGAAAATTTCGTGGGTTACATCATGAAATTTCGTGGGTTTTGTTAAATTTCGTGGGTTTAATTCATGAAAATTGCATGTATTGTGGGTTTTGTGGTTGATTTCGTGGGTTTAATTCATGGGTTTAATTCATGAAAATTGCATGTCTTGTGGGTTTTGTGGTTGATTTCGTGGGTTTAATTCATGAAAATTGCATGTATTGTGGGTTTTGTGGTTGATTTCGTGGGTTTAATTCATGGGTTTAATTCATGAAAATTGCATGTCTTGTGGGTTTTGTGGTAGATTTCGTGGGTTTAATTCATGAAAATTGCATGTCTTGTGGGTTTTGTGGTTGATTTCGTGGGTTTAATTCCAATGCAATTTTCGCTGAATTTGTTGTCGCCGTTTTTTCGGCGATTTGGAGGAGACATGCAATTTTCAGCCCGTTTTTGTTATCATTTTTAACCGTAGGATCATGTCTTATTTCTTGATTCAACTCCCCGCATTGACCATCTCTTTGGACACTTGCGGGTGCATTGAATTTGTTGTCTTATTGTGTTGGATGATATGTAGAGTAATTTGTTACTAGCATTTGCATGTGTGGAGTTTAGACTTGTAATTTCGAATCATTTGCATGTGGTGGAATGAGTTTCATGTTTCTTATAGCCTAAATAGTAGTAATTCGATCTCTTTGACACAAATGGAATCATTTGCATTCTTAATCGGTCGCATCTTTTTTCATCTTGTTTGTCATTATTTTATGAATACCATTATATGGTTGTATTTCTTTTGTGAATTAGATTTGACTATTTCAAAAATATAAGGTATGAACATATGATTTGCCTGTTTGCAGTACAAGGAACACAAGATGAACGAGAGGAGGAATCCACTCATGAAATGCTCCATGGAGGAGAAGGATCATATGCGCATGAAGGTGAGCAATATAGTATACTTAGAAGCTATTTGAAAAATATAAGATATGAAGACATGATACGATTGTATGCAGGACAAGGCCCACAAGGTGAACGAGAGGAGTCCACTCATGAAGTGTTCCATGAAGGAGAAGGACCATCTCGCGGGGAAGGTGAAAAGGAAAAAACGGCGATACCCAAAGAAAGTATAATGCCTCATTCTCTTACAAGTTCATTTTCATAGTTTTTTATAACTTAATCTCAGAGATAAATAATATCGAGTGAAAATAATTTATGTTTAACCGAACATAGAGTTGGACAATTTGTAAATAAAATTCAACTTGTACTAAAGTTGACGGGATTGAATGAAATTATACTGTTATAATAACGTTGTGGTAGTAAGAGTGAACTTGTAAATAATGAAGGAATAAAGTACACATTTATTGCTAGACTAAACTTTACTTGTGTGAAGGAGAGGACTCGACCCATGAAGGCTTTACTAAAGATCAAGGGCCAACTTTGCTTGGAGAAGTGAGTCATAAACTCCCTGAACAAGTCCTTCACAGAACTCAGCCAAGTATGTTGTGCTGATTACATGTCTTTGTTTGTCTCATGCATTCATACACAATCGGCCTATAATGGATACTTATTATATATGCAGGTGATGAGGAAGGTAGTAGTATAAACCTAGATGTCATTTCGAAATATATGAACAATTTGGCGATCCGACTACATCTACGTGGGCTACACCTTCATCCGGAGTGGGTGGTTCAAAATACACCTTCTCATTTGGTGACAAAGACATTGTGAAGGATATTAGGTATGAGAATTTGGATCGTATTACTATATTAATTTTAATTGTATGTAATTTGAGTTACATATTGTCTTTACTTTTAAGATTATGAGTTATATTTTAATTCTAACAAATTTTTTTTCATAATTGTAGCCGACGGTTTAATGCAAGTCGGGGGTGGTGGAGGAAGAGTTCACGGCCGAAATGGATAACGATGACATGTTCGTGGTATTTTGCGCGTCGGATTGCTTTCTTTTGTAATGATCTACCTAATGCAAGTGTAATTTTATGTACCTCACTTAGCATTGTAATGGTTGTATGGATAATTTTAAGTACTTTCTATAATTATGGTTTTATGAATATGTGAACTAATCATTTCGTATTTAAAAAAATGAAGCATCGTATTGTGTTTATCGTTTCCTTTCCTCTATTTTGTGAACAACATATTGTGTTTACTGCATTGTCATATATTGTCAAAATTGATAGAAATGGTGTTCATGTTAATATTTTCCACGCATGCCTTTTTTCTTAATAACCCACGTCGTAAATTACTTATTAATGTGACATTCAAAAAGTGTTATTAGTAGTCAATCGTTTAGATGTGAAAAAAGAACAAATATGCGTTAACTTCTAATCGTTTTGGGTAATTTATACTTGTTATAAGGTTTATTAGTATATGTTAATTTTATTGGATGATAAGTCACACAAATTAAGAGTATACACTACTAGATATTGTTTTTCTTGAAGAAATGAAGGTTTTGGAGTATAAAAACCTGACAACCATTAATTAAGGGCCCGTTCGGCATCGCTGTAAGTTTACGAGTTTTGGTTTTATGAATATAAAAGTCATATGATATAAGGGGTACAATAAACTTAAAATTAATCATACTTATACCAATAATATCAATTTTGAAAACCCGACAACGAATACCGAAAACTACTTTTTCGGTTTCATATTTTTGTTTTTGATTTTTAAAAAAACTAAAAACTGAAAACAAAAAACGATAACGAACGACCCCTAAGTTTTCTCTTCCATGTGTTTAGTGTAATTAGTATCGATTTGGTAACTAATGAAGGCATCGTATTGTGTTTGTCAACAAGATATTGTGTTTTACGCATTGTCATGTATTGTCAAAATTGATTGAAATGGTGTTAATGTTAACATTTTCCACGCATGCCTTTTTTCTTAATAAACCACGTCGTAAATTACTTATTAATGTGACATTAAAATAGTGTTATTAGTAGTCAATCATTTAGATGTGAAAAAAGAACAAATATGCGTTAACTTTTAATCGTTTTGGGTAATTTATACTTGTTATAAGGTTTATTAGTATATGTATGATTTTATTGGATGATAAGTCACACAAATTAAGAGTATACACTACTAGATATTGTTTTTCTTGAAGAAATGAAGGTTTTGGAGTATAAAAAACTGACAACCATTAATTAAGTTTTCTCATGCATGTGTTTAGTGTAATTAGTATCGATTTGGTAACTAATGAAGGCATCGTATTGTGTTTGTCAACAACATATTGTGTTTCTGCATTGTCATGTATTGTCAAAATTGATTGAAATGGTGTTAATGTTAACATTTTCCACGCATGCCTTTTTCTTAATAAACCACGTCGTAAATTACTTATTAATGTGACATTAAAATAGTGTTATTAGTAGTCAATCATTTAGATGTGAAAAAAGAACAAATATGCGTTAACTTTTAATCGTTTTGGGTAATTTATACTTGTTATAAGGTTTATTAGTATATGTATGATTTTATTGGATGATAAGTCACACAAATTAAGAGTATACACTACTAGATATTGTTTTTCTTGAAGAAATGAAGGTTTTGGAGTATAAAAAACTGACAACCATTAATTAAGTTTTCTCATGCATGTGTTTAGTGTAATTAGTATCGATTTGGTAACTAATGAAGGCATCGTATTGTGTTTGTCAACAACATATTGTGTTTCTGCATTGTCATGTATTGTCAAAATTGATTGAAATGGTGTTAATGTTAACATTTTCCACGCATGCCTTTTTTCTTAATAAACCACGTCGTAAATTACTTATTAATGTGACATTAAAATAGTGTTATTAGTAGTCAATCATTTAGATGTGAAAAAAGAACAAATATGCGTTAACTTTTAATCGTTTTGGGTAATTTATACTTGTTATAAGGTTTATTAGTATATGTATGATTTTATTGGATGATAAGTCACACAAATTAAGAGTATACACTACTAGATATTGTTTTTCTTGAAGAAATGAAGGTTTTTGGAGTATAAAAAACTGACAACCATTAATTAAGTTTTCTCATGCATGTGTTTAGTGTAATTAGTATCGATTTGGTAACTAATGAAGGCATCGTATTGTGTTTGTCAACAACATATTGTGTTTCTGCATTGTCATGTATTGTCAAAATAGATTGAAATGGTGTTAATGTTAACATTTTCCACGCATGCCTTTTTTCTTAATAAACCACGTCGTAAATTACTTATTAATGTGACATTAAAATAGTGTTATTAGTAGTCAATCATTTAGATGTGAAAAAAAGAACAAATATGCGTTAACTTTTAATCGTTTTGGGTAATTTATACTTGTTATAAGGTTTATTAGTATATGTATGATTTTATTGGATGATAAGTCACACAAATTAAGAGTATACACTACTAGATATTGTTTTTCTTGAAGAAATGAAGGTTTTGGAGTATAAAAAACTGACAACCATTAATTAAGTTTTCTCATGCATGTGTTTAGTGTAATTAGTATCGATTTGGTAACTAATGAAGGCATCGTATTGTGTTTGTCAACAACATATTGTGTTTCTGCATTGTCATGTATTGTCAAAATAGATTGAAATGGTGTTAATGTTAACATTTTCCACGCATGCCTTTTTTCTTAATAAACCACGTCGTAAATTACTTATTAATGTGACATTAAAATAGTGTTATTAGTAGTCAATCATTTAGATGTGAAAAAAGAACAAATATGCGTTAACTTTTAATCGTTTTGGGTAATTTATACTTGTTATAAGGTTTATTAGTATATGTATGATTTTATTGGATGATAAGTCACACAAATTAAGAGTATACACTACTAGATATTGTTTTTCTTGAAGAAATGAAGGTTTTGGAGTATAAAAAACTGACAACCATTAATTAAGTTTTCTCATGCATGTGTTTAGTGTAATTAGTATCGATTTGGTAACTAATGAAGGCATCGTATTGTGTTTGTCAACAACATATTGTGTTTTACGCATTGTCATGTATTGTCAAAATAGATTGAAATGGTGTTAATGTTAACATTTTCCACGCATGCCTTTTTTCTTAATAAACCACGTCGTAAATTACTTATTAATGTGACATTAAAATAGTGTTATTAGTAGTCAATCATTTAGATGTGAAAAAAAGAACAAATATGCGTTAACTTTTAATCGTTTTGGGTAATTTATACTTGTTATAAGGTTTATTAGTATATGTATGATTTTATTGGATGATAAGTCACACAAATTAAGAGTATACACTACTAGATATTGTTTTTCTTGAAGAAATGAAGGTTTTGGAGTATAAAAAACTGACAACCATTAATTAAGGGCCCGTTCGTTATCGTTTTTTGTTTCCAGTTTTAAGTTTTTTTGAAAACCAAAAACAAAAATATGGAAACCAGAAAAAGTAGTTTCCAGTTTTCTGTTGTCAGTTTTCAAAATTAGCATGTTTACTATCAATATGACTAATTTTAACCTTATTATACAACTCATATCATATAGTTCTAAAATCATAAAAACCAAAAACTGAAAACTGGCAGTGATACCGAACGGGCCCTTAGTTTTCTCATGCATGTGTTTAGTGTAATTAGTATCGATTTGGTAACTAATGAAGGCATCGTATTGTGTTTGTCAACAACATATTGTGTTTCTGCATTGTCATGTATTGTCAAAATAGATTGAAATGGTGTTAATGTTAACATTTTCCACGCATGGCTTTTTTCTTACTAAACCACGTCGTAAATTACTTATTAATGTGACATTAAAATAGTGTTATTAGTAGTCAATCGTTTATACGTGCAAAAAAGAACAAATATGCGTTAACTTCTTTTTTTCCATTAACGTTCAATATAATATTCGTTTTGGGTAATTTATACTTGTTATAAGATTTATTAGTATATGTATGATTTTATTGGATGATACGTCACACAAATTAAGAGTATACACTACTAAATATTGTTTTTCTTGAAGAAATGATGGTTTTGATTTTCTTGAAGAAATGATGGTTTTGGAGTATAAAAAACTGACAACCGTTAATTAAATTTTTCATGCATGTGTTTAGTGTAATTAGTATCGGTATGTTAACTATTGAAGGCATCGTACTGTGTTTGTCAACAAGATATTGTGTTTCTGCATTGTCATGTATTATCAAAATTGATAGAAATGGTGTTCATGTGAACATTTTTTCATTCAAATGTTTAGTACCTTAGTGTTATTAGTATCGATTTATTAACTCATGAAAATGAAGGCATGGTATTGTGTTTATCAGTTATGCTATATTATGAACAACATATGTGATTGTGTTAAGGTGGCTTTACTTTATAAGTTCGAAAATGTTATGTACAATGTAGTAACATATTGTGTTTGTGCGTTGCCATATATTGTCAAAAATGATAGAAATGATGTTCATGTGAACACCGCCACTCATGTCTTTTATTTTTATTTTTAAATTCATGTCTTTTTTTAACAAAACACGTGCTAAATTACTTATTAATATCACATTAAATGTTAAGGTTTTCTCCACCTCCATGAAAGCCCAGTTGTCTTCTCCAAATTTCCGCAATATCAGCAAAACCACAACAATGGGGAGACCTTTTTTCCACAATTCAACAACACTTAATTTCCCACTTCATTTTGGTTTTTATTTCTCCCCTTAATTTGCATAAAGTGAACGTAAGAAATTTTGTTCACCTGGCTTCTGTTGTCAAGTCAATTGTAGTAGAGGATAGAGAGAGGGGAAGTCACTTTTTCCCATTCCCTTCCATTCCCCTTCTATTCCCTTTCTCAAATTCAAAAAGTTCAATATAATATGTTTTTTGAATTTAATACATTATTTTTGTACTTACAACTTTTCACAACATTACTTTTTCAATTTTATATTGCTGATATGGGCAAAGTTGCCCATATCTGATATGGATTTATCAGGACTCGTGGATGAGGGTACAAATCAAATCATTAACTCAAATATGACCAATTTTGGTCTTTACTAGATTAAAGGACGTATTATAAGAATAATGATCGCTTAGAATTAATGTTTAATGTGGAACATAGGACAGATACACTAGAGTTGGTGTTTAGCATACAACTAGTTCTTGTCCCGGACGATACACCCCGGATTATTTACCAACGTGCATTTAAAGTCTTCAAAAATAGAAATAATATCTTGTCTTTAAATGATTTTTTCCCTCACAAAGACCAACATGAGTATTGTAGCGTAGTTGGTTAGTGCAAGCGCAACTCCAATGGTGAGCTACAACACCTTGTAGTTTGACTTGCCACATCAGGTTTTTAAGCAATATTGCTTTCTAACTACAAAGTATTCCAATGGTAAGCTACAATACATTGTTGCTTGAATGGTCCCACATCTCAATCAATGTTTTCAACTTTAATTTTTTATTCAACGGTTTTTTCACCATATACCCCTGACAATTTTTTTTTGCACCGTATACCCTCGCAAGTTTCCAAATTCACCATATACCCTTGACGTTTTTAAAAATACATCCACTTACCCTTAATGACTAACGGTGTTAGACTTCCGTTAGTCATTAACCCTTAAACCCCCATAACCCTAATTGACTAACCTAAACCTAAGTCAAACCTTAACCTTAACCCCTAATCTAATACCCTAACTCAAACACTAACCCTAACCACCACCCTTCCCCCACTCCTTACCCCTAGCCACCCACCGCCCCACCACCCACCCCCTCCACCCTCCACCGCCGCCCCCTCCCCTTCCCCACCGGTCGAGCCGCCCCCCTCCCTCCCCTTCCCCGCCGCTCGCGTAGCCCCCCCCCCAGTCCCCACCACCCCCTAAGCCCCATTCCCCCTCCCGCATCCCCAGCCGCCTCCCCCATCCCCCTCCACGAAGCTCAGCGCCCCCCTCCCCCCTCCCACGCATCCCCGTAGCCCCTCCTCTTCCCCCTCCACGCATCCCCTGACCCCCTCCCCTTCCCCTCCCACGCATCCCGTCTCCTCCTTCCCCTTCCCCCCCACGCATCCCGCATCCCCCCCTCCCACGCATCCGAATTTTCGAACCCGGAATTTTTCGAACCCGGAATTTTCGAACCCAGATTTGAAGAATTCGAATTTTCGAACCCAAATTCGAAGAACCCGAATTTTCGAACCCAGATTTTCGAACCCACATGCGTGGGAGGAGGGCCGAGGGATGCGTGGGAGGGGAAGGGACGGGGTGCGGGGATGCGTGGGAGGGGCTTGGCCGGTGCCGGGGGATGCGGGGAGGCTTGGCTGAGGAGCTCCGGGGAGGGGGAGGGGGAGAGGGCGGGGGTTGCGGGATCCGGGGAGGGGAGGAGGCGGCTGCAGGGATGCGGGGGAGTGGGAGGGGGGCTTCGGGGTGGTGAGGGGAGGGGATGGGATGGGGTGGGGTGGGAGGAGAGGGTGGGGTTGGGTGGTTAGGGTATTAGATTAGGGGTTAGGGTTAGGGGTTAGGTTTAGGTTAGTTAATTAGGTTTAGAGGGGATATTTGGGTTAGAGGGGGGTTTAAGGGTTAATGACTAATGAAAGTCTAACACCGTTAGTCATTAAGGGTAAGTGGATGTATTTTTTAAAGCGTCAAGGGTATATGGTGAATTTGGAAACTTGCGAGGGTATACGGTGCAAAAAAAATTTTGTCAGGGGTATATGGTGAAAAAACCGTTTATTCAATTATAATTAGCTAGGAAACAAAAAAAATTGTGCCTTTATTGTGGATGGAGATGCACTCACCAATCATATGGAGTGTGAGCATCACCTTCCCTTTTTTCCAATTTCAAGCCATATTGCTTTTTTAAAGTCAAGCAAGTAGCTTGGTGGAGCAAGTGTTGCTCTCAAGCAGGTATCAATTATCTTGCTCCAATGGTTGAACAACTTGCTTACTACTTTCAAATATTGCAAGCAGGTCCAAAATTACAACCATTGGAGTTGCTCTCATATCAAATGAGAGGTCATGTATTCGAGTCTTGAAACACGCATTTTTATTGCTTAATGTCTCATTTTATTGTGTGGGGGAGGGGAGAGTACATGTGGCAGCATGACATTTGTTTGTCTTGGGTTTTAGATATATATATAGATATAGATGTCTAATTATGGTGATTACTTGGTTAAACATCATCATGTTGTTGATGTTATCTGATATAGACGTGATTGAACAATTTATAGGTACGATTTAGTATACAATAATGGTGACTAAAAGCACTAAAAAAATAGATAAATAATAAAATGATGTACAATATGTGCCACTGCGCATTGTACAAAACACAATTATTTTTATTAGGAAAGATAATTGGTCCGAAAACCAACCCCTGCTAAGCTACTAGCCTGCAGGGCAGGCCAGTTCAGAGGCTAAGTACAAGGTTAAACAGCCCAGAAGTAAATGCCACAACATATTATTGGGATGAGGATTCGAACCATGGGGGCAATGCCCTGGAATTCGGGGTGGTACTCCACTGAGCTACCACCCCTCCCTCGGTACAGAACACAATGACCAAAATTTTGAAATTGAATAAAACAAATTGGAGTTTTGTTCTGAAATAGAAATAGTGGTTAGGTATTATCTATTAATTGCATTTTCTTAATTTGGATGTTTCAAATTAATTGCAACGTTCTCCTTAATTGTAATTTTTCCTCTCTATCTTTCTCTTATTCCATGGGCCTCACTTTTTTTATCTATATCTATATCTCTCCTCTTCACATGGCTTTCTTTAAAAATGTATTGAGTGGTGAATGGTGATGTTGCAATTACAGTGCAACGAAGGAAGTATACCTTTCCGCTTAGGTCTAATGATTAAACGAAAAAACTTCGCATATTTATAGAGAAAATCGGATATTACGGCGAAAAAAAGAACCAAACAGCCGCCAAATGCTGTAAAAAATAACAAAATTAAAATTGATAATATAATTCACATATCAATTGGATCTGTAGGTTTATTACTTTTGGGTTGATATCAATTTATATTGTATTTGGGCCTGGGAAAAAAAATTAAAATTAAAGGTCAGGCCGGTGAATGTGTGGTAGGTGGATGCGAGGCGGATTGATGTAGTGTAGCGCGAGTTGATATGAAAAAGGTAGATTATTGAATCTACCACCTAATCATTATCGATGACGGATTCTAACTTTTAAAATCTACTTCCGCCCACTACCCATAAAAGTCATACTCATTCCCATTCCAACTGGGGCAGGTGCGATGCGGAATCCACTAAATTATACCCACCAGTCATCCCTAAACACGAAAGAGACATATCTTGTTATCGTCCAAAAACTAATGACCTTATCAATAAGAGAGAGAAAGAAATAAATGAAACACAACAAATAAGGTAATATATGCATTTTTTAAAAGTAATTATGTAACTTTCCATTCTAGTAAATGTCAAATTTATCACAAAACAACAAAACTAACATTTTCAATAATTTTAAAGAAAACATCATAAATTTTAGGTAAAATTAGGTCTAACATTTTTTTTTGGACTTCAAAATTAGGTCATTTAGTTGTTGAACTATTTCTATTTTTCCAAATTTTTGGAAAGTTTTTGATAATAAGAGGAAATAATAAAAAGTGAATTCCCAAAAAAGCCCTTGTAAAACCAAGATAAACCCCGTGGTATGCTTTTGGTTCTCCTCCTAGAAAAAGCCTTTACACCAATCAAAAACCTTCTCAAACCTTCCCCAATCTCTCTCTTCTTTTTTCTCTCAGTAGAACACCAAATCTCTGCATTTTTTGCTGACGAAACCACCTCAAAATTACTTCAATTTTATCACCATCATCATGAAAATCTAGGGTTCGTGTAATTAGGAAGAAATTTTCAGTACTTTAGGGTTTCGATTTCGTGGTAAAATTCATCGGAAATCACATCGATTTGGTTCTAGAAGTGAACAAATTAGGGTTTCGCAATGGAGAAATTAGAAGGTGAAGACGAGACGGAGTACGAGAGTGATCCAGAAGAAGCGAAGATGTCGTTGAAGATGCGAAGGAGAGAAGCAAGCGACGATGAAGATGCTGAGGAGGAGAGAGAAAGAGGGAGGTCTGGGATCGTTGATTCCGAGGGTGAATCGGACGGTCAAGGTGCTGCGGCGGATTACGATGATGATGAAGAAGAGGAAGAGGAGGAAGAGGAAGAAGAAGAAGAGGAGTATTATGGTGAGAATGAACAGTATGAGCAAGAGGAGAGAGAAATTGGTGTCGGTGGGGTGGGGGAGAAGGGAGTAGGCGAGGCGAAAGCGGTGGGAGAAGGGGAGAATAGTCAGGGAACGGCGGAACGAGGCGAAGAAGGAGAGGGTGGTGGTGAAGGTGAGGAAGTGGAGAAGAAGGAGAATGAGCCGTTTGCTGTGCCGACTTCTGGAGCTTTTTATATGCATGATGATCGTTTTCGAGATAATGCTGGTGGTAGACATAGGTAATGTTGTAGTATTTGTTCTTCATTTTGTATTGAAAAGGGTGGAGTATCTTATTTTTAGTATTGTTTTTTGAGGATAATTGGGGTTTGTGATTTTTTTTTTTTGGGTGGGGGACAATGGGAAGATTCTTGGGTTCCTGGAGCTTTAATTTTAATGAAATTGTGGACACAAAAGTTTAGAATTTAGTATTTGTAGTGTGGAATCTAGATAACTGATATTGATGTTTGGAATGGGAACTATTTGGGATTGGGGCTTTCATAGTTTCGCATTCGTTTGATTAATTGGTAAGAGAAATGAAGATGGATAAAGTAGGATCAAGTGAAAGATAGAAAGTGAAGTGGTTATTATATCTTTTTTCTTTTCTGTTCTATTGTTTCACTTGTTTAAGTGTAGTTTAATTTTTAAGGGGATTGTATAGAATTCAAGAGTGAATGAAGAGGTTCTTTTAGTGTGGATATTTAAGATTGATGTTTATCTGCTATGTTGTAATTTTATTTCATAGAAGTATTTAAGAAAGAAGCTCCACTCAATCACAATATGGGCTTAATAATGTGACATATGCTGCCCTAGATTAAATCGGATCTAGAGAAGAAAGAATGCAAAAATAATCTTAACAATCTTCAAACTGTCTCTTAGATCTGTCTTTTACAGCTTGCTGTTTATATTTTAAATGGATGATTTATTAAGATTTTCAAGTTCAGAATGTTTTTTAGCACAATTTGGTTTGAGTATATGATGAAAGAGTGTTCCTTTATACCAGAACCTAAGAGCATTTGGTTACTGGAACTGTTGAGAGTGTGAACATGTTCGCAAGATTACCTTTTATGATTTTAAGCATCCTGTGGGATATGTATGTGTTATAGTCAATATACACTTATTTATGTAAAGCTCCTTGGAGGCTTGGATGCTTGATTAGACAATGTCATATATGTTAGTGTACGGTGATGTAACTGGTGTTTATTATCGGTTCCTCTGTTCTTCAGTTTTCTTAATTCGTTTTGAAAAAGTGGAGAGTACACTATTTTTTTCTCCCTGACTGACACAAACAATATTTCTTCTGGCGTATGAGGATTATTGTCATGCTAAACAATATTTCTTGTGGCTTATGAGAGTTGTTGTTATGTTTTTACTTCTCCGCTGACACTTTACGATACTCTCTTGCGACACTTTTGTGGTTACCTGACTCTCATCATGATCCATGAGGAACTAACATCATGAATTGAGGGGGGGTAGTCGAGATGGAGATCTAAACTTAGTTCCTTGAGTTATAGTACTAGTGGTGCAAGTTTTCTTGTAAGTAGGTTGTTGCTATGTGTTTATAATTGCCCGCTTATTATTGCAGCGAAAGCTTTGAATTTGAATAATAAGTATGGGTTAGACCTGAAAATTTCCCTCTTGGTGATGTTCTTTTTCCTTTATTTCCTTGAGGGAAGTGGAGATTGATGCCATGGCTCATCTTTTAGATGGAAGAGTCCTCTTTTGTTATGTAAACTAGCCTTAATTTTCACATTGTTTTAGTTAGTTTTTGTGTTGACCTGACAACCACTTACGTGAGGTCATCAAGACCATACTCATTTCTTTGCTCATACTTAAATTAAAAGTTCTGGTGTTAGCTTGTATCATGTCTTCCTTTTCTTTGTGTCTTATTCTCTTTTATTGCTGATTAGAGCTCAAATTGTTGTTTATAAATTCATATATCCAATTGCTTTGGTCATATTAGGCGGACTTTTGCTGGTAGAAGGTTGTGGGAATCTAAAGATGAAAGGAAATGGGGACATGACAAATTTGAGGAGTTGAATACGGATAACAGAAATTATGAAGAGGTAATGTTTTTTATGTTGATATTCACAGTTTTGTTATGCGTCCTTTTAATGTCATGTGCAGGATTTTGTGCATTCTATTTTTATCTTTTTTATGTGGCTATTAGCTTTGCTCAATGAAACTCCATTCGTATTGAAGAAACTGCTTTTCTCGTAATATTTTTACTGATTATTTGTGATTTTCCTCAGGAAAGGAGGCCTTCTAAAGGATTTTATCGAGGTCGTGGGAGAGCTAGAGGTACAGATCGTGGGTATGCTCAGGGAAGCAGGATGAGAGGATATAGTGGTAACAGCAACCAGAGTGCTCCACCTAAGGATGTCAGAGGAAGAGGACCTAGAAGATATCAACCTTCAATGAAGAATAGGAGTGAAACATTCTCACCACATAACAAACAGTGAGGACTCTAGCTTTTCCCTCCATAATTATGGATTCCTTTTCTTAAAATATATAATGCTGACCCTTATTTTGCTACCCAGATTTGCAAAGGCGCTAGACAAAAATTCACATGCTGCTTCTGGTAGAGTTTTTGCTTCAACAGCCAGCTCAAATGTGGATCATGAACCGGTTCCTGCTAAGAAAGTTGCCTCCAACTTAAGTTCTGCATCTCCTCCTTTTTATCCATCAGCGTCATCCAATAAGGACATTCCAAAAAAGAAATACAAGCTGGAAATCATAACAGGAATATTCGCCCTTCTGCTGTGGACAATAATTTCTCTATGCCGCAGTCTACTTCGTTGCGAGGAAGAATGTTATTGATTCTATGGGCATGGACAAGTTGCACATTGATGATTCTATTTCTCCAGCCAATATTAAGACTTTAAATAATGTGCATTTGTCGTCTTCTGCTTCTCCATTAGTGGGTGCTACTCAGATGACTCAGTCTAAGGCACAGGGTAGGGGTGTAGCACCATCTGGATCTGCAATATTTCAACCCCCTCAAGTAAATAACCAAGTTAACAAAGTTTCTTCACCACAAGCTCAAGCTTCTCAGCGGAGTCTTGTTCAAAGCCGTGGGCAGAATTCTCTGCAGGCTTCAGGTCAGCAACTCATCCAGCGTCCGCTTGGTGGCTCTCAAGGTTCTTCTCCACCCAAAGCAGGTTTGCCGAGTAGTACATTTGAGGGTGGAAACTTTGAGGGCCCTCTAGAAACCGGTAATTCCAAGATTGCTGTGACTGGAAAAGGAAAAGGAAGCTCCCAGGGAGCTGGAAGGGGTACACTCATGTATGGTGGGTCACAAGTGATTGGGCCAGGTGGAAACTTGGGATCTGGTCATGGGGATCCAAACCTTCCTTTCTTCCCAGGTAAACAATATTGTTCCTTTTACTTGATAGACTTATATATTATGTGTCAATAATTTTTCCTTTTTCTTTCAAGAAGTCATGATGCCAAATGTAGTTGAGCAACTTTGGTCAAATCTTATGGAATTTAATCCTGTCTGGTTTGGTGAAACTGGGGTTTACTGGACCTAAGGAATTGCAAGTTTGGCTATAGTTTAATCTTTGGGACTTTATCCATGGTAACCCTTTACTTAGGGTCATTTCTTAAATTAATTTTAACATCTTTGAGGTTATCCAGAATAACCTTGAAGTAGCAAAATCTCTTCCATAGTAATTTCAGTATAACACCATGTTTGTTGGCAGTGAACAAATTAAGTTCAAAGTTTTTTTTATATTTAATTTACAATATTATACTTCCCTGCTTCTCTTTTACATCTCCTCCCTTTCTCTATGAGCAACATACCCACCACTAAAACCATAACTACCATCAAAGAGATTGGGGACGAGGTTTTTTAGTGGAAGGCAGAGAAAAACAGAGGGGAAGGGTATATATGTCAAAGACACACCTTTATCTTGAATGTCGTCACACTTCTGTTGACAACACAGTGGTTTAGAGAGTTCAAAGTTATGGACAAACCTTTGATTTGTGAGGGTTTATATTGAAAAGGGCCCATAATATAGGGTTATTTTGACAAAAGGCTTGAACCACTGTCTGTCTTAAATGCTGTCACACTTCTGTTTGTCCTCATCGATAGATGTTTATGCTAAACTAAAAATTTTATCCAAAGAAATCCCATTTGTTTCATGGGTTGCCTTTTTTGGTTCAATCAAGCAGGAGAATTCTTGTATGATCTGGTAATAATTTTGTGTCTATTCCATGCATTTCAACAAATGAATATATCTTGGATCTCATGTAAGTGTTGGCAATCTTTGTCGATATATGATATATCTATGACTCTTACAAGGGAAACCATTTGTGAAGTTCCTCGTACAAGTCAGTTTTTTCTGTAGCTTTTTGCAATAATAATTGCAAAAAGTGTGCCAGACTTGATTGTTTTATTATCGTGTATATTTTTTGAAACCATATTCGCTATTTGGTTTATGAGTTTGTGACATCAAATATTACTTGCTGGGATCATGTAGTTATGCAATTTGGGGGCCAACATCCTGGTGGAATGGGAGTCCCTGCTGTTGGAATGGCATTTCCTGGATATGTTGCTCAGCCAAACGGTCTTGGAAGTTCTGAAATGACATGGTCAGTGCTCTTGTTTTTTGCATTTTTGCTTCCGGAATTATATTACACTAGATAAATAGACAATCAATATGCTATTACATTAAAATCTCAATTGCCAATGCAATTCGTGTTAGTTTGAGTGTGTATGCAATAACTAACAACTTTTTAATACATTAGCATAATCTTAAAAGACATTTTCTAAGCAATGAGAGAACAAGTCTTTGGGAATGAACTGCTGACAATCAATGGGGTATTACATAAAGTTTTCAATTACCGCTGCTATACGTGTTAGTTGGAGTGCCAATGCAATAACTAACAACTTTTTCATACATAAGCATAATCTTGAAAGGCACTTTTTAAGCAATGGAGAGACTAAGTCTTTAGGAATGAACCGCTGCATTTGGCTTAGATTTTATCAAAAACAACTTTGTTACAGAGCTTGCTATGTGATAATATGTTATATGCTAAATTATGTTTTTGTTTTAGTTTCTCTCTTTTTTTGTATAGATCAAGTTTCGTGGCATTTATCTCTGATTTGTGATGTTTGATTTACTGTTAGTGCTCTGCTTATTGATTCATGGCTTTTCACCCGCAATGGGATTTCTTCTGCTTGTTGGGTATTACCTCTATGAGTTTCCATGCGTTCAACATATTTTTTTATGGAGTATTGTTGTTTTTCCATTGCCTCAATGAGTTCCGTAGTCCATTGGGTACAATTGGCCGTTCTCCACTTCACAAGTGTGAAAAGATACAAAACTTTTTGATTTGAGGAAATATGGATTAATGAGAAATTGAGATGATTTCGAATTCGAAAGCCTAATATGAAGTGTGTGTTTACTTGGTAGTTGGTACAGATTTCTGAATGAAATTACATGTAAATATCAATGTAGTGGTGCTCACGTTAATCTTTAGCTGTAGTGACTGCATATTGTGCTCTATTTGTTTCGAGTTTTAATTATATGATTTATATGATTTTTTGTTGGACGAAGTTTGATACACCTTGTCATTCTTCTTTTAGGGCTTTAAACTTACTAGTGGTGGCTTTTGTATGTTTTCAGGTTACCTGTACTAGCAAGTGCTGCAGGTGCTTTTGGGAGCCTCATACTGCCCACCTTTTTTATCTGTTGATGGTTCTTATAATCCCTCGGCCAACAGGGCAAACGTCTGCCTTGCCTGCCCCTAGGTCTGTATCTTTATTCTTAATGTTGTTTATTTATGAAACTGTTCTAGTGTGCTCTGTTTCTTTGGGGAATGTTGAAAAGTCAAGATGTCTCCACTTTGATTTAGTGTTGGGCCTCAGCCCTCAAGTTAAGCACTGGAGGAAAACGCTCAGTTTGTACACCTACTTTGTTGTCTACCCATTAGCAAACAAACAAAAGCTTGTAGTGCATTCAAGACCGTGGGTAGATCAGGCTTGCAATTTTTTTATTATATCCTTTTTGCTAAAAACATTGGTGTCTTTTCTCTGTCGTGTGTTGTGTTGCCTTTTCTCTAACTGTACTGAGGGAGGAATTAGGTTTTCAGGACTTTTTTTTTCATGTCATGCTACGGAGTTGTCTTGAGTCGTGAAAGTTGTTTGAAAAATTTTTTGGCCTGGAGATGTTCATTTTTTTTGTATTTGTTCTAATATAATAACTGTGCTGTATTTTGTTAATCAGTCACTGATCCATCCTTGTCTCAGCTGGAACATTCAGTATTCTAATTGTTCTAGAAACTCGGAGTTTTAAGAATCACTTTGAGGCTCTGAGAATGAGTGCTTTTTGGCTGACTGTAGCTTAATCCCCTTTAAATTACATTATCCTCGGCCCACTTGTGCTCAGATGAGTCAGACTTTCTGATAAAGTGAAAATGCTGATGCATGTTACTGAAAAGTGAAAACAATACTCCCTTCTTCCCATATTAATCATACAGTTTGACAGGCGTAGAGTTTTAGGAGCTTTATTTGACTTCTTTATTTTATTGTTTGTAGTTGGTGGTGGGGTTATTTTTTTTTTTTTTGGTAGTTAGTAGATTGCAAGGCTCAATTTTCTTGAAGTAGGAATGTGGATGATGTATTATTAGTATTGTTGGGTTTTCCATGAGAAGAGAAATAATATTAAATTGGTGGAACCATGCCATTTTGGGGAGTGTACCAATTAATGTGGGACGGCCGAAAATAGGAAGTGTATTGATTAATATAGGAAGGAGTAGGAGAGGAAGGGGTAGGGGCGAAGATTATGGGACTTCTGTTTGCAGTTTCTTTTTATTATTATTTGTTTCCAACTCAGTCCCCTAACTATATACATCTAACTGCTTAGCCGATAACTGATGCTTTATTGCTAGATTGTTTGAAATGCAAGGTATGCTTTGGATTTAAGCCACACGTTTGAATATGCCTGCTTGCCTGTTATATTGGCACTTATGGCTACCTAAATGTACACGCTCAAATATTGTGCTGGCAATGTGATTCCAGAAAAATTAAACGTGAGCCATTAATTGGAAAAACTAAAAAGGCTGAACATTTTTTCTTCTCTTGCAGCAAGGATAATAATCTCAGTAAACCTAATAATGAATTAAAGCCTCAGCAAAGATCTGGTAAGCATTTAACTGTTATAGCTTTAGATAGTAATTTCAGCTACTGTTTTGTCTTTATTGAGTTCTGATTCTGCTTGTGTTCAGATGCGGTGAATGATGAGTTCAGTCAGAGACAAAATAAGCCTCGCAGGTGGAAATAATTCTCTTTCCTTCTGAATAAAAAAAGTCCTTTATCTCTATATGTTTTTGGTCCTGTTGTCGTTATTTGATAAATTGACCCTTTATCCGTCTTGCAGATACTCAGAGATGAAATTTAGCCAGTGAAGTACATATTGAAGTTTCTACCTGTTCGAATAAGGTTATGGAAGTTGTTTCCTTGATATTGAAAATAGGTCGTGGTTGGGTTAAGAACTCCGGTTTATCCTCATTGTAGGGCTCCCTTTCTGACACCCTTTGTGTTCTTGTGCCCTTGCGCTAGACCACATTGGGCCTTCTGTCTCTCGGAGATATCGTAGGTAAGCTTTTTTTTAAGTGATTGACGTGAAGATGTTGAAGTTCCATTTTTACACCTTGTGCTACTTCAAGTCCCTGTCTTGGAAGTTTAAATGATCGTATCAGCTGTGTTAGTAGGCATATATGAGGCTCTGATTTGTGTTTGAATGGCATGCAGGTAATGTGGTATGCATCTGCTCAAGCTGTTTTCAGTTTAGGAAGAATGTTGCCTTCAAATGGGTTGGTTTGTAGCTTTCTCTTTGATATGCGGTACGGATCATGGACAAAATTAATCTTTCATTGATTGAGCTTGTTGCATTGCTGATGGCAATATAAGTGTGTTGCTGTTCTGGTTTTAGGTTTTTCGGGTGGCTTGATTTTTGTGAAGCTCATTCAATATAGGCGGCTTTTTTGAAGAATTGTTTGCAGAAGATGTTGGAAAAGCCAGACCTAGTGTGCGATATGCATTTGCTATATACATGTCAAGTCGTTTTTTTCTTTCTTTTTTCTTTTTTATATGCTGGCTATTGGCTTTTTAATTAATGTTGACCTTTTCTGTTATATTCTATTCCAGTTTACAAGTTAATGTGGTTACGGGGAAAATCATTAGCCCGATCCCACTTTTGTTGGGGGTAAATCTGCTTGTTATTAATGGTTCTCTAAGGACTGCATGGATATATGAACATGTTGCTGAACTAGTTTGATTTTTGGCTTGTGTTTATCTCTTCCATTTGAATTAAGCTTCTCTCTTTATGACCATTATAAGAGAACATTGTGGTTCTATACCTTTTATTTAGCGTTTTCAGCAGTGTGATATGACATCGTGATCTTTATTTACCCTCAGCTTTGCCATCAACTATAATGTGCTATAAATGCAACGTCCATGAACAAGTTTGTTGCTATTTGCAACTACACATGCAAAACTTCATTGAATGTTTGGGTGAAAGTCCAGCCTATGATGCAATCAGTATGAAGCTTTAGAGCTGTTTTTGGCGTCGAACAGGTGGAGTCTCCAAAGTCTCCACCAGGTGTGATTGGTACCAGTTTATAAGTGAAATGGTACAATTTTCAAGAAAGACTGGTACCATTTAGACATGTAATGGGTGTTGTTAATATGTAGCTGGTGGAATCTTTTGGAGACTCTACATGTTTGACGGCAACAGTCTCTCTGAGCGTTATATGGCTTGAATTTAAGAGGGCCATGATTGCTATCATTCTTCTTTATATTCTATCAAGGGATTTGCATTAGATAGACTTGTCAAATGCCAATATTTCTCTATTTAAAGGTTATTGTGGGACCCTTTACAAAAAAAAATCTCTATCCCAGCATTTTAACACTATTGCTATCTCTTGCCAGAATTTAGTGGAGCACTTTTTGGCCAAATTTGTCGAACAACTTTAGAAAGTGAAGACTTCTTTCTTTGTTATAAAACTATATTGGTTATACATATTAAGATAATGGAAGTCTTACAATAACATGTGAACAAAGATGTTTGAAAGGCAAATATTACAAAAAATAAATGAGTATTTAGTTAATTAATAGCAAATTTTCATAATAGGGAAATGCAATGATTAATTAAGGATGGAGGAAGTATACCATAAGTCTGCATGAAATATGGACGGAGGAAGTATCATTTAATAACATTCAACAACTTATTTCCTAAAAGCGCTTCTTCTGTTTTTTTAGTTGTTTCATTTCTTCTTTACACGTTTGCCAAAACACAACTTAGACTTTTAATATCTCTAATCATATAGAAGTAAAAGTTATGAAAAGTTGATATTTGAATAGTATATATTGAAATGGATCTAACAAGAATTCACCTGATTATGTTTCTCATTATGAAAAAATAACCTAAGACGGTCAAATTACGTTAGATGAATAGTGACAAAAGTTAATAAAGAACAACTAACGAAAGATGGAGGAAGTATGTATTATGAAAAGTGTTCAAAAGAATTTTAAGATGGAGGGAAAACTGCTTTTATTTTCGTACTTTTATTTTTGTTTGATTGTGGAATTGAATGGCCCTCAAACCTTACAACAATATCTAGTACGGATTTTTTTTTTTTTGGTAATTACAATATCTAGTAGGGATTAACTACCATACCTAGATTCAAGCATGTTAATCAGCACATGCAAGATTTCTTAGGCTTAGAGCTACAGTAGGAGTTAAATTGTGTCGGGCTTTGAGATTAATGAGTTAATTCTCATGGCCTAATTTCAACCTGTTTATTATACAAGTTAGTAATGAGTGGCCTTAATCTGATGCATCTATTGAGGTCCCCGTGGGTTGGTCTTTCGGCTCCCCACCCCCCAACCGGGTGTCGGCGACCTTCCCTCCACTCCCATTTAGAGTTTGTATAAATGTTGCTTTGGAGTATAATCCAACCCTTAACGAAATGGTGGGCTTACGGGCTAAGTAAAAGAAGGCTTGGGTTCGACCATTACCATTTTCTCCCACAAAAAAAAAAAATCTGATGCATCTATTAAATACGTCATCAATTTGCTTTTCAAAACCCATTTATCAAATACCCATATAGACACTAACGAGATTAGTATGGCAAATTTATTAACCTTATGTTTTTGTAAGAAAATCAAATTCAAATAAACAAAATACAACAACTAATAAACACGTCGAAAATTAAATTACAAAAAAAAACTATTACAAGCTACACTTGATAATATTCGATTAAGTAAAATAATTGTCGTGTTGGGTTCGTAATATCCGATTAAGTAAAAGAATTGTCGTGTTGGGTTCATGTTAAAAAAAATCCAATCTTTAATTAAATAAGTTATATTGGATTAACCTATTTACTTAAAATATGTTATAAACGTTAAGCCAAACCGTTAATTTTATGTCAAATTGTCAGATCGGGTTAGTTTTATCTCAAATTTTATGTCAATTTTTATTTTTCTGGGATTGATAAATAAACTTGGGGGATGCAAAATAATAATAGAGCTGTGAATTTATTGTCTGAAAGAAAAAAACGTGCAGAAGTCAATGTAAAAAGACTCACTCAGATCCCGTCAAAATAAAAAACTCAATCAGACACTTTCTCTCTCCTCCGACACTTCTTCTGAACTTCAACATTGAGGTGATGAGAAGAAGAGGGAAAACAAAACAAAATTTGGAAATTAAAGAAGAAACAAAATTTGGAAAATAAAGAAGAACCAAAAAAAAAAGAAGCAAAATCAGCTGAAAAAGTTAGCTAACTTCAGTTCATTTGTTGCTGCTACATCTCATTCTGAATATTCGAAGCAAATATACCAAAAGAAAAGCTCTTGGCGTCATTAATGGTGGTATAAATTTCGTCGCTTTTCTTTAAAATATTTTATTTGTGGGTGTGTTTATATTGTGGGAATATATCTTGGTTTTGCTTTTATTATGGGTTATCTTTCCTTATATATATATCTTTGTTTTTTTAACTCATTTGTGTTTTCATAGAGTTTAGTCTTGTTTTTGAGAAATGGGTTTTCTTGGGTAGTTTTGATTTTGGGTGAAGGTCCCAAAAAGATAAAAAGAAGAAGAGAAAATGCTAGTAGTTGTGTGAACTTGGATTGATGTTGAATTTTTTATAGCAAGATAAGTAGTTATGATCTTGCTTTTTTGTGAATGAAATGTGGAAGATTTCCTGAGCAAGAATCAGTAATGTGAAGATTGTATTTTTTGTGGGGATTGTATTTGTGTACATTTCATGGTTCTAGAATTTAATCAAGAATTAGCACTTGTGTGTATTTTTTTGGTCAAGCAAAATTTTTTGTTCAATTTTTTGTGGGGTGTGTATTCTGATTGTATTATACAAAAAAGAGAATTTAGGGGGTTTTGGGTTTTATGCTTTTATGCATATAATAAGACTCTTGGATTCAAATGTTAAAATTTTGTTACTCCGAAATTGTTATTTGCAGGATTTGAGATTAAGTAGCTGTACAAGGATGTGTTGTTAAGGATTGGTTCCTAGGAAAGGTTGATGATGAGAGAATGATCTAATAATTGGACAGTAGAAAGTTGTAATGGAGACCAATTATAATGATGAGGATATGCTGGGAAATGTGATTAGGCCATCGTCATTGCGACCCTTAAAGACTACATTGTCTGGAAGATCTACTCCCAGGTCCTCGCCCACATTTCGGAGGCTTCCTTCTAGTCGAACACCTAGGCGAGACGGTAGATATAGTGGGGGTACGTTTCAGTGGTTTAGGAATGGTCGGGTGGTGTACTGGTTACTTTTGATTACTTTGTGGACTTATGGTGGGTTTTACATCCAGTCAAGGTGGGCTCATGGGGATAATGGAGAAAATCAAGTTGGGTTTGGAAGTAATTATAGGAACCAGTATGTTGATTCTGGGCAGAATCAGCGTCGTGAATTGAAATCAGATGATAATTTTCTTAATGCGAAAAAATAGGTCTAGTCATAGTCTGGTAGGATATGGGAGCAAGTTAAACAATAGCATAGATTCATCCTTGGCTGAACAAGAAAATGTTATTCTACCTCCTAGAATTAGACCTCCTCGGACTGTACCTTCAAAGAAGAGGAACAAAAAAGGAAGGCGTGGTTCACAAAGTAAAACTCGTGGGAAACATAAGACTGGGGAAGAATCCAGAACAAGAGATGTGGACGAAGTGCTGGAAGAGGAGATTCCAATGAGTAATTCATCCTACCGATTGCTTGTTGGTCCATTTGGCTCTACTGAGGAACGAGTTCTGGAGTGGAGCCCTGCAAAAAGAACAGGAACATGTGATAGGAACGAGCTCTTTGCACGTCTAGTATGGTCTAGGAACTTTGTCTTGATTTTTCATGAGCTGTCAATGACCGGCGCTCCCCTTTCCATGCTGGAGCTGGCAACAGAGCTCTTGAGTTGTGGAGCAACAGTTCAGGCTGTAGTTCTAAGTAGACGGGGTGGATTAATGGCAGAGCTCGTAAAGCGAAGGATCAAGATCGTTGATGACAAGGCAGAACACAGCTTCAAGACTGCCATGAAAGCCGATCTTGTTATTGCTGGATCAGCAGTCTGTTCTCACTGGATTGGTATGGCCTTATTCTTTGAACTTTCTGTGAAACTAATAATTATTAGAGTTCATAAATTCTTTACTCTGCTCGCTCATTGGAATTTATTAAGAGGTGATTAAAGTAAAGATTTAGCATGAGATCTATCTTAATTGATAAATTGAGCTTATAAATTCTTGTGCATAGAGATAATTTTCTAATGAGTAAATAACTGTGTTTCCTTAATTGTGTAAGATTTTTGCTAGAATTGGTGCACCTTCATATTTAGTTAAGCACTTGATTATCTTTTTTTCCCACCCTTTAATCTATATTTTCCGTGTATCAAGTGATGCCTTACGATCCACGACCTAGCAATAATAACTAGGAAAGATAGGCTATTTTTGTATTATTATTTCTTTAAATTTGTTCGTGTCTATCAAAAAAATAAAACCTTGATACCATTTAATTGTGAGGAGAAGTGCAAAAATACTGAATCTCAAGATTTAACTAACTGGTACAACCGTACAAGTGCTATTATTTGACACTTTAGAAAGCAACAAAAGTTTGGAAGGAGCTACTGATCACCTACTTTAGCAAGTCTAGTTATTGAGATGAAACCATAATGATCGTGCTGCTCTCTGCAGGTACTGTCATATTAAGTTTCTCTACAAACAAAAAAAGTACTATATTTATAGGTTTGAGAGATGTAAATCAAGAAACTGTTACAGAAGTCTTCTGTGACTTATTTACCGTATAATGACCTAAAGAAGAGGGTTGCCTAGTGCTGGTATTGGCTAATCCTTATCTTCCTGCATCTTTGGAGGCTTATTTGTGCTATGAGCTTTAAAAGATGTATTTACTTTGAGTAATGCTTGTCTGGAGAGAACTTAAGATTTTTTTTTGCTGTACACGACCATTAAGAGATTGATACCATATATAACTAATAGGTTCTAAATTCTCCATTAACTGGTTACCATATGGAATACCACGTCTTTAAATGAAGGATCCACATTTGTAATTCTGAATTCTCTTGCATGTTTCATATTTTAAAGACTTCCAATTAACTTGTTCATGGTAAATAGGTTGCGTTTAAGTCTATGTTGATATTAGAGCTTTGGATAGTTCTTATACTGTTATTACTTACGCATCTATTCTGATATACTCTATGAGCCACCTCCCTCCCATCTTATATTGTAAATTTGTATTACAAGCCTTGCTCACCATTGAATGACGTATTAGTGTCCGTTGGGTGTTTGTTTGTTTTGATTTAGAAATATACTTCGAAGAATTTGGAAGTGGCTACTTGTTGGGGGTTTCTGACTTTCTGTCAACTCTGGGGATATCTCTATCCTGCTACATTATATTCTTGATTATAGCTATTTAAAATCTGACTTTGCATCTTCTTAGTACACATGAAACAATCCTTTTGATTTTCTGATGGTTCGTCTGCAGAGCAATATCTTGCATATTTCAGTGCTGGCTCGAATCAAATTGCTTGGTGGATCATGGAGAATCGGCGTGAGTACTTTGATCGGTCAAAAGCCTTGCTCAACCGAGTAAAAATGCTTGTATTCCTTTCCGAATTACAGTCCAAGCAGTGGCTTGATTGGTCGAAAGAGGAAAACATTACATTGACTACCCAAACAGCTTTGATTCCTCTTTCTGTCAATGATGAGTTGGCCTTTGTAGCAGGAATCCCCTGCTCACTTAATACTCCTTTATCAAACCCAGAGAAAATGTCACAGAAGCGCGAGATGCTTCGACATGCTGTGAGGCAGGAGATGGGATTGACAGATCATGATATGCTTGTCATATCTCTAGGTAGCATCAATGCTGCTAAGGGTCAGCTCCTGCTTGTTGAATCAGCTCATTTGGTAAATGAAGAGCAACCTTCTCCAAGTAAAGTCAAATCAAAGACTTCACTGGAGCCGGAGAAAAAGACATCCAAATTGGCTAGGAAGTTTCATTTAAGAGGTTTACCTTTGAAATCGAATAACACTAAAGGGTCTTCCCGGAGCAGTATATCTGATGGCCTGTCAGTGAATCACTTCGAATACCACGACATCTGGTCTCACCCAGAGCATTTTTAGAGTCAATTCTAGCCATGAAGTTCCTGAACAGAAGCTTAAGGTTCTAATTGGTTCGGTTGGATCCAAAAGCAACAAGGTGATGTATGTGAAAGAAATTCTTGAATATTTATCAAAGCATTCAAATTTGTCAGAATCCATCCTGTGGTCCCCAACAACAAAAAGTGTTTCTTCACTTTATTCTGCAGCAGATGTTTATGTCACCAATTCCCAGGTAAATATACTTCATATTTTGTAAATTCAGAGACTATTCTGCTTCATTATTTGCCCTGTATTATAAGTTGGTTAACATGTATGATGTGATGATGATTTTATTTTACCAGTGGAATTATCAGTGTGTTTGGCTGGGAGTAAATCATTTTGTGCAAATGGAACCTTTTGTCTTTCTTAGATAACTAGTCTTGGAGTATATATAATTATCAGTATCATGATCTATTAACTGTCAATAGGGGCTTGGAGAGACATTTGGAAGAGTGACAATTGAGGCTATGGCATTTGGTCTGCCCGTAAGTCTGACTCATTTCGTCTCATTTATTTGTTTGCTTATTCTTCAAATCTCCCTCCTCTTCTCTGTGCCATTTGTCTGTCATGGTACATGGATGGAGTATGATGATTTTTTTCTTTGATTCATGGGGGCAGGTACTTGGAACAGATGCAGGTGGTACAACAGAAATAGTTGAGCAAAATGTTACGGGTCTCCTTCATCCTGTGGGACGTCCAGGCAGTAAAGTGCTGACCGAACATCTCAGGTACTTGCTGAAAAACCCATCAGTTAGGCAGCAAATGGGACTGAGAGGTAGGGAGAAAGTAGAGAAGATGTACTTAAAGAGGCATATGTACAAGTTGTTCTTCGAGGTCTTATTCAAGTGCATGCGAATTAAATAAATTTTCTGATATTGGGAGATTTTTTTCCCGCATACAATCAATTGACCATTTTGAATCAGAGAGTTTACTGATAGCATTAGAAATAAACACCATGCCAGCAATCGGTGAGTATTGGACTGTCTCTTATTCTAGGAGATGTATGTCCCTATTCTTCTGGCTTTTGGGAATAGCAATGACAATGAGGCCAGTAAAGTTTGTCAGTAAAGGTTGAGAATCTGATATCAGAGCTTCCCCACCTATAAAGATAGAAACAAACTCGAGTTACGGAAGTGTGTTTTGGTACCCCGTTGGAGCTTTTCTGGTTTTTGACGATAATCATTTTGTCTTGTACTTTTGATTCTGTTGTAGCATTTACAGTGTACTGCCCAAAAATTCTTCATCGTAAAGAAATTTGGAGCACTTGAGCCTTCTTGTGCAGCAACCATGACTAAGTTGATTGCGTTTGTCTCAGCCATGTCTAAATTCACCGCACTGATGACTGAGCTGTTTATTTCGCTGTTCTCTGGCTATGTATTTGTCGTGTATAATAACAGACTCGTTTTATCCCTCTTACATAAATTTTTATGTATAACAATAGACACGATTTTATCGGTCAACAGAAAGAGACGTAAGCTGGAAATCGGAAAATCATGAAAGTCCAAGAGCATACATCAGGTTTAAATATTTGTCTGAAGCAGAGAATGCTTGCATAGAGGGTTTTTCAGGGCACAAAGTAATCCTCCTTAGAAAGCACAATATGAAGGTCAGACCACAATACTTAAACGAAAAGTAGGTGAAAAAAAGCTAAATTTCTACCAAAAATTTTGTGGAAGTTAATATTAAGAAAAAAGTTTTAAAAGTCAAGTGTTGTGATCTTAAAAGTACTCCTACACTAGAGGAGCTTTTGACCGTTTTACTGATCAAAAGTACTCCTGAGTTCCAGTTTTCAAAACAGCATGTTTGACATTAAACACAACTTAAATCACAGCGGGGGAGCAAGTCAAAATATAATAGAAAAACTCGCATTGGGTTTAGGGATAAACAGACTCTCTTTAGTTTGAAGGTGCAATGAAGAAATCGCATTAAGACGGCATTAGTTGTCGTGGTATAAAATTCCTAAAGATCAGTAAAGTCAAGCAGCATGGCAAGAGTGTGAGAAAGCGGCTCAAATAGCACAAAGACATGCTTTTATAGCAAAGCATGTTAACCAAACAATTCGTTAGTTGACTATTTACTAATTACTTCTATTGTAAGAGCCGCAAAACACTTCAATTCAGATTAGTCAATAGTGACTTTCCTTTGATAGACTATTATCACCTTCACAAATCACAAGATCTCTAGATGTCCTTACGTACCAAAAAAGTACTGGTGCATTCACTACTAGATCCAACTCCTGTTCTTCAAACCTTTTAGTTTCTATATTTACACCTAAGCTAACATCATTGCGGACTATGTTGCTTCACGTAGTAATTTGAAAAGGGTCGTTAAGATTTTGTGACCCTTTCTGTATGGACTTGCTACTTCACCTTCTTTAATTGAATTAAATTTATTTTTGCTAACTACTCCTAAATATGTTTTTTATTGATTTTTTTTATTTGACGTTGGTGTATTTCTCTTATACAAGTTACGATTGTTATAAATCAAAATTAATTCATTTCTTGAAACTATTTTTTGTTAATTGAAACCAAATTTCGTTGATTAATGCTGATTTTCAATTGACATGAATTGAACCTAAATATTCTTGTTTTATTTCTCTTAATTAATTAAGATATACTTCTATGAATTAGTATTGCGAGACTAGACTCTAATGACTACCATGATTCTTCTCTTTATTTCAAATACAAAATCTACATAGAATTCTCTGCATTTTTGTAATGGAGGGATGAGCATTGAACTATAAGTATATTGCGTTACATTAAACTACTTTTATCACTCAATCATTATCATTGCAATCTATACCAAAATTATATTTATAATGTATAGAATTACATAGAAGTATACGATCACTCAAAATTTACACATACTCTTCCGGAGATGTTGGATTTAACTACATATTCACATACACTAACTCTGCTTAAAACTTGCAAGTGTTGCAACAAATACATGTAGCAACTATTACAACCTAAATTAAAGCTCCAAAACAAAACCACATTGAACATGCCCAGAGAACTTCTTTGGCACATCAATTTTAGTCCATTTATAGTTCTTCAAATCCAACATATAACCATTTTGAGGCTCCCCAAACTTTGAACACCCAATTACCACCAACTTGTCCCCATAAGTATTCATCCAATGAGAGCTTCGCACGTCAGCCGGAACCTCGGCCACGACCTGCCACCTATCGCCTTGTCGGACCGCCACATCACCACTTCTCCTCCCGATGCATGCGTATACTCGCCCATCAGGACCCGCCACACACGATCCTGGACCCGCCCCTGCTTCTAGAAACTCCTCGACTACCGGGCCCCACTGCCATGTGGACAAATTAAATGACTCAGCACTCCTAACGAAGCACCCTTGTGTATCCGTTGGGTAACCACTGATGACGTGGAAGCTGCCACGTTGGAAGATCACTTTACACTCGTCACGTGGCTGGCTCATATCGGGAAGTGGGACCCACTTATCCTCTTCCACGTTGTACAACATCGCTGAACTCAAGGCGTTCTTGTCCTCATCGTGGCCCCCAGTAACAAGAACCGTCCGATCATCATCAGATGCAGCACATCCAAAGAATGACCGCCGTACACCTGGCATATCCTCACCCTTCCTCCACTTCCCACTTAAAAAACTATAAATATACACAGATTTCGAAGCCTGCCACGTCTCAAGATCCCACCCACCTACGACAACAAGACACGAACCGGATCCAACTAACCCCGAAAACATGGGCAGCCCCTCGGGCAGCCCAGGTATCGGGGGTAGATGTCCCCACGTACCGGCTGTCGGATCAGAAACCGTCAGCCGGTACGTAGGCCTAGACGGATGCTGCTTTACACCCGGGTCCGAATTTTCATTCGGACCCTCGGCTTGAGCCTGAGCCTGAGCTTGAGCCAAAACAATAATCGGGTGGGCCACACCCGCCCGTTTTCTTTGAACCCGGAATTCTGAAAGACTAATCTCAGACTTCCATTTTTTACATACTGAAGTTGCAGTGGGTAGTTCATTAAATGGTACCCGAATTAAACACTCTCGACCCAAATCATCTATCAAACCCGGAATAATAGAATCCATTTCTAGCATACAACTTAATATAAAGCCGGATGTAGTCGGAGCTAAGCTCTGGTGAACTGGGTGTGCTAATGTGTAAAGTAGATAAGCTTGAAGTATAGTATTAAGCTTGTTTATATAGTAGTGGTGTGTTTTAGAGTTTATTGTAGTGGAGATAAGAAAGTGTTTGATTTGTAATTGATGAATGAGAATATAGTAAGTGGTTGGGATTTTTATAAAGAAGTTTAGAGAGAGTTGATAAGTACTAAAAAAGTTGTATGTTCTAGAAGGAAAATAAAGGAGGATGATGTAAAAGGCGGTGAATTGAGAGTTTTATAATTTTATCTAAAAAATATGTGGTGTGACCATAGGATATAGAATATTAAATATCTTAAGTTTTGTCAGATTTCATGATGCTTTTATGATAACGGCTTCCAGTGAATTCATAAAGACAATAATTGCTTTTTTTTACTATTTTTGTAGAAATAAAATAAGGTTTTGGGATAAAAATCCATTGATGAATCAGCAAAGATTCATGTTCCCTACTGTCTTACCTCTTTCCTCTATCAACGTCACTGTCCAAAAAAAATTCTATTATTGATCAATTTCAAATTGTTAAAATTAGATACTTTCTTCGTTTCAAAATAAGTGAAACACTTCTCTCATTTATGTGAGAGCTTTTTGAGACAAGTGTTTCACTTATTTTGGAACGGATGAAGTATATTCTAATTTGCTTTTTAGGTTTTTTCAAGAGGGTTTTGATATATGGAGTCGCTAAAATTACAAATAAGCATAACATTAGAAACATTTACTATTATAGTAATAATTTAGGAACTTGTGAGTTGTGACATAATTATACGTATATCTACGTAGTTAATGCTTATTTACGGCTTAATGTTAGTTTTTTATATTCAAGAGTTTCTTAGTATGACAGAAACATATTTAGGTTGTAGGTTGATACTTAAGGTATGAAATTTCTATAACAACTTTCTATCTCAAGTAGGTAATACGAGCTTAGATGAGTTAGATTTCAATACAAAGTAATATCCTTGTGTTTTAGCGTTTTTTTATGTCGCTTTTTTTGCATATCCTCGAAAATTTAGAGTTGATGCAAATTCTCCTAATTTATGACCTACCATATGATATGTTATGTAAATGGGCAAGTATTCTCTTCTATTATGGATAGCCATTGTGTGGCCAATTGTTGTGGGTATAATAGCAATCACAATTATTTATTTTTCAATGTTTGTGTTAAGCACTTATGCTTCTCAATTTTTTTTAATAAATGATTCGCCATAAAAGGATTCTTTGTTTAGTGAAGTGTATCCATCCAAATGTCTTTTTCTTTCAAGTTGTGTTCTTGAAATTATTTATTTGTTATAAGTCGTACACCTCCATTAAGTCTTAAGTTTTCTGTTTATTTTCTTACTTTAAATTCCTTAGACTTACATTAGGAGAAAAAATTTGTTGCTCCATTGTGCCCTATGCTTTTTTAAAGTGAAAGTATCTCTCTTTCTTCTAATATAAGTCTAGAGAACCGAAAATAAGAAATTAATGTAAAACTTAACATTGACTTAACGTATGTGTACAATATAGAACAAGTAAAAAGTTTAAAGATACAACTTGAAAGATAAAATATTGGTAATATAACAAAGAAATAAAACAGGGACACTGTATAGAAAAAACCCACTATAATTTTTTTAGCATTATTTAAGAAAATCTCTAACTTTTTTAGGGAAAGAAAATCGCTATCTAAGGCTCTGTTCTTTTGGACTGAATTGAACTGAACTGAAATGAATTTGTCTGAACTGAATTGAACTGAATAAACCTGAACTGAACTGAAGTGAATGAAAAAATAAAAATGTGAGAGCGAGGAAACAAACTGAACTGAACTGGGTAAACCTGAACTGAACTAAATAAACCTGAACTGAACTGAACTTAATTGAATTTGTCTGAATGAACTAACTGAACTGAATTTTCATTAATTCAGTCCAAAAGAACAGAGCCTAAATTCTAGAATCTAGAATTCTAGATAGATAATGCTTTTCAATTTGTTAGTTACTCCTTTCTTTTTAATTCCTTCTTGTAGATATAGACATATAGTTGCCTTCATGGTGAGGACACGTGGTGAAGACATAAAGTTGTCAATTTATGTATATTTGTTGTTTGCAGTTTGTAGATTGTAGATTGTAGATTGTAGATTGTATTTATGATATGTGGATATTAAACTTGGAAACCAGTGAACTGATAATACCTGTCTATCAAGTATGAACACGATTTCCTCATTCACTGCATCTTTTATAAGTTCTGGATTTTATTTTTTATTTTTTGGCACTTTTATATGCTTTTTTTATTGGGATTCTAAAGATAAAGCCCAATTCTTAATGGCTATATTTTTTTGTCTGGTGATCTGGTCTCAGCCATGTCATTTTCAACTAAATTTATAAGATTTTAATACAATTTAGAATGTAATTTGGTTAAGCAATTTTTTTAGCGTAAAAGAACGGCCCAAGGCTTAGTGATGCATCTGAAGTCGATTCAGGTTTCGGATACCACCCTCGCAAGACTTTACTAACTAAATTAGATGACATCCACTGGTTGTTAAGCATTAAATTCAGTAGTCATATTCTTCACAAATGAAGAAGTACTATATTTTACCAAAAAAAGAAGAAATTGGTTTTCAGTAGCATCTGGGGACAATTGTGTTAAGAGGGAATATGTAGTTTAGTGAGTGGTGGAGGATCATCTTTCATGTAAAACTATCAAATCAAACATATTTTATCCTTGAAAAACAAAAACAAAGAAATTAAAAACAAGCTATTTTCAACAACGAAAATTTGTCACTTGACAAGTTGTGTTCCAAATCCACGCTGCTTTCTTCTGGTACCATTTAAGACGGCCCATCTTATTGGGGTCGTCGCTAACCTGTGCTGCTGTGCATATCCCTTCATTAAAAGATTACTCAGTTACCGTAGCAATACTTCCTCCCAGGGGCGGAGCCAGAAGGGGGGACATGGGGACAGATGTCCCCCCACTTTAAAAAAAAAAATTCACGGAAAAAAAAAATTAAAAAAAAAATAAAAAAAAAGGAAAAACGAACGAAACTTCACGCGTGAAAACATAAGCGCAAAGCGCCTTTCACCTTTGAGAGAAAAACGAAGAGAGAGAAAGTTCAAAAATCAAAACCCTAACTCCCTACCCCGCCGTGACGCCGTCGACCAGGATTCTGTCCCGGGCTGCCGGATTTCCATCATCGAACTACGACCACGAGCGACAGGCCCGGGCGGTGGCGGACTGGAGTCACCGGGCCGAGTCACGAAGAACGGGCCGGAGTCAAGTCACTGCCGAGGCGATCCCGCAACTCCACGACTCCACAACCACGGCCCCGCGGCCCGCGGCGGCGCGCATTCGACTCCACAATCACCAGTGAGTTGTTTTTTTCTAAACCCTAACTCCATAAGTTTTAATTTTACTGTTTTGAGGTAATATATATCAATGTTTGGTTCAATTGGTTGTGAATTTGTGAATTGTGATTATGGTTGAAATCTGAATACTTGTCTACTTGAATTAGTTGAATGATTTGTTGTTGGAAATTGGAATGTTGGCCATGATTTATTGACTCGATTTGTTGATTCATGTTTTAGGATTTAGGTAGTTGATTCATGTTTTAGGATTATGGACGAATGATTTATTGACTCCATAGTTGATGCATAATTGATTAGTTTGGTTTGATAATGTAATTGATTCATGTTTATCAATTTAATTAGGAAAATGTCAAGTGGTTCACATTCACCTAATTCAAACAAGTCCAAGGCTAAGGGAAAACAACCCGATCTTCGACAATTCATGTTTAAAAGAATAAAATCTCAAGAAACATCTTCACCCGCTCATAGTGAAACACCTCAAAATGAATCTCCTTCATTTAGTTCTCCCCAAACTCAAGATGTTGATATAAATGTTGGTGGTTCAAGTACTAGTAATGTACCATTAGAGGAGGAGGAAAATGAGGAGGAGGAGGAGGAGTCGGAAGGAGAAGGATTAGTATATGATGTTGCATTACTTCCTCATGATCCGGAAAAGAATGAACATAATGAGTTACCCCTCAAATCAAAGAAATGCGGTGAGGAGAGCTTACATTCTTAAAAAACCATGTCAACCAAAAACTCATGCCTTTCCTCAAAGAATGGTGTCCGGTTTACGTCGTTTTAGTGTTAATTGGTTCAAGAAATGGGATTGGCTTGAATATAGCATTGAAAAAGATGCCGCATTTTGTTTTGTATGCTACTTGTTCAAAAAAGATGTTGAAATTAATATGGGGGTGATGCATTTGTTGATGGAGGGTTTAGGGCATGGAATAAACCGAGAAAGATTTGAGAAGCATGTTTTTTTTTCTAATTTTTTTTCCGATTTCCCGACGTTTGGATTTTGTCCCCCGCTTGAGAATCCCCGCTCCGCCACTGCAGTTCCTCCGTTTAAAAATAATCGCAACATTTGCATAGTATTTAATGTTTACTGTTTACTTACACTTTGATTGTCTTTGGTGATTTATATTTTAGGAAAATATAGTCATATGATGTCTTGTCAGATTCGTCTCAATGTATATTTTCTTAAAATCAACTTTTATAATTTTTACTTATTGAAAATTTAAGATACTAATGTTTGAAATCATGCATTGGCAAACGAAAATATGAAATGGTGCAACTATACCTAAACGGAAGTATACATTTTAAAAGAAATTAGAAAAAGAGTATAAAAAAATTGGGTTCAGTTGTTTTTTTTTTACTTTGCTTGAAGATAGAGTTTGAGTTTGAGCTTGAAGATAGAGAAAGTGTTGGCCAAATAATATATCTTTTGCCATAATAGAAACAAACGAAAGTAATTAGCTTTTCCACAAAATTGTTTGATCAGTGGAAAGCGAATAGTTCACCAAAGAACAAATGGAGTATTGATTTTTAGGCTTTGTTCTTTTAGACTGAACTGAACTGAACTTGGACTTTGTTCTTTTGGACTTATTTTCAGTTCAGTTCAGTTTCTCTCCGTTCAGTTCATTTCGATTGATTTGATTCGGGTTTCTCTCGACCCAAAAGCAGGGGCCCTTAATATGGACCGAATTGAAAACCGAATTTGTCCCGAACCGAACTCAAGTGAATGAAAACTGTGAGAGCAAACCAAGCGAATCAATTTTCCCGAATCGACGAGCGAAAAGCGAATTTGTACGGAACCGAACCAAGTGAATGAAAAGCGTGAGAAAGAAACCAACTGAACTGAATTTTCCTGAACTGACTGAATTGAACTGAATTTGTCTGAACTGACTGAACTGAACTGAATTTGTCTGAACTAAACTGAACTAAATTTTCATTAATTCAATCCAAAAGAACATAGCCTTAGTTAAATAATAGGAAAATTTGCCAAAAAAACCTTTTAAAAAAGTTCAATTTTGTGAAAAAAAAAAAATTAAAGCATTCTTTGCAGAAAAAAAAAACCAAAAACCTAATTTATTTTGCAAGATGAAACCTATACGTATTTTCCGGTGTGGTTTTTTAGATGCATATGGGTTGTGCTGCAGTTAATGGAATTAGGGGGTTAAAGGAAGATAAAAAGGCCACCCCTATGCATCTCAAAAACCACACCGGAAAATGCGTATCGATTTCATCTTGCAAAATAAATTAACTTTGTGGGTTTTTTTTCTGCAAAGAGCTTTAAAATATTTTTTTCCGAAAAATTGAACTTTTAATAGGTTTTTTTGGCAGATTTTCCTAAATAATACATACACATCATAAAAAAATTATTAAAATGAAAATATTAAATAAGAAATAAAATTTAATAAAATCAATTGACGTGTGATCTTGACATAAATTAATTAGATTTAGTCGCAATGAATTTTGCGTTATTCATATATTAGCTTTGATAAGAGATTTTACACAATGAATTTCCGAATAAGAAAGAAGATGAGAATAGTAGTTCTAGTAAATTAGACGTTCAGAAATCAGACCCCTCCCAATTCCTAACAGATAATGGGTGGAAAGATCGAGGAAGAAACTATAGGATAAGCATTGTAAAGATATAAATTTTAATTCGTTATTTTTTTTTGTTCAGATTCAAAATTTCATTTATTGATTTAGACACTCTTACCCATCTTTTAATTATTATTCCATGCATACATCATTTTCTTTTTTATGCTAACCATGCATGATGCATACATGCATGATACATGATGGACAGAATAGGAAACCATTAAAGTAGGAGTCCTTGATCATGTAATTCTGTGAGATTTTAGGTTTTTAACGCTCATGGATTACTTTGGTAGATTTAGTGTTTTCTTTTTCACAATTAGGATGATGATTGTTCTAAACGTGCAAGCCTTCATTCTTACTCGAGAGCTTCTTTAATTTTTTGGATGGCACTACAAGAAGAAGTTTAGACGATCCTTCTCTCAAAGAAAAGACCTATATATATATTATCAAATTGAATGAGAAAAAATGCAAGTTTTTATTAAACGGAAAGTCTATGTCTTAGCAAACTCTTGCGTAAAGTAGCCAAATTTAGAAAAATGAGTTTGAAGTAGACGAAGTGGAAGACATATACTACCTTCATTTTAAATTAATCTACACACTTCACTTTGGGGGAGAACCAAGGAGAAAGTGCAAAAGTATGAGAGATAAACTAAAAAGGTGGAGAGATAAACTAAAAAGTAGGTTAAAATATTAAAAAGTGGATGACATGGGTGGAAAAAGATGAGAAAGTAGATGTGACATGTTACCAAAAATAGAAAAAGCAACAGTGTGTAGATTAAAAAGAAACAGACCAAAAAGGAAAGTGTGTAGATTAAAAAGAAACGAAGGTAGTATGATCTAGTGGATATTGTTTACAATAACGCTAATACTTCAATTTTTTTTTTTTGATAATTTTAGAGATTTTATTTATTAGCTTCAAAGAGCCATAGGAATCATCATACATTGTTTGCAGGCTGAAACTCACAGCATGCCATCACAGATTACACAAAATTCCACCTCTAATGACCATGACATGAAAACTGATCTATAATCACGCTATAGATAACACCAAGCTACAAACTCAACACATCTTCTCAAGCCTCGCTAACCAACTGCAACTGCAACTCCATTCTAACTTCTGCATTTATGAGTGATTGTGAAGTTCAACCATGATTTCTGGCATTCCATATGAAATTGAGAATGAAACTCAAATTCCACGACCCTCCATTAACATCATTGCACCATCACACGACTGAAAAAAAAAACACCAAACAAGGCAACAAGATCCAACAAAGCAACAAAGAAATCATGAACTCCTTAAAACATTAAAGAAAAAACCATTTAGTCATTGGAATACCCCTCGCTACATCATCTCTTTGCTACTTGAAATCCCTTTTTCTTCACCATTTTCTGAGATTGATTATTCTTCTCCATATTGCGATGAAACCCAAGATGAGTAAGTAATTGACATTGATTTTTCTTAAAAGACCTTTGAAAAGGAGAACTTGGCATAACCTTACTCATATTAGAATCAGGCGAGAACAATGAATCAAAATCAAGATCACCAATTGAAACTACATTTCTACCATTTCCTTTAGCACAAGTAGAGACCTCATCTCCATCAACATAGACTGAATTTCCTTTGATACACACCTCATCTACAAATGAAAGGGCACTTCCATTGCCATTTAAACCAACACTTTCTGAATTTCCTTTGATACACATCTCATTTGCAAGTGAGAGAACACTTGCATTGCTACTCAAACTAACACTTCCGATCAAACTCTCAGAATTTGCCGACAACTTCTCCTTGACAACACCGGTGATTTTAAAAGGGTCACTGTTCAGTAAACTAGGCTTCTCAACAAGATGAACCTTGCTCTGCAAATTAGGCAGACTAGGGCCAGATTGCAAATTTTCTAAATTGAGCAAAGCATCAACTTCTAGCTTGAGCTCACTATCGTGTGAGAGAGGCGAATCGCCTTGCCGAAGAGAAGACAAAGAATCCAAACAAGTATTATGGCAATCACCTTCAAAAGCAACAACCTTCAATCTCTCTTGAGCAACATGAAAAAAAGCATGAATAAAACTCCCCCAAGGGTTGACACTACTTAAAGCAGGGATAAAAACTGAATACCAAAAACCTTTAATCTTCTTTTCAATTATTGTACTGAAATAAGCCTCGAAGAATGTTTATAACAAACAAGCTAAGGTTGTCAGTTTTGTCACCTTCAAGTTTTAATTAGTTAATTAAATTTTTATTAAGAGTAAATAACAATTTCTTGGCTCAAAAATTCTGGTTATTTTTGTTTTTAACTTATAAGCAGATTTGCAGTGTATCTTATGATCATGATATATACATATCGATCTATGAAGTTGAAGTTGTGAGCTTATGTTTCAAAGCTAGTAGAGCTTTCGCACTTGAAACCTAAAAGTTGCACTTAAATAGGAAAACATACTCCAAAGAATAACATCAATTAAGTTGCAAAATTTTACATTTACCTACAAAATTCAATTTCGCAAATAGAAGATAATGAAAATTGCGTATTGTACAGGCTAAAATCTAATTGTTATTATAATAACTCGACAATAAACTTCTATCCAAAAAAAATTAACTCCGCAATAAATATATAATATTTTAATGTTTAATTTTATATAAAATAATTACAATTATATCATATAGATAATAGTTAAATAGAATTTGCAAGCAAGCTCGCTCACAAAAAAAGGTCGTTCGCAACATTTGGCGTCCTTTTCGGAATGATGGTAAAAACTATATTGTCTATTTAATGTAGGTCAGGAGAAGCAACATATTGTATTATTGTAAATTTGCGTAAACTTGGAGAATACAAATTCGAGGATTTCTATATACTTTTCTTTTTCTTCAATTTAGCAAAAAATCGTTCCAAGAAGATGCCATATCACAACCAATTTAGTACCGTGTCCGCATTTGAGAGGGGCTCATGTCATACTAGTTTAAACTTTGTCGTAAAAATAATAATCTAAGTTTCTTTGTTGAAAATTATACTCGCCCAACTTCATCTCTTTTTCACCCAATTTACTTTTTAAAACTACATGAGTTATTTTTTGAGTGAAAAAGTAATACTACAAATAATAATAATAAATTAAATCATCCCAGATATCCGTATCACTGTCTTTATCTCAACGTTCACTGCTCATTTTGGACGTTGCTCGGCCCTTAGAGCTGAGCAAATGGAATTAGCAAGAGGATTCGACCTTGCTCGCACCTTTGGTATCACTAAATTGATTGTTCTATTGGATAATTCTTTGATGGTGTTTGTCTGCTGATAGTGGATATCTAAGGATAGACGATACATAACATGGTAGAAACATTACTTTCTTATAAATATATTGTCGTGGCTTCCTTTAAGGGGGGTCATTATCTTATCTGCTAATATATACAACCGTAAACTTATGGGGAAGATTGATTAAGGAATCTCTCTCATCCATTGTTATCGAGAAGTTAATCGTACCACATATTGGGTGGCTAACTATTGAGTTGAGCAAACTAATAACATTGCCTTCTTACAACATGTTCCAGTAATTTTAAGTTACGTCTTAGATAATGATGTTAGTGGTGTGGCAATGCCACGTGTAATTTCTTCTAAATTCTCCTTTTATTGGTCAAAGATTACTCTTGTGCACACACAAAACAATATACTTCCTCCGTTCGAGAATAAATAAAACACTTACCATTTTAGATCGTTTCAGAATAGATAAACGCTACTTCAATTGGCATTTACTTGTCGCTATCTATTTACTCATCACATGGGTCCCTATTTTTATTTCTATTTATCTCTCTCCTAAATCCCCGTACCTCCGCTTAAATGTGATTAATTTTGGCACAGAGGAAATAAGTACGATTATAAATTCTAGCCAAATAAATAAATAAGTGGTATTAGATAATATACTTCTATGACATAAATCGTATTCCTTTTTCTTTTCAAATGGTGCATCATCCATGCATGCAGGGCCGGATTTTGGCATGTGCATAAAGATCTATAGCTCAGGACCACACATTTTCTAGGTGCCCAATTTTTTAAGGTTAAACCCAACTGGAAAAAAATCTGATATTTTTCTCAATAACAATAAAAAGTTTCCCAATTCACGCTTCAAATTTCCATCCCCCAACGTTTCCTTCATTACCAAATTTGCATTGATTTGCCTTTCTCCTAATTAGTAAAACAGTGATTATGTCAAGGACCTTTAAAATCTCTGAATTGATTTGAATTGAGCAATTAATTCAATTATTTCTCAACTTAATCTCCAGATTATACTTATAAGAATAGGGCTACAAGAATGTAAAAAAAGGACCTGCATGCATGTGTTCCTTTTTGAAAAAAAAAAATTGAGTTGCTAACTTGCTATCCCATAACATTTGAAGGTTAGAAAGTGATTTGTCAAAGTTTGAATAGTCTTAAACGAAAAGGAAAGCAATTTATGAACTTGCATATAGTCTATACGTTATCATATTTTAGTTCATGTAACATTGTAAGTTGTAACTATACTAGTCTTTTAAAATTACAAGTCAATAACTAATGTTACTAATATGATTAGTGCCTCTCTTCTAGAAGTCTAGTGCAAGCAGAAGTAAACTACTCCTAGTAAGCAATGATGTTTCAGATAGCGATACGTTTAATAAGCGTACTGCGTATACAATAATAAGTGTATAATACAAAAACTTTAAATGATTTTTCCAATACAAAATTATACACTTGTACGTAATACCTTGACATTCTTATCTTAAATCTCTACAATTTGTCTCCTTTCTAATCAGTTGTATGTATCTATCAAGACTATTTTACAAGAAAATTCTACTTTATTAATGGGCATACAGTGCAATCTTAATATATGTATTATATAAATCTCAAGTGGTAGTTCGAATAGACGTAAGATATCATGGCGGATTTGGGGGGGGGAATTCCTCCTTATCTAGGAAAACATTTTTAAGGTTTTTTTTTGTGTAGAGAGGTATAAGGGCAAATGATGTAGACGAGATTTGATCTCACACACTGATGAGTACCACCTTTTAAGAATTTAACCATCTAAACTAGTTGGCATCCATAATATGTTTCTTCCATTCTGAAATAAATGAAACAGTTCTCTCTTTTATTGACAGTTTTTTTAGAGAAATGTCACACAGAACGGAGGAAGTATGTTTTTTGGTTATTGTAGTAAAAGAAATCAAAGGAAATGGGGTGAGATTATGTTTCCCAAAGCGCGCAACACTAAGTAATGCAAGCCAATGCTGAGTCACAGGCAGCGTCTCGGAAACACGGACGAGAAGTTGGTCCTTTATTATTTTAACTTTTGGTCGGGTAATATAAACATGATGATAATTAAATTAGAGGTGATCATGTGCCGGGCCAGGCCGGGTTCGGACCGAGTCAAAAAAATTGCCCATTAATCGGGCCGGGCCCAAATCCGGGCAAAAAAAATGTGCCCAAAGTCCGTTATTTCGGGCCGGACCGAGCGGGCTTTTTCGGGCCAAACGCCGGCCCAAAAAATTAGACTGAAACGTCTTTTTTGGCTTGTCCAAAGTCCGCCCAAAAAAAAAAACGGGCCGGGTCAGGCCAGGCCAGGTCCGGCCCGCCCGCAGGTCAAAAAAAACTGCCCAAGCCCGCCCAAAAACCAGGTCGGGCTGGAGTTGATCAGCTCTAAATTAAATCAACCTAAAATAGATTTGAATAAAATTAGGAATAAATTTTGCAACGGATGGAAATGAAAATAAAAGTTGGAACATCTTGAAACAAAGGAGAGGGAGTATAAGAATTTAAGGAACATTTTTTGTGTCTCTCTCAAAGAAGGGTCAATGTTGCTTTGATAATAATTTTTTTCTATACACGCTATATAGCTTTTGAACAAGTCTTAACACAATTATTTTATGAAGGGATTCTCAAGAGAGAATTAAAAATTGTTTAAGGATTTTCAAAGGTTGTTTACGTTTCAATGACACTATAAAGAATTCATTAATTGTGGAAGAGTAATTTGTCATTACTTCATCAAATTATAAACCCAATGGTAAGCATGAAAGGGAAAATTAATACTATTAGGTTCTAGAACAAAAATACTGGGAACAAAAGTTGATGTAAGCACTTAGCTACTAAGATTAAGACACAATCTTCAAAGCTACTAAGATAAACATATTTTGTCAAAATCTAACTCTCCATGTGTTCTAAAAGCATTGTCATGTGTTTTAAAAGTAGGTTTTGTAGGCTGGTAGACCATAATATGATACTACTACAGGGTAGTCTTCTATAATTACCAAATTGCAAAGCATAGCATCTACAAAAATACAGAGGAAGAATAAGTTTATATGTTGTAGTCTTCTTAAATTATCAAATTGCACTTTTGATGGTAGACAATATTGCTCTAAAACTTGAAATAAAAAATCTATAAATATATATATTTGATCAAGAAATTGACATAAAAATTTTAAATTTAATCCGTTTACCTAAATTAAAAATCTCATTTTTTAGATTACAACCGATATTTTTGTTTTTCGAAATAGTCTGAAATGGTATTACTATTTTTTATGGCATTTTTGGGTCTGTTGCATATAAAATTTAAGTGGGACTATTTCAAGATCAATGAAAAACTGGAATTAATTTAAGAAATTTGGCTTGAGATTATTCCTGACGCTTTTTCTCTGGCGTTGTTCGATGACTCATTTTTCTTTTTTACTTGATAGTTAGAAAGGTACTACTTCCATTTTAAATTCTAATTAAGTGTTCACATATTTAGAGATTAATTTCTCAAATATTGCTAACAGAAATTGGATTATGATAATTTGGCTAGGTTTTTAAATTCTTATCCATGAGTTTATAAGCGCACTTTAATAAGTTACTATTTTTTAGCTCCCTAAAGAATAGAGTTTGCCATAAATGTATTATTTGATTCATGTTAAAGTACTTTGTAATATTTATAGTAACATCGTCTTAACCCACATATTTTATGTGACTTTTTTATAAAAAAAATTCTAGATTTGTTCTTTTTACGAAAATTGTCCCATATCTTCCATATTCATATTTACTGTAGCAATATTTACCACGGCAAAAAAGAGAGAAAATGTGAGTGAATATTTTCTGTTTATTTAAATAGAACAGGGAACGTGATTGTAAAAGAGTGTAAAATTATAAAAATTTAAACAAAAAGTATGAAAATCTTTAGTGGATGAATGGAGTATATTTCTAGGATCCAATGTTATATTTAGTGCCACTAGCCTCTAGGCCCTCTACAGAAACTGCACCAGAGCGGTGAAGGTGAAATAGATCAACATGATCATCAATAACACCAAGAGTACAAACAAGTACATTGAACGAGATTGAGTAGTCTCCTTTTTTGCTAGTTTTTTTTAGATGTCATAATCTAAAGCTAGAAATTAAAGAAAATCCTAATATGAGGGTTCATGTCTACAAGACAAACGTCGAACGACAGCCTCGACGAACATCAAAGATCGGCAACAATTTGATGGGATCAAATAGACATAAGTTCATATTTTTATACTTACAACAATACAACTACAACTTTTTCCCATCTACTTCAATGTAGGGAAGCAAACTCAACCAGATCTTTGTATTTATCAGAAACAAAAGACTTCACCTTGACACCAGCTTCTTTGGTATCATTTGACGGCGAAGCATACTTCACCCCTATCACAGTCACTAGACCTGCAAAACCAGATTCGAAAATTACACAATCAAATTCTTTTTACACAGGATTAGTTGGAAAATGAAAAGGACCAAAAACAGCACTACTTGAAGATTTGGAATCATAAGATCTTCACATTGTAAGAGAGGATCAAAGTGAAGAATTTAAGACGCCTCATTCTAAAACTTCCATTAAGTTTCAGTCAAAACTTACGACAGACCAATTTGTGAAGCAGGAATATGTATCCCATTATGATGAACTCTTTTCAGTTATGAAAGGAAAATGGAAAACTTACTTTCATGAACACGTCCATACAAAAACCGTTCACCTTTCCAGTACTGCAACGGTCTCATCCTTATCCTTGTACTTCGCCTAACTCCAGCTTCCCATTTTGTACCAGCACCTGCAAAGAGAATAGACACAAATGAACACATAAAAGCCGATGTGAAGGGTACTTCAAAAACTCAAAAGCAATAAACAGAAATTGCTGAGGCATCAGTAATTACAATATAAGCTGGTTCTTCGTTGCTGCAAATCCTTTTTGCTCCGTCTTGGTTGAGCACCTTGTACTTTCCTCTTTTTACTCCTATCTTCACTAGAAACAAGTGCATCTGATTGAGACTTCTCTGCTTGCATTCCTTCTTCCACTGTTTCTTCAGAAACACCTGCTTCAGATGGTGCCGATGATATCCCCAACTCTTTCGATTTCCTCTTGGAAGATGCTACTCTTTCCTGTTATACAAAAAGTAAATAAAATTGGACATCGTTAGTGCAATTGGTCACAGGCAAAAGCTGAGGAAATCCACGCACAGAAGAATTTATCCCATTGCCATTATTTAAGGCCAGTGCAAGCTGATACTGATTATTTGTATTAATATTGATAATAATCTAAGGGTTCTACTACCAATCATAAGAAGTGACTTGCACTCATGCTTGTTGATGTTCATAAAGTTGGAACAAACATTATATCAAAAACAAGATTGATAACTACCTTGGTAGGCTCTTCAACAGAAACGTTCAGCTCTTCAACAGAACAGTTTTCTCTAGTTGATGGTTCACAAGTCCCACCTTTTTCAACTGCCACAATCATTTTGCATCATCAGAAAACAAAAAAAGCAAATGTGAAAACAACCAAAAGACATGAAACTCAGAATTTGATTCAAACTGATATCAACATTAGACCAACTAAATACAAGGCAAGAACAGAGCTAATAACACAAACCAAATTGATCTTGTGGTGTATGGCTTGACATTATTGATTTTGTTGTACAATATACACCCATATAAACCAAGTTCATAGCATGTAAAAGTTCTGAATAGAAGCTTCACTACTACAACACAATTCCAACATAATGTTGTATTTAATATAGAACAGGTGATGAAGTTTAGACAGAAGGAGCAAATATAGGAAAAATATTGACATCATTTATCAGGGCCATCACAGTTCACAAAACAGGCTATTCAGGATATCAGCAAGGATAAAAGTCTTGACTGCTCAACACCAAAAAACTTCCTGAAAGTTATGTTCCAGTGATTTTGAAGTTAAGTCTCTTAAACCATTCATTCGAGCTGTATGCCTTTGAACATCTGTCAAGCTAATAGCAGTTTCAGAAACCGAATCTCATTAACTTCCTATCAGTACCCAATAAGGGGAATGAAACTGTTTCTTCACAGATAAAAATGCAGGGAGTACTCTACTACTGTACTACAGAGCCACCTTGGGGAGGAAAGAGCTAGCTAGCCTTTTTGCAACTATTGCAAAAATTCAAGTGCTTAAATAAACTAATCTTTCCTTTATAGAAATTCAAAATACAAATGTCCACATTCTAGAATTTTAGCAATCAGGGCCTCATTGAAGATCTGTAACTATTGGCACCAGAACCACTAATTACCATACTCTCATATCAGATTACTACTGCTGTGTTCCCTTCTCATTAACTTTTTGATGGTATCAAGAGCCTAGTTAATGAAAACGATAAATGCTTCAGTCCAAAATCAAACAATGAAGCTACAAGTTTAAGATGGCTAGAGATTTGTCATTATACCCTTTGTTCATAAAGGTTCTTTTTTTTTTCCGGTATAAGTATGTCACAAGGAAGCTTCTTGCTGGCGTAAGGGTCGTGTATATCTTTACTCTAGATGAGCAAAATAACCAGCCTTTCTGGCTCCTGGAAACAAAAGCATAAAGAATTTGCTTTGCTTGATGAGGAAGGATTGTCTATAAATTTACACCCGTATATTGCTGATTCTGGTGATGTTCTTGCAAGAGGATGAAAGCAAGCAATGGTAAACCACACATGTATATCCAAAAGAAATAGATTCATGCATATAGATAAAAATACTCCCTCTTCTGAGAGTTATTCTAACAGGAGTAATAGATTGATAAAAGTACCCATATTCAAGTCTCGTTAATACATGAATTGGACTGATAGATTTTAATATATTGCGACAGGAGATAAGATAAATTGTCGAAGGATTATATTGATGCGTTTATTAATGGTAAGAGTCATATAAGAAATGCTGTCAGACTTTTATGTGGACATAATCCAATAATTTAATATTCTTTGAAAAAGAAGATGCAAGGAAGCAAACACGCAACCTTTTGAACAGAATATAAGATCTGTCCACCAACCTGACTTGAGAATTTATAACTTCAAGAAAAACAAATAATAAAGGTGACAAGAGAATGAGAAGTAAAACAGAAAAACAGGGAAATTACTGAGTTCTCCCAAATGCACCCCCTCCCCTTCATCCACATCACCATTCCAAAATCATCCAAAGCACATAAAAGCCCAGAAATAAGAATTCATGCCATGCAAACAAAAGCTAATGAAATATACATCACAAAAGCTAATTAAATATAAATCCATGCATTGCACGGGTCCAATAATCAATTACCTCCGTTAGAAGTTGGTTCCTCCATATCAAGGCCTTCGAAAAGTAGTTGTCTTACAGGCAACCCGGCTGCAGCCACATCCTGCTTAGATCAACAAGAATTTCAAAATCAAAATCCATATCAAATGATCCCTTTTTTATCTGATCATCAACTTCCACAGGAGTCTAACCTCATCGTCCTGTTTTTCAGGCTCACTAGTTGGAACTACATTCTTTGATGCCAAAGCAAGTGAGTCCTGACCAGAGACCGCAATGCTTTCTTCTTCATGTACTGGAGATCTTCCAAACTCATACGAATCTTTCGTATTACCAATTTGATCTAATTGGCCAACCAGATCCTCCTTTTCATTGGGCTCGCTACTAGTATCTACATCCTTCTCCATAGAGACAAAAGAATCCTCAATGGAAACTGCAATATTTTCTTCTCCATGTGCTGGAGATCTACTAAATGCACATGAGTTCTTCCTTGCATCAACCTCATCAGATTCCCCAGCTTGATCCGCCCTACTTTCAGGCTCTCTAGCAGGAATCGTAGCCTCTGCTGGTGATGAATCGATGTGAATGGGTGAGAATGGGTCTTTTGATGGGGTGCGTTTTGCAATGTGTCTATTCAACAATGAGATGGAAGCCAATGGACTTTGGGATTTTGCAGGAGATACTTTGTCACTCCTCCTAACAGCTTTACTAGTTGGACGAGATACCATATCATTCATCTTTGGCAAGGCTAAGCTTGAAGTCATAGATTCACGAAGCTGAACACGCCAGTTAGGAAGGGCAGCTTTACCAATTTCTACAGGTTTAATCTGCAGTTTGTCTCTAAGGAGATTCTCTACTTCATCTTCATCTAATCCCTCATAATTAGAAGATAACAGCTCATCAAACTCGCTGACTTTGCTAGTTGTCCTAGATTTGGAATCTATAAACAAGACAAAAGATCAAATACTATCCCAGTTAGAAATAATGAACAGTTCCATAATTAAAAACAAGCACAAAGTAACACAGATAGCTCTCTTTAACAACATTCACCCACCAGACAATCTCACAGATGGCGAACGATTCATAACATTAGCATGTGGCAAGACATCATCACGAGTAGGGCTTAGTATGTCATCATAAATTGTCTCTTGAGAGGGCATAAGGGTCTCATCAACATCAGCTATTGACTTTGAAGAGAAAGGGCGGTGTGTGTAGGTGGATGACCTCCTGTAACAGATAAATATAATTACATTTATGACTCCCCATATCTAATTGCTACACAAAGTTGACATAAGCAACTAAGCAAAAAGTAATGAAAAAATTCGAACCCCAGAAGGCTAGGCCGCCGAGGCCTTGGAGCCAAAGATGCACGATTTTGATCCAAGTCGAAGAGTGGTTCACCTCTTAGTCTTTGCACTTCCTTTTTGGCATCTGAAAATCATTCAGCAATAGCAAGCACTATGAACCATAAATTTCTATGCAGTTTAAGACCAATGGGAGAAGCATAAGATATTGCAGCTTACTTTCCATCCTTTCAAAGGCTGAAAATAATTCTTCTGGATCACTCATCTTATCAACGTCTATGCTGAATTCCAGACTTGCATCAGGCTGACTGTAGTGGAAACGACAATATTAACGCGAGAAAATTCACATTATAGCTTATTCAATTGCAAGACTGACAGCAGCAACAAGGGGGAAGACCTTCAGAAAAAGGAGCTTAACACATTATTTTATTGTTTCATCACCTTGGCATGGGTTTTGCAGAAAACTTAGCCCGCTTAAGTCCTAAAGCAGGTCTCCTCTCTCGGGGAACTTTTTCATTTTCTGCGAGAATAGCTTCAGTTTTATCAGTTTTTAAGAAGTTCAAACTGTCTTCTACAATGGGCTTTGCCTGCTTCAACATCTTGTCAGGACTGCTTAACACCTGAAAGCAAAGCAATGTCAATGTAAACCAATAGGCTTGTAACCGACAGCTCAACAATGATATCTAGGGATCTTGACTCTCTCTTGAGTGAGCATTCCATCCAATCTGGAACTTGACATCTTAACACCTACAATCCAAGATTGCTGAAGCATTCTGAACCCTTTTAAACTCATTAGAAGCAGATTAACCCAATTTGTCCAAACTTACTGTTTGAATCGACAAATATTAAGGATTTAAGGGCACTATATCTCTTTTATACCAGCATGATAACAGATAGAAGGAGAAATGATATAAAGCTGTAAGAGAAGACAAAGAGAAGCAGTAAACGACAGAAGAACTAGTTTGGTTACATTGTGAAGTAACCTAAGTCCTTTTCCTAAGGGTTTAAATTACATTTTGAATTTTATGACATTCACGGTCCAAACCATAGATACAACAGTTTTCGGAACATACACAATATTTCAACTTCAGCAAGGTCACTGAGAATATCAGCAACTTGCTTTTGAATGGGCTTGAAGTGAAACAAATATCTCTAATTAATTCCACATATTGGATCCCTAATCAAAGTCAAACAACACTGTCAAGATTAGCTAACTAGCATTTCCAGTCAAATTTCAGCAGAAGCGCCATGCCAGTTCAAATCCTTAACATTTTCAGCTTGTTTCAATATTGGAATTCCTTCCTCTTCTCACCCACCCAAATCAGTCCATAATAGTGCTTAGAATTTGAAAAGCATAATCTAATCTTACTCAATCCCAAGAAACTATAGGTGCGTTCTCTTCACCTGAACTCATCTTAACTGAACTCACTACACTCAGTGGACATAATCAGCCCTAATTTCACTTCATGTTTACACCTAATTGTACCTGAAAAGCCCTAATTAAACATAATTAGCCCTGAAACTTTTTCTTTTTTGGGTGAAATCTGAAAAGAACACCCTATAAGTAAACCTTTTCCCTTTTCAAAATTTACATATTTTCTAAACCTCATTTTTTTTTCCAGCAACATTCCCTTAAATCCTCAAATATCGAAAATGCAGCCAAACTAAACCCTAAAAACCCAACTTCACAAAATCAATAATCAATCATAATTAACCAAAAATAAGCCCTCTAAAACAAATAATCTTCATCAAATTAAAAGTTCAAACCGACAATTTCAGCTCAAAAACCGCATTAAACTTAGAAAATAACACAACGAGATAAGGAGCTTACTCTAGCCTTGAGATGAGTGAGAATAGAGTTCAAAATCGGGGAACTAGGGTTACGAAGATTGGTAGAAGATGAAGATGATGATGATGAAGGAATGAAGGTACGAGGGAAGAGAGATAAAGAAGAGTAGTCGGCGAGTGGGTCCACTAGATCGGAACCCTCAGGTTCAGTTCGCACTCCCATAATTTGATTGATTTTCCGGCGAAGGAATTTTAGTCGCCGACGAAATTAGGGTTTATTCACTCTGATTTCCGGTGAATTTGGGGATGAAATTTTGGTTTCTCTCTCAACAGGGTAACGCCATTGTTGAGGGTCTGAAAAGTGGGAACCGTTTCGAAATTCTGAGAGGGCGGGAGGTTGGTTGCAATTTACTGTCACTCAAATTCATCTAATCAAGTATAAATAAGTGCGTGTTTGGTTGAACGTAGGGAGTGCAAATTTCTTGGAAATTTATTTTCGTATGTAAGAGCACCTATATTGGTAGGTAAGAGCACCTACATTTATGGGTTTTTAGGTTCCCCATTGCAAAAAAATGCAAAAAGGAGACCTTCCCACGAATGTAGATTGGTTACCCAATAATAGGGAACATCAATAAAGAGGTAACCATCCCATAATGGAGGCGAATGGCACGTCGCCACGTGTCAAGGAGTTGGGATGAAAATCCCGCGTGAAGTAAACTCCCAGCCAGCATGTGATATTTTTGTTTGAAAAAAAAAAGCAACAGGCCAATAATAGGGTGACATTTGTCACACGCTGCAAGCACCAGCGCACGGACGAACCACGACACGCCATGTGTCGCTGATTTAACCTTTACAACGGTAATATTACCGTTTATTAAAACTAACATAACTTTTTATATATAATGAATTAAAAAAAAAAATTATACCAACGGCCATATTTTTTTATCCTCTATAAATAGAGACCAATCTTGATATATTTTCAACACTTCAAAAAATCCATTATTTTTCATTAAGTACTTCTTAAATCTTATTTGATAATTATGGATCCAAATCATCCTAATTATAGAAATAGATATCAACAAAATGCAAATTACCAACAACATCCAAATTCCCAACAAAATACCAATTACCAACAAAATCCAAATTCTCAACAAAATCCAAATTACCAACAAAATCCAAATTACCAACAAAATCCATATTCCCAACCAATTCCGATCCAAATACTCCTTTTGATCCAAACATGCTAAACAATCCTCAATTCCTTGCTATGTTCCAAGCCTTTGTAAATCAGAATACTCCTCAAAATTCGTCACCTGGCACACTTCATCCAACATCTCAACGCGTAGATCCATATCCCACAACTCCGGGAGGATCCGGGAGTAGCAATACAATGCGAGTTGAAAACCAATTTCCAACGCAATCACTCGGTGATGATGAAGATGAAGATGAAGTTCAAGTTCAAGTTCCACAACCGGAAGTAACTACAGGTAAGCAAGCGAAGCAGCCAAAAGATAGGTGGATTGCAGAAGAAGATAAACACTTAGTGTCCGCTTACCTTAATTGTTCTGGTAATGCTGAGAAAGGAACAGATCGGGAAAAGGGAGCGTTATGGCGTGAAATCAAAGTGGCGTACGACGCAGCAGTTGCTAAAAGACCGTATGTCATGCACGAAAGAACCATTAGAGCTATTAAAAGGCGTTGGAGTCAAATCAATGAAGGTGTTACTTTATGGGTAGCGAGAACTAGGAGCGATTGAGCGTATGCAAGCTAGTGGTGAGGTTATTAACGATATAGAGGCTAAAGCACATGATCTTTACAGAGATAAAAAGGGAAAAGCTTTCGAGTTTTACCATTGTTGGGTAGCAATGCAAGAACTTCCAAGATGGATGTCTGGTAAAGATTCAACCGTTGTGAGTGAAGGGAGTTCAAAGAGATCAAGCGACGAAGCCGGAACAAGTGGGCGTCCCGACGGTTGGAAGAAAACGAAAGCCCAAAACAAATTGAAAGGTGTTGCAACAAGCTTGGATGAATTCAACAACACTTTAAGTGGTATGCAAAATGAGCGAGGTCTAATGAGGAAGGGAATGTCTGATATGCTCGAGTACCAAAAACAACGAGGTGAAACTAAAATGAGGTTTAAGATGTTTCAATTGTTGATGACAAAATCGTATCTTGAACCATTTGAGGAAGAGTACCTTGCGAAGCTGAAGGAAGAGTTCATGAAGTAACTCATCTGTTTTTAGGATAAATGTTATCGTGTTTTAATGGTTAATGTTGTATTGTTTTATTTAAAATTAATTGTATGGTAATTTGTTCAATTTCATCTATGTTTTTTCAAATAAATTTATGGTGTTTTTCTTCGTATTTAATTGTCGTCATAATTAACGTTAAAATCGGGTAAATTATTATAATTAGCAATTATGTAATTGTCAAATTAAACCGTAAAGGAAAAGTGGGTAAACTAGTGTGATTAAAAATAACGTTTTTTTGTTAATATAATATAATTAATGCATTAATCTGATTAATTATAAGGTAATTATTTAATTATAATTACCAAATTTTGATTTAATAAATATTATCTAAGATTAACATGATGAATCAAATTATTTAATTGATATTGGTGGGGTATGGAAAGTAGGAGAGAGAAAAGGAGGTGGGGTATGGAAAAGTAGGAGAGGGAAGGTAAATGGGGAGGTTAATGAATGTAGGTGTGGAATTGTGAAATGGGGAGGGTAGGTGATAAAGTTAATGGAAAGTGATGTGGACGAATGAGATGAAGAGAGAGAAATTATGGGGATGCTAATGAATGTTGATGCTCTAAGTGAGGTTCCCCATTTGTAAAAAACTGAAAATGGGAACCTTCCCACTAATGGAAGTATGTTGCTCATAATGGAAAAAAAATGGGGAACACCCATAATTAGGAAACCCTCCAATATTGAGGACGAATGAGTGAGCGCCAAGTGTACAACAATTTGGGAATACAAATCCCACGTGAAGCAGCGTGTGAGATTCGGAAAAAAAAAAGTTGTTGTGCGCCAATCAGCACGCGACAAGTGAAGCAGCGGGGATTTCCTGGCATGATGGGCAGTATAGATTTCATGCATTGGCAATGGAAAAACTGTCCGCGTGCTTGGAAAGGATTATACCAAGGAAGAAGTAAATCTGCAACGGTTATCTTAGAAGTTGTTGCCTCTGGTGACTTATGGATATGGCACGTATTTTTTGGAACACCTGGGACTTGCAATGACATCAACGTGTTGCAACGATCTCCGGTGTTTGATGATTTATATCAAGGTAAAGTCCCTCAAGTGAACTTTACAGTCAATGGGAACACATATAACAAAGGATACTATCTAACTGATGGGATATATCCTAAGTGGGTCGTGTTCATCCCAGTGATTCGACTCCCAATGAATCCCGTGGATCAATTGTTCACTGAGCGACAAGAATCGGTCCGAAAAAATGTTGAGCGGGCCTTTGGCGTTCTTCAATCACGTTTCGCAATAATACAAAGACCAGCTCTTGTATGGGATGAAACGTTGCTGTGGGAGATAATGCTGGCTTGTATAATTCTTCATAATATGATTGTTGAGGATGAGCGAGATACATATCAGAATTATGGTGACATGTCAGAATTCGAGCAAGAAAATGCAACAGCAATTAGCGGATCAACGCATACAAACTATTCTGTGCAACATGGTCGAATTAATGATATTGGAATGGAACGATATATGGAAAGGCGAGCTGATGAATGGGATAGAAATGTGCACAACGCCTTACAACGAGACTTGGTTCAACATATTTGGCAAATTAATCACCAGTCTACTGATGACGATTGAAGATCTAAATTATTGCAATATTTTATTTAAAATTTATTGTATGGTAATTTGTGTTTTTTCATCTATGTTTTTTCAAATAAATTTATGGTGTTTTTTTGCGTATTTAATTGTCGTTATAATTAACGTTAAAATCGGGTAAATTATTATAATTAGCAATTATGTAATTGTCAAATTAAATCGCAAAGGAAAAATGGGTAAACTAGTGGTAATTAAAAATAACGCTTTTCTGTTAACGTAATATAATTAATGAATTAATCCGATTAATTATAAGGTAATTATTTAATTATTATTACCATATTTAAATTTAATTAATATTATCTAAAATTAATGTGATGAATCATATTATTTTATTGATATTGGTGGGGTATGGAAAGTAGGAGAGAGAAAAGGAGGTGGGGTATAGAAAAGTAGGAGAGAGAAGGTAAATGGGGAGGTTAATGAATGTAGGTGTGGAATTGTGAATTGGGGAGGGTGGGTGATAAAGTTAGTGGAAAGTGATGTGGATGAATGAGGTGAAGAGAGAGAAATTATGGGGATGTTAATGAATGTTGATGCTCTAATTGTATTTCTTAGGAATTGCTAAATGTTACTCCCTCCGTCTTTTTTTAGTTGCTACATTTACTTTAGCACACAAATCAAGGAAATATGTGAGGACTATTGAAAAGTAGAGCAATAAAGCATAAAGTAGTTGTCTTTTTGTGTGATGAAGACAAAAAAAGGGTATAAAGGTAAATAATATGTGAGTACCACATACTAAAAGTAGAAATATTTGGCAAATGTAGCAACTAAAAAGAGACATGTCTAAATGGAAAAATGTAGCAACTAAAAAAAGTCGGAGGGAGTACTTGGTGATTCATGGGAAATGAAAATTTCCATGGGAATTTCCACTTACTTAGGTCCCCCTAAATACATAATTTCCTCTATTTTGTGGAAAGTAGAACTTCCCAGGAATTTCTACTTCCTAGGTGGTTGTTTGGTTGATATGAGAAAACATGGGAAATAGAAATTCCTAGGAATTGAAAATTTGGTGAGTTGTTTGGTTGTCAACAAAATAGCAAAATGAAGGAATTAGAAATTCATAGGAATTTTGAGTTCCCACAAAATGGAGGAAGTTACTTACCTAGGTCCCTAGGTAAGTAGAAATTCCCATGGGAATTTAATTCCCCCCATTGTCAACCAAACAATTTAACCAATTTCTCATGAATTTGATTAAGTAATTTATTTCCTATGAATTACAAAATCATGGGAATTTTGACTTTCCATGTAAACCAAACGACCACTAGGAATTGTTCAACCAAACAACACCAACAAATTCCAATTCATAGGAATTCTAACTTTATATGTTAACCAATGTCAACCAAACAACACCTAAATGTGAGTAGTAGTATAAGGTTAATGTAAAAATGGACTCATTGGATTAGACGATGTTTTGGGATGAGACATATATGATACACTTGTCAGAGTAATTGGATTAATTTAGGTATACAGTATAGTGTTAATATTATTGACATATGCTGGACAAAAATAGGTTTTAAGTGAAATGATTATGTGATACTTTGATAATGCTTTGAAGATTCTCGACAGCAATTACAACCATAGGGTTTTGTTAATGTGGTAATTTAATAATGTTTTTAAGATTCTCTACTGCAATTACAACCATAGGGTTTTGTTAATATGATTGACAAATATAGGAGTAAAACGGATCCACCTATTTTTGTTGGTTTATCAATTCTCATTTGGGGAGGGGGAGGAGCAGCGCAGCTTGCGGGGAGGGGATCGGAGGGGGAAGTGCGAAGGGGAGGGGAGGAGCACGGTGGGAAGGGGAGGGGGGACACCAGCTTGGCGGCGCCGGTAATGGGCCAGGAGTTCCGGCAGGGCACAGAGGGAGGATGGTGGAAGAAAGAGAGAACAATATTCCAACCAAACATGTTAAATCTAAGGGTTTGGGTTTCCTTTCCCCCTCTACCCCTTTCTTGATTCCATTCCCTTACCCTCATGGCAACCAAACGCCCCCTAAAAAGAAACATATCAAAAAGAAAAATGTGTAGATAAAAAGAAACGGGTACCATCTATCAGTCATAACGCTACTTCACAATCTCCAAAATAAAATGGCAAACATAAATTACACGTTACAACAGATGGCAAAGAAGAGCAACAATAATATGCTTACTTCATGTCTGTTTATCTATTACAGTCTTTACAGATAACTGATATGTCTGTTTATCTATTAGTCTTTACAGATAACTGATAACACAAGTCGGCAGATTTTACTTAGCACAGAACATGGTAGCTCAAATTCAGTACATCACTGGCACTCGGAATGCAGATCTAGAGAAACATAAGCATCCTGATTAATGCTTATATATACTTGTAAAGTTGTATTGTTATGCACCATTTATAAAAACAATCTTGATTAATGATTATATACTTGTATTCTTATGCACCATTATAAAGCTTAATCAACCCCTATAATAAAGTAGCTGATGAATAATAGAATTGCACTGATGATCTGCTATCTAGAGCAGTGTTACCTAATTCCCTAATTCCCCCGCGAATTGCGAATTGAGAAAAGCGAATTATGGTCGATTTTGGTTCATTTTTGGCCCATTTTGGGCGAATTGGCGAATTCAAAAGGCGAATTAGATAGCGAATTAGGTAACACTGATCTAGAGCAAAGTATGGCAAAAAAAGGCATCCATAGAAATTACACTAGAAAATGAACCAAAACAGCTTATTTCCCTGAAACTTTTGTGTAATTCATACACTCACATAGTAATGGGTGGAAACGCAGCTGAATCTAGCCCATTTTAGTGAAGAACGCGGCAAACTCATGGGCAAGTGCTGTATTACTTCCGACAAATCTTTTAAGATATGGAATGAGAAGTTGAGAATTTATACTACTGCAGAATTACTAAACCAATGGAACTACCAAATCTCGGTATCATGCCAGAAATTTATATGGCAGACGCCAAACCGCAATCAAGAACCAAAAAGAACAGGAAAAAAACTGTAGTGTTTTTACAATTCAGCTGTCATAATCAAGCAGTAGAATTGGTTAACAAGTCTAAAGACTTTCACATTGCTAATAAGGTATTTGCAAAGTGATATCTGCAATTCTTTTTACACATGGGCATCTATCTCAAAATGCAAACATTGAACGATGGCCCATTTACACAATCATCATTCAAGAAAAACAAAACTCACTGCCTACAGAAAAAACCAACCCTCAAAAGTGAGGCTACCTAGTAACATATCCCATTTCTGGAAGATCTAAAAATCAAAATTCCAAAAACTAAAACACGAAAAACCTAAATGGATGAAAGATCCTCATATATAGTCTTGATACCTGGCCTCTCAGAAACTGAGCGTATACATCGTAAAGCTATTCCAAGGACCTCCTTTGAACCCTTAGCTATAGTAGGATTTCCCATTTCTGCATTCAGGACAGAGTCAAAGCAATCAGAACCCCGTCCTTCAGCAACTCGCAACCGAACCCAGTCAGTCAAGTCAACACCTCCCCCTTCTTCACCAGAAACCACTTCACCAGCACATCTGCCAGTCAATAATTCCAGCAGTATAACTCCGAAGGCATAAACATCTGACTTGAAAGATGGTAGTGGTTTCTTAGAAGCAGCTAGTTCTGGAGCACGGTATCCTAAAACACCAGCATCGAGGATTTGCTCAATGGTTCCAGCTTGAGTCATGAGTCTGTGAAGACAGTAATCTGCTACTCGTGCATTAAGCTCGGGACCATCCAGTAGTATGTTGTTTGCTTTAAGATTACCATGAGGAAGAGCTCGATCAAAATGAAGATAGTTCAGACCTCGTGCAACATCCACTGCAATCTTCAGTCTCTGTGGCCAAGTTAATGGTGGACCTTTTCTCCCTGGTCGATCTGAAAAAAATACTAATTACTCAAACAAGTGGCAAGCCTAAATAAAAGATTTTAATGCAGGAGAAATATATAAGAAGCAACACATATAAGATAGATGATAGCAGATCTATAGAAGTACATGTAGATTTCATTGTACAAGACCTTATATATATTTCCAACCCACTCGATTGCATGAAAAGTTTCCATTTCAGGGTTCCAAAATGAGTTAAGAGAAGTCGGCACATATAAGACGATTTCTAGCATATCGACCTTCTCACTCACAATATAGCTTACTTCAAGAGTTTAAACATGCAGATCAAATAAGCTAAAAAACAACCCATGATCAGGTAACACTTATGCATCAAACTAAGACTAACTTTGCAAAACGAACACGACCCTATTCTATCATAATAAAAGGAAAATTGATACTAAGGCCAAATAAGAGAGCTGAAAAACACTGGTAAAAGAAATCACGTGATGGAAATCTTTTTGTAATTAAATTCAAAACTTTCCCTGATGATATTTTACTCTTTTTGCTGTTGGGGTAAGGGGGATTAAGAGAACAACTTATTACCATAAAGAAAGCTTGCAAGACTTCCAGGTGAAATATAGTCTGAAAGAATGAGCTTCTCATGCTGGGTAGGTCCCCAATAGTATCCTCGCAATGCAACAACATTAGGATGCCTGATATTTGCGAACTTCCTAGCTTCCTTGGAAAAATCCTTCTTTGGTCTTGCCACACCTTCTCTTAGCCACTTCACAGTTAAGAACATACCATTTTCCAACGTAGCCCTGTACGAAGTTCCATGGCTGCTACGACCTAAAACCTCTGCGGGAGCTCTTGACAGCTCCTCAGGTGTCAATGATACTGTATCATCAAGAAAAAACAACTCGCCTGCCAGGCGATCAGGGGATCTGACATCAAGTTTGGCTAGGTTCTCTGCTGGAAGAGAATCTCCAGATTCTGGCGACCATGATAGCTGGCTAGTTTTGGATGGAGAGAAACCAGTTACAGCAGCTGCTTTCTCATCAGGACTCATTATCTCAGATGAGGATCCCTTCCTGGTGGTGGTAATAATATCTTCAGCTGAAACAACCAAATGGGGATTTTCCCTCCCACCAGTGCCCGAGGGATTTGGTGGCACCTTCCTCTGAACATCTTTCTTAGTAACATCATCAGATAGAGGTCTCCTTGAGATACGAATATAATGTATGAAGATGGCAAGCAAAATTAAAATGAAAAAAGACAACCACACATGCAACAATAATGATCACTTTAATCAGGGTCTTCATTGATTTCCTCTTGGAGTTTCCACCAGCAGAATCTTCAGGTCCAGGAGGTGCATTTGGAAGTTGCAGCTTAGAATTTCCAGGAAAGAAAGATGAGCGAGGAAACTCTCTCAAATTCTCTGGAACAACCCCAGAAAGGTCATTGTATGATGCATTAAAGCTTTGAAGGTTACTAGACAGGTTAGTTGGCAAAGAACCAGTAAAGTGATTCTCAGATAAATCCAAAGATGTCAATGAACTCATGTCATTCATGGAAGTTGGCAAGGAACCTGAAATATTATTTCCAGCAAGATTGAGCACCTCGAGACCAGTCAGCGACCCAAATCTATCAGGAAAGTAGCCACCTAAATGGTTATCGGAAAGATCGAGGACTCGAAGATTGGACTGGCCAGGAGGAGGAGAGAACTCAATACTCCCATTAAAAGAATTTCCAGCAAGATGTAATTCTTGCAAGGTTGGCATAGTCAATAAACCACTCTGTAGAGTTCCGTCTAATTGATTGAAACTGAGATCCAATACACTAAGTTTTGGGAATTGTGTCACGTCTTTTGGAAGGCTGCTACGGATGGAGTTATGGGAAAGGTTGAGATAGTTTAGATGCAAAAACTGAGATGTTGTCTCAGGAATAGGACCTGTCAAACGATTTTGGCTGAGGTCAAGGAACTCAATGTTTCCCCATTTTGCCATTCTTGTCAAGTTCCCTTGAAATTGATTGTTTGATAAATCAAGGATAGCACAATCTCCAGTCAGCACTGGCAGTTCACCAGAAAGACCATTTGAAGACAGATTAAGCGTCCTTAGCGTTGTAGACATGATGATGCTAATTGGACCTGAGACAATTCATAAGGACTGTGAGAGAGTAGAAGTTATATTAACATAACTTTGAGGGGAAGAACTTATCTTTATTGGAAATAGATTAATATAATTACTTGGTACATGGTTCAAAGGCAAAGCATGGATAAATTCATAAAATACATGCATGACAATAAATAAGCCATAGCAAAGGACTACCAAAGCAACAGTTAGATTTTCCAAACAAACTGTATAAATTAATTGTTTAGTACCTGTGAGATTATTGCCACTCAAATCCAAATCAGTAAGAAGTATAGGGCCTCCTTTCAGCAGATCATTAGGAACAAACCCTGAAAATCTGTTGTTGCTCAACCTGAGGACCTCCAGATCATAAACAAAGTTGAATTCAGGTAAATCACCAGACAACATATTGTAACTCAAATCCAAAACCTTGAGGTTTTCAAAGAGCTGAGTTTGACCAATTAATGATCCACTGAGCCTGTTATGGCTGAGATTCAGATACTTGACCGTCTCAGACACGCCAGCCAGAAATTTCTCCTTCTGTGAACCAGAATTCTCAAGCTGGTTGTCACTTAAATCAACATGAATAGCACTTGAGAATAGCAGGAATTCCGAATCAAGATTTCCATCAAGCATGTTTCCATGCAAGTCAAGCACCTCGAGACTTGAAAGCAATTCAAAACCTTTTGGAATCTTCTTCTGAAACTCATTGTTAGATAAATTTAGATAAACTAAACTACCCAGCTTTGTCAATGAGTAAGGCAAAGGGCCGGAAAAGGAGTTGCGGCTCAAGTCCAGTGACTGGAGTGAAGTAAGTCCCGAAATAGAATCAGGAATTGGTCCAGAGAAATTGTTTCCGGCAAATGAAAGGTTCTGTAGGCTAGCCAAATTACCAATTCCTGATGGCAAAGAGTCAGCAAACAGGTTGTTTGAGATATCCAAATACTGAAGCTTATCAAAGGAGCCTATGTTACCAGGAATTTTGCCACTTATGGAATTGTTTGCCATTGAAAGTTTTACCAACATGGTAAGGTTAGAAAAAACACTCAAGTCTGCCTCGGCAGAGAGCTCCAAGTTATCAAGAACAACCCCGGCAACATGTCCCGCATTACAAACTATGCCATTCCAAGAAGAAGGGCACCCATTGAAATCAATGGACTCCTCATTCCATGAATTCAACACATAACCAGTAGGGTCATGCTTAATACCCTTCTTAAATTGAAGCAATGCCATAATGTCGGGTGACGGAAGCTGCCCCAATGTAGAGGCCAAATATAGTGAAAGCAAAACAAACCTAAAAAGTCTCACCATTACTTCCAACTTATATCTTCACCACACAATAAGAACTGCCCAACTCAACAAGAAGAAATCCCTAAGCTAGTTTTCACCTGAAATCATGAATATCCCAAACAAAATCTTGTCACATTCTCTGACATAATACAACCGACTGAAGTATTTCATAGCCAATGCATCAAAAAATAAGCTTAAAAATCCCTAAGCTAGTTTTCACCTGAAATCATGAATATCCCAAACAAAAACTTGTCACATTCTCTGACATAATACAACCAAATGAAGTATTTCATAGCCAATGCATCAAAAACTAAGCTTTAAAATCCCTAAGCTAGTTTTCACCTGAAATCATGTATATCCCAAACAAAAACTTGTCACATTCTCTGACATAATACAACCAAATGAAGTATTTCATAGCCAATGCATCAAAAAATAAGCTCAAAAAACCCATAAAATTGGAATAATTTATACAGTGATAAACAAAAGGACATCAAAATGAAATGAGCAAGGCATTCAATAAACTAAATGTAGCTTTCAGAGATCTATTCTAAAATCCAAAGTAACTGAAAAAAGGAAGAAAATGCCAAAAAAGGGAAAATCTTTCTTACCAGAACAGAATCTCTTTTGAGAAATCAATCACTGTCACCAACCAAACACCAAAAGATCAACAAATATTCAACCTGTTATTCAACTTCAACTCCAATTTACAAAAGTCCCACATTTGATGCTAAATACCCAGAAAAACTCAACTAAAAAGAAGAAGAAATCATCATAAAAGAAAAATAAACCTCAAAAACTAACCCACAAAAAAGTAGACACTAAAATGGTTTGCAATCAACACCTGCATTGACATAAATATGAGGGACCCATCAACATTTTAGCCCTTAATTACCACATTTCCAGCTTTAAACACTCAAAAAGCAATAATCTTTCTACAAAGTAGAGTAATCAAAGGAACTCCCAGAGTCAAAAAAACAATAACAAAAAAAACCTCACAACTTTTTTAAGCTTTATAATCTAAAAAAGAACAACTTTTTTGTCTAATCCCTTTTTCTTTCCTTATGTCACTTTCTCTCACTCTCAACTACTATCTCATTATCTCAAGCAGAGAGCTATAATATGCTAAGAAAAAGAAGCCCACAAAACAAACAAAACCCTAACATTGTTTTGTTTTATCATACATTTTGATAGGTACTTTTTATTTTTTCTTTGTTAATCTCAGCGGGAAATATTTCAAGATTAAGGGATTGTTTGGGAGGAAGAATTTACTTTCCTCCCCGCCAAAAAGTGAAGACAGAGTATCCTAGTGGACGCCAAATGATTTTGTTAAATGCAGTTTAATGGAGAAAGAAGAAGGGTACTTTTTGGAAATTGAGCTTTGTGGGAGCATGCAATGGAGGGTAGGGACCAGTTAAACAGTGCCACGTAATATGGGGCCCCATTTTTTTGCCCTTTGACCTGGGTATTGTTCTTGTTACATGTAATGTAACTTCAACATGGTATGGTAATTGGTAATGGTAGGGTAAGATAAGTAAGGGAATTATGTTGATGGTACATAACTGTTTTTGTCTTTGCTAAGCATAAATGGGAGGTGAGTTTGGTGGGTGTGTTTATGAGTTATGACATTAGTGACATCTTACCAATTTGACATCTTACCAATTATGATGGTTTTTAGACATGCACATAAAGGAGGGAAAAGGAAGACAAGATCTTTTAGATTTGTGGTTTAGTAGTAGTACTTTTGAGAAGGAAATATTTGGTAGATGTTGAGATCATTATGTCATTATATTGATAGTGGTGAATGTGGTTGTTTATCGTGTAGTTGAATTCTTCATTTTATGTCGAGAATTATTTAGTAGTCCAGTGGGATTTCGAAAACTTGACTCTTAACAAATCGTGATGATTAGGATGAACACTAGATTAGGTCTCATGCAATGCACTATTGCTACTAAAGTTATTACGTTCAATAATAATAAAAGACTAATATAACAAAAATAAGTTCTAGTTTTGTCATATGTTAGTTGCTGAAAATAGATGACAAAAATTAAAGACATACTTTGTATTAGTTGTTAAGGGGTGGGAATATAAAAAAAAATGTAATAAGTAAGACTATTATATCAGGAAAAAGAAGCACAAGGAAAATAGATGGTGTACATCACCCGTCCCAAAATAACAATGTGATGAAAAAACAGGTAAAATTTCGTTAAAGTGTTTTCTTATACTCAAATGTCATTATTGTTGTTTTACTTATACCCATATGACAAATGGCGCGTTCTTATGTACCCACCTAGCTAATTGGCCAACAACTAAATTTACTAGAATAAATTAGAACTAAAATCATGAATTTGAAAGGGAACTGGATTTTATTTCAAAATATTTATCCAAACAAACCTTAAATTTTAAATTAAATATTTATAAGATTTTTTTGTAGTAGTAGAAATAAATATGGATTATTTGATATGAGCATAAAGTTATAATCTTCTGGTCGTCAACGCAGTCAAAGGTATTAGGACTCCTCCATGGCAAATAGCAAATATCACGCAAGATATCAAACTCCTACTCAATAAATTCGACAAGTGGCAGCTCAACCATATATTTCGAGAAGCAAAGCGAGCGGTTGATTGGATTGCTAATGTTACTTCTTCTTTCGTTATCATTCCTTGTACTAATTCTTCACTATCCTCTATACTTGCAACCGACGCATTAGGAGTTCCCCTCAAGCGGAGGGTCTCCTAATGTTATTTTTCTTACCTAAAAAAACATCAAATAATGGACTAAGTTCCCAACTGGAAAGACATAGAGATTAAAATGTTAATCCTATATTCCTATCTAAAAAATTACTTAATTACAAACTCAAACTCAAGATACCCAATTTTCTAAAGATTGATTTGACTAAATAACCATCAAATCACAATAAAACGAAGTCAACAACAACTCGACCAATATTGACCCTATAGGGCTTGTTATGATCACCTTATTTGCACTTATCATAAAAGATAAAAGTTCGAATTAGTTCAGATAAGTTAAGACAAGTTTAGATAAGGTGTAATAAGGACTAAGAAGGTCTAATAGGTTCAGATAAGTTAAGTTCAGCAAAAATAATGTCTGACCCTCTCACAATATAAGGTCTAATTAGTTCAAATAAGTTGAATACAGCAGACCATACGCCTAACTTAGTACCTAGTTAAATTCAATCATAGATGAAACCGAACCAAAACCGAAACCCAAATGGATCAAAACTAGACCTACCTTTTTGTTTTCCTTAGATGTGATGAAAAACTTCCCAACCCATTTCTAACTCGAAGAATCGGAGGCCCCAATGGTCCAACCCAAGTAAGAAAGAATAGCCTTTTCTCCTGCAAAACCATATCACAAGTCACAAGTTCAACGACCGGCAGGAACAAAAAAAAAGATTGCATTTTTTTTTCTCTCTCTACTACTACTTTGCAACCCAGGTAAAAAAACTCTCTCCTTCATATTATTTTTGTAACAATTCACTCTTTAATCTCATTTTAGACCAATTGTGATTTGTGATGTATGCTGATGATGCATGCCTACATTTAAAACCAGATGTAAGAGAATATTATTATGAATTTATGATGCTTTAATCACATCATGTGATTGTATTTTTTAGTAAAATGTAGGAGTAGTATTTTTAATTTTATTTTCCTGGGACAATTAGATGTTGTTATTGAGATTAATTGTTTTGTTTAATTGAGTTCAAGTGTGTATTATAAAATGAAAATTATTTGTTAGAAAATGAGGCAATCAATTTTACATCTACTTTAAAATTGCTCATCTAAGTATATTTCAATGGGGTAAGATTAGTAAATGAATATTGATATTGATTTGAACTGAATATTATGTTGTTTATCCATGATATGGGTACTGATTTTTGATGGGTATCTCTTGATTTAAGCCCAGAAATTTGAATTTTAATGTAGTTATGTTGATATAGGGGTGATAATTTTTTATTTCAGGGTTTTGCTTGTGGCTGTGTTAAGAGATTTGATTAATTCTGATTACTCCTAGTTTGAATAATAGGGGAGTGATTGATTGATTGCGATATGTCGTCTTCAAAGGCAAGTCCCAATACTGGGACTTCTAAGACCCCGAAGCGAGCCTTGCCTTCTTGGATGAGTGCAAGAGACGATCAAAATGACGAAAACCTAGTTAGTGATAGGCTGGATGATGAAAGTCAAGTGGAGAGTTCGCAGAATAAAGAGAGAGGGCAAGGCAAAAGAGTGAATGATAGTGGTGAGGAATATGTAAATAGGAAGAAATCCTCGCCGGTTGGTCCAACCAAATTGGGATTCTCCAAGCTTTTGGTATGTTATATTATACATATATGTTTATTTTCATATGATCATATCATGTGCTTCTTGGTGTGTGAAAAATTATTTTCTTGGTGTTATTACAGGATGGGGTAGTATTTGCTTTGTCAGGATTTGTAAATCCTGAACGAGGTATATTGCGGTCACGGGCCTTAGAAATGGGGGCAGCATATCAGCAAGACTGGAACTCTGATTGCACTCTTTTGGTTTGTGCATTTTCCAATACTCCAAAGTTTCGGCAAGTTGAAGCAGACGGTGGAACAATTGTCTCAAAGGTCTGCACTTTTTTTTTATTGATTTTGGTGCAATATCTTTCTTGCATTGCCTTTAAACATGATTTCTTTGTGGAATTTGCTGTGCACTTTTATTTGTTGCCTCATTAATGGTCTTGCTGAGAGGGAAGTGTTAACAACTGGAACTATTTGCCATTCCTGTCTTTTGGAGCGTTGCCTATGCTATCTACTTACTGCTAGTCCTACATTTCTACTACAATGTTTACCTGGGGAGCTGCTATATTTAGAACATGTTAATTGAAGTTGTATATTCTCTTGAAGTTTGTTTTCTCCATCATTTATAACCAACTTAAAAATCGAATAAGTAATAGACGAGCACCTTTTCAACTTATTTAAGTGTATAGTATGGTCAAGGTATTGTAAAAGTTTCTTTTAGGACAGACACTTTAATCTACGTGACTTAGGGACATAGGACTTCACGACAATATAAATAAATAATCTAAAGATCATACGGAAAGGAATACAAAAAAATAAAATGAATTGATACACCCTAAATACTAGATGACCATAACAGATCAACTGAACTTATGAATTACTTGGTACACTTATGCAGATTGTAGTGAAACTTAACTTTATTACCTAAGGTCGTACAATGTTTTTTTGGCAAAATCGTGGTGGGCAGATCTCTCTTGTTGTGCTGTAGTTGGTGGCTTGGGGGAGGGTGGGAAGACGTAGGTCATCAGTGAATCCCTATGGGTCTTTGATGATTGAACCAATCAAATGCTCTCTAAGTAATTTTGTATATCAGGAACCGCCTTTTTGCTTTTTTAGCTGAAAGTTGTTCATAATTCACCATGATAGACCTAACATATGATCTTGCTTGTTCCTGTGCCTCATATTGCTATCCAATTCAAAGTCTACTCTTGTTTTTGTTGATTACTGAGGTGTTTTCTCTCAGTCTTTTTCCTTTAGCTTTATTTCTAATCTTCTTCAACAATCTGTTAATTAATCTTATATATTGCTGCGTTTTTTCTAGGACTGGATAACAGAGTGCTACACACAGAAGAAGCTTGTTGATATTGAAACTTATCTCATGCATGTTGGTAAACCTTGGAGGAAACAAAAAAATCATGCAGGGAACCAAGGTATTATGAAAATTCCTCAACTTAGTCCCTTCTTAAGAATTAAGGGTATAGATGATAGGAAAGAGTGGTTACCAACAGTGTTACTATATCGTGATAATTTCATGTAAATACTCTGTATGTGTTTCAATTGTAAGGTTTTCAGCCTTTCACCTGTCTTCATGGTGTTCAGTTCACTTTGCTCTTGTCCCTGCGTCCTTCTATTTTCTTTATTTAAATGGAGAGGGAAGGCGTTTGATTAAATGTTCATGATTCCATTGGGATATGAGATGCTCCTATGCTCATGTGGATTTAATATTATTTTGGAGGAGGAGTGAGGGTTGCCATCATTTGTTTATGAGGAAGCTACTTAGGCATGTACAGCAAAAGCTAATGCATGTTGAAGTTATATAACAAGGATCAGCAGAATGTTGACAGAAAAATTTGTAGAGGATTCAAACTAAAGACATAAAATAATTGATTGTAGGCCCACAAATTTGTCCTGTTTGAGCGCATCGGTTTTCTTTAGGGAGATCTCTTATAGACATTCATATCAAAAAGCTTAGATTAGCTGCTGCAGTCTAGTGATTCCAGGATTGCAGCACTAGAACTGCAGGGAAAAACCCCCCCTCCCCCGGACGGCCCCTTTCCGCGGGAACGTCGTAACGGGAAATGCGAACGTTTCGCGACGCAGCGTGAATTTTTCTAAAAAAAATCACATAAATATGTTCTAACCTTATTTTCTTTGTTTTAGTTCATGAAGCATTATTACAACATAATATAATCAAATCTATCATAATATCATGTTTCATTAGCTATGTAATTAAATCGTAAAATATTTTTGGCCAATATTTGAAAAGAACGGATGTAACAGGGAATAAAGGTACAAACCCGGCGAGTTCGCGTTACGGACGGACAGCGGGGGGAGGATTTTTTTTTTATTATTGCGGTCCGTAACGGGTTAACGGGCAAAAACAAAATCCCGTTAAAGGACCGCCGTTGTATAAAACGGAGCGGGAGAGTTTTTAATTCCATCTAGAAGACAAAAGATTTTACATCTCTTCCCCTCATGGAAGATTTTGATAAGGTCCACCATATTTTCGAAGGGATTAGTATGAAACTATGGGAAAGATAAAGGGAGAAAACCAAGAGGATTATCAAGGATAGATTTTTAACAACTGGAGCTAATTATTTTTATAAATAAGGTGGAGCTTCCTCAAGCTGAGTACTATAGCATATAAGTCTCTGACTCTTTATCCCCTTTAGTACTAGCCAATCTCAAGTGCTTCGCTTTTCCATATTACATATACTGCTCTCCTTGAACTGGTCTCAAACTATCGCCAGGTTTGAACTTCTAAGTTCTAGTGGTGGATGTTCCTCAAACTCTGGACATCCACTTGAGCCTTTGAGAAACTGAGCAAAAGGGCATGATGGCTGATGCGTCTGGATTTTCTGGTATTGAGGACAGGTTAAAGAATGTGTTTCCATTTTTGTTGCTGGTGATCAGCTTTTTAAGCTCCTTCCAATTTGTGAGCATAGACTACTCCTTTTCAGTTACTAGTCATATATACTAAGCACATATATGAGAACGCTTACTATGCATTGAATTGTCCTGTGATTTGGAATTAGAGGCCATTGTAGGCCGTGTAGTTGGAGAGCGGCCTCCTGATGCACTCTGCAGCTGCTGGACCTTTGTGGAGCTCATGTTCCTTTGTATTCAAAGTCCAGACAGAAGTTTATTTGTTGCTGACCCTTTTTAGTCTTTTCTAATCTTTGCTTATGCTGTGGCATGTGGGAACATCGTGACTATAGTTGACACCATTGTTCTGTCATGTCTTTTACTCTACATCAGCGTCTGGCCGTCTGCCATTGAGGCTGAACGTCTGAACCTGAAGCTGTACTGTTTGGATAGGTGACTATAAAGTATAAACCAATATGCATAATAGGATAGCCAATATGCTATTACGGTTTTATGCACCATAACCTTTCCTAAACCTATTGCTGCTCTATTATTGCTTGAACACTGTTTTCTTCCCCTAGTCCTTCCAGTTGTTGAGCTTGCATACCATTTTGGACTTATATTCCAATGCATCAGAGCTTTTTGCTACAAGTGAAGTCAGAATCAAGTTTTCCTTGAGGAGTTGGGCTGGAGCAGTTGCTTCACTCCTTCCAGGGTGTAGTAATGAGGCCAGTATCCTCATTTCCAACTCCCCTTCCCCTCCCTGAGATAGGGAACATCAACTGGAATTAAAAATCAAGAACAACTAGTTTTATTTCGTGATTTCCTTCTGAATAGGCAGTTCGAAATATATATATATTCAACACCCTTACAAAATCTTATAATGTTATGTTCATGCTCTTGCATGAACTGGAGCTTGTAGCTCCTTGATAGTGTATGCATTTCTGAGGGCTAATGCTGTGTTTGCTTGCAGTTTGTGAAACATCACAACCTAGTAAATCTCGCAAGCAGGAAGTGAAACAAGTTGAAGTAGACCCCAATGCTTCCAGTTCAAAGGTTAGTCATTGTAGTCGAACCGAGCAGTTTTACTGCTCACTGCAGTACAAGTTTCTTGACAGTATTTGACAAATTGCTGGCATGTATCATCCATATGTGATGAGAACTTGGTTGGAAGACCCTTGGCAGCTCTTGGACCTATGATGTCACTTATGCTGGTCAAACATACCTTTCTTGTGCTGCAGGAATTGAGTGGCAGCGTATCCAAATGTCTGAGAGATAGATTTTCTTCTTTCAAGGTGAAGAAATGGGCAAATGATGATTTGGACAAAACTCTCACATGGCTTGAGAGCCAGGAAGAGAAGGTACACTCTGTGATAGTGCTTTTAACTCAAGTTAGAGTGCAAAGTACTGCAAGGGTAATATAATGTTGGGAATAATCTCTAGGTGGGGAAGGAATGAAAAGATTGCACTTTCCTCCTAGTATGTCCTGCACCACTCTCACATGGCTTAAAAGCCAGGAAGAGAAGTTGCACTCTATGATATTGCTTTTAACTCTACGTTTGAGATAATAGAACAAAGCAGGGGTAATATAACGCTGGGACTAATCTCTCGGAGGGGGAGGGATGAAAAGATGGCCCTTTCCTTCTTCAAGTATATCCTGCACCCTTCTCCCAGTCTTTCCTCTTCTAACCCTTGGAAGGTTTAGTAAATTACTGATACAATGTTCAATTGTTCAACTTAGGAGTTAGGACCTATATTATTTTGTTACTTTATTCTATCATAAGTACCTACTTCAGATACTCAACATTCCAACATGATTATGAAGTCCTTGCCTCACACTTGACATTTTTTCACCCCACGACACACTGGCGGAGCCAGGTGGGTATGTGGGGGTATAATTGTTAGGAATTGTTTGGTGTCTAAACTTTTAGGAGTGTCTAATTAAGAAAGAAATAGTAAGATCATGTTTATTGAATCTTAATTCAGTAAATGCTAAGAACTTAGGTGAGAAGAATTATATTAAGTAAAATGCTAATTATATTAGTTGTATCGATAAAGTCAGGATAATTTCACCAGTTACAACTTACAACCCTCAATCATTCAAGAGGCTTGTGGTTCTCTCTCAAGGAATTCATCTCACCACAATTTTCTGAATATCTTCTCTCACTACTTACATTATCTTACAGAATTCCCACTACATTACTGACAACTCCACTACTAATGAACTCTTAGTGAGAAACTTCCATTTACGGATTTCCCCCTCTGACCTTTACTGATCCCTGTTACCTTTTTTGGTGTAGGTAGTTCCTCACTTCCTTGCACTGCGTTCATCAATATACTTCCAAAATACAATATTGATTTGTTAATAGATGTTTCTTTCATTCTGTCTACATTAAATTACTATTAATTTTGATGTTTTCATATAACCATTGGCTAATACATAATCGACTAAAATATCATTCAACCTTAACAATGTTGGCTAACTTGAAGAATAGATTGGTTGCACCCAGAGTTGCTCATGGGTTTTTGCTTTCTTTCTTTTTTGTTTTGGTTCTGTTCTTGGCATCATAAAGTGTCCTATCAGTCCCAAATGGGTAAAATCTACAGTTTTTGAAATTTATTTCTAATTATTCAATATTATTATAACCATTAATGGCTACTATTTTCCAATTAACATGTACTTCGCACCCCCATATATAGAGAGAGACTCTATTTGGCAAAATGTTGCTAGCTAATTGAGAGATAGAAGAGGTGTGGCCCCATACAAATTGAAGTTACAGAAATGCCTCTAGTAGACTCGTGAAACAAGATATAGCTGACAAATATTTAGCCAAGTAGCCTTACTCATATTATAATCCTTGCTAGTTCTTCTGCTTGCACTATTCTGTCTTCAGGTCTGAAACCTTTGTCTAAATAACATGGTCAATGGTATTATGAAATGTAAACTAGGAACCAAAGTGTGAGCTTGGAATTTTCTCTAACAGACTGATTCCTCCTCCTTGAGTATTTGAGTCGGATGAAGCATTAAAAGACAACAAAGCGCATGAGGAACAAACACAGAAAATATAAAAGGTTCCTGGTCATACAGATTACTTTATGGTTTAAATTAAGTAGAAAGAGAAAAAGAAGAGAAATTTTAATAGATTATCATATTTGCTTTGCGTTATACACCGCATGTGGATCTTTCTTTCAACATCGTACGACACCTTATGATATATTTTTGAAAGAAGATTTATAAAATAACATTACCACCTTTGTGCCGTGTCTTAAATAGCATCGTTACAATGGTTTATTTTCTTTTTATTAGCCGGAGCCATGTGAGATAAGGAATGTAGCTGCTGAAGGGATCTTGACCTGTTTACAGGATGCCATAGACCTGCTTGACAAAGACCAGGTATGCCTACTTTGAGAAAGATTTAGAAAACTTTTATGGAAGTTGACTTCTACTTGGCCACATTGCAAAGTGGAAAGGGTTGCACTTGTTGTTACATTCTTCTCTTCTCTGACATGGTCATTTTTCTGATTGTTTTTGTTTCAATTTGGAGTCCAGGATTTACGCCCTTTAACTGAAGAGTGGACAACAGTCCCTCGAGTGGTACAAGAATTGATAGAAGTGCAAAGTACTGAAAGTTCTTCCTCAATTTCTAAGGATGATCTTTACAGACAGGTGCTTGCATGTAAGAAGATTTACGAAGGGGAACTGAAGATGATGTCTAATGGTTCAAATAGTAATGATACATCGCCAATGTCTAAAAGCCGCAACACAGGGAAAGGAAAGCATGGCTTAACCGATGACTTAGCTGGTAATTTAATGGATTATGACAGTGAGGAAACAATTGAAATGACAGAAGATGAAGTACATGATGCTTACAATAGTATAGCTTCCAAGATACCTACATCTTAGAGGACCTTTTTTTGTGTATAGTATTACTGTCCTGTGTAGCATGAATCTGTACATTTAGTTTTATTGTGAAATCTTGTCTTAGTTGGTTGTACGGATGTTGTGAGTGAGAAAGAAGCTGACCGAAAAGTGTAAAATGTACTAATTTACACTGAGAACATCAATTAAGATCAGACTAACAGGAATTCTTGTTCTTATGAGTTCTATTATGCAGAGTCATGGCGCCCATAAGTTGGACCTTGGGCCCCGGCCCAAATCTCATCTTGGCTAAAGTCTTCAGCAGTCATTGCAAGCTGCTTGTGATATGAGTTCGCACTTTTTCAATTTGTAGTTCATGTTTCACCAATATTCGTTTTACCTTATTTTAGTGATTACATTTTGATACCTAACGTATACTCGGGTGCGAATTGGGTATGAGTCAGAGTCAGACCATTTTGGCTCGGCTCTGATCGGCTTTGGGTTGACCTATATCGGGTTCTAATTGGATTTGTGCGGATCAAGTTGGGCCTCCAGCAGTCGGGTCGTGTTCAGATGGACTTGGGTCAGCTCATTTCAGGTTCCGGTGGACTTGGATCGCCTCAAATCAGATTAGGGTGGAATTGGATCGTGCCATTATATGTTTGTCTGTCTGACAATCAATGTCTAGTGCTGAATTTGTTGATTATTTGATGCTGATATTTCAATTGCTTTGGAATATACAGGTTCACCTATTAGTAACAGTATGCTTCTTAAGGTTTTACCTGTCGATGTTGATTGTATTCCAACCGCTACGATGGTTGCTTCACCCGCTGCTTTGTATAATTTGTCACTGCTTGTTGTTGAACCAATTGTTAGGAGTAAAATTAGGGCAAATAATGAGGTTAGATTAGATTCAAAGGTCGACGATTCGAAGTATAGCAATGACGTTTATGTACGGGAGAGGCCAGTGCCTGAAAGGCCTCCTAAGAAGGGAATGTGTTATCGTTATCATAAAGGGAACCGTTTTACTGAGAAAGAAGCTTGTATTGTCTGTGATGCCAAGTATTGTAGCCGTTGCATTAGAAAAGCAATGGGATAAATGCCAGAAGGAAGGAAATACGTTGCCTATATTGGATGTCGTATTGACGAGTCAAAACGGAAGATGCTTGGAGAGAGCTCACGGATTATGAGGAAATGGTTGAAGGAGGAGGTGAGACAAATTATGGAGGCTCAGCTATGTTGCACTGCCAATAAGCTATATCTTTAATTTTTTTGCTTTTCTCCTTTAATCTTCCATTTTGCGGAAAATATCATTCATGACATAAAACATATGATTCTGGTATCTATTGTGGCGAAGATGTTGGAGGAGTGCACGATGGTGCTAAGTCGAGTGTTGAGACACCTTTTAACGAAGCGTCGATGCAACGTTAGATACGATTCTAGAGAAAGAGGGGGAAAATGGTGAATTAGAGGAGATAAGACGATGAAAAAATTGAAGGGAGAGAATAGTGAGGAGAGAGAAAAAAATGGCGACTCAGAGGGAATGGAGTGATGAGAGAATTGAAGATAGAGAATGGAGTTACGAGAGAATTGAATAGAGAGAATGGAGTTACGAGAGAATTGAATAGAGAGAATGGAGAGGTGAGAGAACTTGGCAAGCCAGTTGGCTTAAGCTTGAGAATTTCAAATGACATGATCTGATTTGTAATTTCAGATCTCCTATGTAATAGGGTCTTTTAACTTGACGCGGAATATGAGCCAATTCCAGATTCAAATTTTAAATCATCCAAACACATGCATTGACCCAATTTTTGAATTTCAAATAAAATCATAATATCCAAATACACCATTATGTTATTATTATAATTTAGTACATTTTATTATATAGGTTAAAATATTAGGAGAAAATCAATATGTAAATGGGGCTTAGGATCTTCTTCAAACATGTGGTGCTGAGTAACGAGCAACAATTTATTTTATGAGAATATTTAAAAAAGTGGAGTAACTAGAGAGAAGGCAGACAAAGACAAATTAACAAAAAGTAAATGACACGTTAGTCACATTTTAAATTACCTTATCTGTTTTAGCATGAGCCTGATTTCAATGTGCCATTGTCAGCATGAATTTAACTATTCCCCAGGAAAATGTAATTTTTTCCAACCTATTTCCGGAAAAAAATTGCTTTTTTAGTTGATCTCTATGTATGTGGTAACCTTAACTTTTCCAAATAGGTTCGACAATCAAGGAACATAATATGGATAGTTACGGTTTATAGGTCATAAAACTTTTTGCTACTTGTACTCGATACGAGTTACTAAATTTACGCAATAAAATACAAATCAATTTTGGAAATCATTAAAAATATAGCTCGTATATGTATGCATATATATATATATATATATATATATATATATATATATATATATATATATATATATATATATATATATATATAGGGGCAGGATCACATGAAAATGCCTCTTTACATGAGAAATGAGAATGAATTTCAACCACACGATTGGATTAGAGTTACAACACTTGTTCATTAGAGTTATACCCCCGAAAAAACTTCGAGCCCAAAAATTTTTTTTTTTCAATTTGTTTTTCCTTTCTAATATTCTTTTTTTGGAGTTACATCACTTTTTCATTAGAGTTACATCACTTATTCATTAGAGTTACATCACTTAATAATTTTCAATTCTCGTTATAACTCATCTTTATCAATTTAAAGCGGATTATCACTAAACAAATCAAAAATTTATTGACTTAATTTACTAAAATAAATACTCCAAACAGTTTTTACCAATCAAAACTGCTCCCTGAACTTTAAATTGATCCTTACCAATTAGAAATGTGTTTCTTGCTATAAGAATTAAAAATGACTTTTACTAAATAGAGTATTACCCCTTATGTTTTTAAATGGATGCTTCATGATGAATTTTGCACTATTCAAAAACTCTATTTTGACTATATTTTTTTGCATATAATAAAACACAATGTTAGACATTGTTTTTTTGGGCTGAAATTAGGTGACTGAACTAAACTAAAGTATATTGATTAAGTGTACTGAACTAGACTGAAAATTTGAGCACAATAAAAGTAATTATAATAACACAAACTTTTGTATAAGGCAGACCACACCTTGAACAAATGGTGTGGCTAACTAATAAAAAGGCCCAAGCTAGGCCTTATAATGAAGCCCACGTCCCCTAAAAAAAAGCCCAAGCATGAATCCATTTTCAGAGGGGTTACTTTTGAATCTGTTTTCAGAGAGGTTACTTTTCATAACAGGGGTTACTTCTGTTGAATCTAGGTTTTTTTTTCTTCTAATTTTTAGGTGTTACTTTTAGTGAAACTAGGGGTTATTTTTTCGAATGCTAATGGGTTAATTTACTGAAACTAGGGATTACTTTTTGTAATGCTAAGGGGTTACTTTTACTGAAAGTATGGGTTACATTTTGTAATTATAAGGGATTACTTTTTGTAATTATAAGGGGTTACTTTTACTGAAACTAGGGGTTACTTTTTACATTTATTATAGGGTTACTTTACACTTATGCAGGGGTTACTTTTATTGAAACTAGAGGTTACTTTTTCAAATACCAAGGGTTACTTTTTTGTAATGTTGAAGGGTTACTTTTTACTGAAAGTATGAGTTACTTTTTGTAATTATAAGGAACCACCACGTCCTCCCATTCCCCATCACCACCACATCACCATTTTCTCTCTTTTTTTTATATATAGATTCTAGATAGAAAAAATCCAGAGAACAAAAGTTGAAGATAAGAGACAGAGAAGAAGAAGAAGAAGAAGAAGAAGAAGAAGAAGAAGAAGAAGAAAAATGTGAGGGAGAGAGGAGAGAGAAAAAGGTGACATTCGAAGTAGGAGATTACCATTTTCCCCTTGCAAATGCTGCAAAAGAGAACACTCATGTATCTTTAAAGAAAACTTCTTAAACCCTATCCCTTTCTTTCAAATTTTCTGGCGACTACAACACCGTCGATGAGTTATACACTTGACGGAAAAATTTCCGGCGATTCACCCAACGCCATTGTTAAAGCTCCATTAAAGACTATGGAAGAACCATATGTCGGAATTCTCTGCTACATATCCCATCTCCCTGGTTTTCGCGGCATTCTTAAAAAAAGGTATTGAGAGAGAGGAAGCAATAAGAGGAGCGAGGAAAGAAGCAAAGAGTGAGGAAGGAAGATGGAGGAGCTACAGTAACGCGCGCTCCGTTTGCTTGCTTGTGACGCGCGCAACCACACAATTTGCTTTTCGTGTGGCATGTGTTACAGAAAACGTGCTGTTATAATAATGTAAATTTTAACCTAATAGTAATAATAATAAATAATTTTAATAATAATAATAATATTATTTTTAGAATTGAAATTTAAATGAGTTGAACAGAACTAAACTGAATTTAAGTGTTCTGAATTCAATTCAAGTGTACTGAAATAAACGGTATAAAACTGAATTGAATTGAATTGAACTGAAATGAAGCTAAAAAAAACAAGGGTCTTAGTATACAAATTTTTGTTACATTTTTCATTTAGTATCAACTTATATTCCAATTTATCATTTTAATTTTTTTTTTTAGTAATAAATAATTAGGGTCTGTTCTCTTTGACATATAATAATTGAACTGAATTGAATTGAACTAAACTGAATTGAAAATAAGCTGGGGTAAACAGACCCTTGGAGATATTATTAGATAAAATTGTGCATTTATAATTTTCTGAGTAGATGTCATTACTTTCGAATATCCCCTCCAAAACAAAAACGAACAATAAAAAAGGGCAAAAACACACACTGGTATCATATGTGCGCATCTCTCGTACATTACTCTAACTCTCCTCTTTAACTCTTTGCCTTTGTTTCTCTTTCTCACCTTAGTAGGGTTGCAGTTGCAGCAGATAAACGCCACCTCTTTCTCTCTCCTCTTTCGCAGCCTTCTAAACTAGTTATTATTCAATCTCTTTCTCTCTCCTCCTTCAACCATGGGTGCTTCGCTTCCTTCTAAGGAAGCTAATCTCTTCAAGCTCATCGTCGTATGTTCTCTTTCTCTCTCCTCTTTTTTTATTTTGTTTCTATTTTTTTTAACTTCACTCTTTTTTTTTTTTTGATCGAATTTTAATTATTGTTTTTTTGCGTCATTCGATTGTTTCTTAGTTTAAACCCTAGATTAGTATTCAATTGTTTCCAATTTTTATTCTTTTGTTGTTTTTTTTCAACTTCGGGATTTTTTTATTGTTTTTGCTTCAGCTATGTGTGGTTTCAATTATCGGATTTTAGTGTCTAATTTTTTTTTTTTGATTTTTTAATGTTTATGTTATGTGAATGCTGTTTTTATTTTGCTGTGTTTGTTAATTTTTGTAGCCTTTTTGTTGTTTATTAACGTAATTATTATAAAAATTGAAACTTGAGATTGTTTTGCTAGGTTTATAACAGTGATGAACAATCACAGGGTTTTTCACTTTTTCCGGCGACAAATTTGGGGGTGGGTGGGTGGTTGGGGATAGTATAGGGGTATTTTTGGGTCTTAATTGAGGCAATTGTTGATCAAGTTAGCTATTCTCAAGAAGCTGGAAAAGGAGGATTTTGTAGGATTTTGTTTCGTTACGATGGTGTTAGTGGTTGAATGGAATGCCGCTTGCAGCAGCAACCGAGTGTTTGAAGATGACAATACATGTGCTGGTAGCTATTCTTGGGTGTAGTTTTTTCCCAATTAAGGATTTTAAGGAACATTGTGTTTGCAGTATTAGGAGTGATACTCCTTGTGTAGCCTGTCCTTTTTGTTGTAGGAGGTCATGTGAGGGCAATTGTGTTGGTGACGAGGCTAATGGTCTATTGGTCTTTAACAGTTATATGTAGTGATAGCAGATTTGACAAACGAGGCTTCACCCTCCATTTTTGTTCCCTTGTTTTTTTTTTTCCCTTGAATATCGACTTTTTGGTTCTGGATTTCTTGTTTCTTGATAAAATTATGGAAGATTCTAAATATTATCTTTTGATTCTTTATGATATTTAATTATTTATTATTGGTTTTTGTTCTATTTTTTTTTCCAGAAATCCTATGAAACTAAGCAATATAAGAAAGGATTGAAGGCAGCAGATGCCATACTGAAAAAGTTTCCAGACCATGGAGGTATGTGTAATTTTCATGTCATCTAAGCTTTTGACTCTGGTAAAGTGATTTTACCAGGCATTTGTGTTTGATTTATTAGGAGATCCAGTTGACAGTGAGCATTTGTTTAGGTGCTTTGTTTTGGAAAAATTAGCTAAGATTGTTTGCATTAAAAGCTTTATTGTTGACTTGGCTATTCCATTGTGTGTCCTACTGATATATGGACTGCCTGTGTCTCCCGTTTGTAAAGTTTCCTTCAGAAAGGTTTACTGGTTTAGACTGTTGAATATGTACTGCAGCGCCAATATATACTTATCAAAGAAAGTAAAATGCATGAAGCTTTTGTGGATGTTATTATACTTAAATCCTTGCCAGGCTTTTGAGGAACTGATGAATTCCTTCACAATGGTCGCCTTCATATGAGATGCACATATTAATTGTGATCTACTATAAATTAGAGCATTTTTTTTAAGCTTCCATTGCTTGCACCAAAAATTGACCTGTCAATCCCTTGTCGGGCTTTTAGAATCGCTGCTTCATAAGCCGCTATCCTGAGAATCCTCTCTTTTGAACATGAGGTTGTGAAATTTCTCTTTCTTTGGAATCTTAAGTTCAGTCTTCCTCCCAGAATTAACATTATAGTGTGAGATTCCGTTCTTTCCAAGGCTTTGAGAAAATTTTGGATATTCTTGGATCTATGTTCTTTTCACCTTTATAATCGAGAACTTCTGCTTGATAAATTTACAATCTTTTGCGCACCCCTCTTTTTTTTTTGTGAAGACTGAAGAGTCATAGTCATCCAGTGAGTGCCTTTTTCCTTTTTTATTATTAACAACTAGTTCCTGATGGATTTTCTTTGAGTTGGCGTTCCAGAGATGGCAGTGGAGTGAACTTTTTTCTAGAACCCATCGGCCATTGCCTCCATGCCCTAGCATTTTGATTTCTTTCCCCTTTTGGGTTGGGTTTTCATCTTTGTACCCTGTGAAGAGTCATAGTGTTCCTAATCACTTGATGGTTGATTTTTTTACTGCTATGGACTATGGAGTCATGGCAGAGGACTGCAATATTTTCTGGCACCCTTTGCCTCAATGCCTTAGCTTTTTGATTGCTTCCCCCCCCTTCTGGGAAGATAGCGCATCAATTGCTTTAGGATATAGCTCTCCCATGCTGTATTGCATTCGTCTTCAATCTAGAGTTCTGACTTCTGAAGTGTGACACCCTGTTTGGAAATTTTCATCTGTCTTGTGTAAATAATAGCTTGAATTATGAGTTATGCTAGTTGCCAATACTTTGAGATGTGGTTGCTTGTATGTGAACGGGCTATGTCAATGAGTGGAAATGTGTTTGTGTGTGCTCTCATGAAGGAAGTGAACCTCTGTATAACATGGAATTATGCTAGCTTTTCCAGTCGACAAGATGCAAGCTGTTCTTTTATTATATCTTGATAAGATTTATCATATAGTCTTTATGTGAATGTTTTGCAGAGACTCTATCCATGAAAGGGTTAACTTTGAATTGTATGGACCGTAAACCAGAAGCATATGAGCTGGTTAGGCTTGGATTAAAGGTAGCCTTCTGTTTATTCTTCTGTGTGATGTTTATTGCTTGTGCTCTTTATCCTATGGCTGTTTCATAATTAATTGCATTTCTTGGTGCAGAATGATCTCAAAAGTCATGTTTGTTGGCATGTTTATGGTCTCCTATATCGCTCAGACAGGGAATACAGGGAGGCTATAAAATGCTACAGAAATGCCTTGAGGATCGATCCTGATAACATTGAAATTCTGCGAGATTTATCTCTCTTGCAGGTATTGTGCTTTTTAACTTGACCTTCATTCTCATATGACTTTTTCCTTGACTTGACAATTCTTGCAATTTCGCCACTCTATTGGATGTTTTATGGGTCAATCTGGAAAAAAGTATCAGAAAATAGAGGATCTATCTATTCTGTCTTACAAATGCCTGGAATGCATCGCGTTGAAATAATTTCCGATATGCTTTGTTGGCTTTCTCTTTTATGAAATCAATCAACATACTTTTTTAGCTTTTGCATCGTTAGTTTTACTTTACCTGCATTCAAGGGTATGAATATCCATAGATGGAGCTAAAGAACTCGTCAATTGCATCTTCTATGAGTTATGATCAAATTAGTAGGAACAAAAAGGAATAAAATGTTTATGGTGCTGTGTATCTCTTGCCCTATCCAAGAAATTTGAGTCATTCCTTCCGCTTTTCCCTGCAGGCTCAAATGCGCGACTTGGCTGGTTTTGTGGAAACAAGGCAGCGACTTTTGAGCTTGAAGCCCAATCATCGCATGAACTGGATCGGTTTTGCAGTTTCCCACCATCTAAACTCAAAGTATATATTTTATTTTCTCTTAAGTTGATTTTCCATCTAGTTAATATTTGCAAAGTACTTGTTCCCTTTTGATATATTTGGGGATGTTAATTCTAAGGGAATTAGTTGTTGACCTGCTGAGTGTCCTATACATTATTTTTTGCATTTTGTTCCACTCCTAATTTTCCTCTATTTTTGGGCTGTCTACTGTCTGAGGTGAAGTTAGAAAGCGTTTTACAATTTGTTGTGTAAAGTTCTTAACCCTTCCCCCTAAAAAAAAAAGTTCTTAACGCTTCATTTGGAAATTAGAATATTGGTTGTAGGGCATTTTGTGTTAATCTTGGGTTAAATTCGTTATGTCTATCGCATGCGTTAAATCACAATTCTAAAGAGGATTTTTACTCTGGTTTTTTGGTATTCTAGGATGGAGAAGTTAGAGGTTTTTTTTAATGGACGAGGTTAGTGAGTGATATGCCTGGTGATATCACATAAGTTGTGTGGTTTGACTACTTGTCATATTATTACCCCCTCGGGACGAGGTTCTGCTGGAGGTAGATGGAATTCTGAGGTTTTTTGCATTGTTCAGCATTTCCTTGTCCAGGAGGCCTGAAATTTCAGCCTCAGTAAAGCCGCAGATTTACTAATTTATAGGCTTTTGTTGAAAGAAAGTGACGTGTGCAGATCAGAGGTTCTAAAATCACCTATGCGCATAACAAGGTTTGCACACTCCCAAGGTGGTGTTATGTTGTCTCTGCTAGTCAGATAAAGGATATTTGCAATCTCCATCTCTCCTTCTGTCTAACACGGCCAGGTTGCTTGAAATTCTGACCATTTCTGATGAGTGATGATGTTATCTTATCTGAGCTGTCTAGCATGGACTGGTTGCTTGAAATTCTGACCATTTTTGATGAGTGATGATGTTATCTTATCTGAGCTGGTGCACTGAAAGGAGTCTTGACAAGATATATTGAATACAGTCCACATACTTGTGATGCGCCTCCAATGTGATTATTAGGTGATATCTAGTGCCTGCGTTCTGCTTGATGAGAGGTCCAGCAGAAGCCCAAATTAGTTAGGGTTGCGTTAGTTGTTCTATGGTGTTTCTTTTACATGAATCGTTTGTTCATGTGTGATATGTTCAAAAACTGTACTGTAGTTAAAGCTCCATGTTCTGGTTTTGGCAGTTGACAGCAATTCTGCTGCCAATGAAGAGCATGGATGTTTTTTTCTTTTTTCTGAAGAAGCACAAGCGTGGTGGTGGTTTTCATAGTTGACATGATCCAATATTGGAGGAGTGGAGTTGATGATAAAAATAAATTTAGTTCTTTGGGGTTTCACATGTCACCAAGGTGCCAAAGTTATCTTTTAGACAGGGCTGTAATTTCCATTGAGGAATATCCGGATCACGGGGTCTTACTATGTCCTAGAGTCGGGGTTTCTTCACCTTGCTTCACGTATTATTTGTTTGGTCAAGTAAATGGAAAGCCTTTAGGTGCAGATACGTGGAATCCCACTTCGAGATTATCTAGAGGATTTCTACCGTCCTTGCATATTTTCTAATGTTTGTGTTTGGTTTCTAGTTCCATTGTAGTTTGTAAGATTGTGGCTTTAATGATTGCTCACCAGTTGTAGGAGGAGTCAATGTCCGGATGAACCTGGTACCAAAAAGGAGGAGAGATAAGCTTATCTTGATGTATCGGTTTCTATTACGTTTGGGACCATGTGGAAGTACTGATTCTCATTTAAATTGATTTTTATTCCATTTTTTTGAGGTTACTGTATTTTACTTGTTCATTTTCATCTAAAGAAACTGGTACCTTTGAATGGCTTTTGATCGAGCTTTACTGAGTGATGTTGTCATACAACTGTGTCGGTTAGACTTTAGCCCCTTTTCTTTGGCATACCTTTTGGTTTTATTGTATAGTGTATACAGACAGAAGCATTATACTTTACCCTTGAAGTAACTCCATTTCTTTTTATTGTTTACATCCCATTCAATAGGTAAAAGAAAACATGAAATGAGTAAAAAAGTTTACTAGTGCAGAAAGGATATAGGGGATAAGTTTCTAAGTTGCTTACGTAAGCAAATGAAGAAGGGTTGCAATTTGCTTCGTATTCTATGGTCCCTGGATGCTTTTTGAATCCGTATCAGTGACAAGCTGGGGTAGGGACTTCTTTTTGGTCTGATGTCAAGGACAATAATATAATTTGTTGGGGTACGACGATACCGGAGTCTTGGACAGTAGGTCTTATTCAGGGATAGAAAGTACTTGGTTGAGCTGGGTAATGCGATTTACTTGTGATTGGTGGGGCTTTTTGCTGAACGGTATTTTGATATTTCCTTATTTCTATTGATTTCTGGTTCTTCTGAGACTTCATCCCTTTTCTCCACTGAAAATATCCTTGCTCTTCAGAAACTCTTAGATCGTGATGCAGCAATCTAGCCATCCCAAGCCACAGATCTGCCTCACCTTTGCTTGGCAACATGATAAGATAGGTGAGGGTTACTTTGGGATAAGCACGTTAATTCTGTTAGTATACCTGTAATACTCTTCATTGGTAGGAAGTTGGAGGCACTCAAGGAGCTTCCGCTTTTTGGCAGATTTAGTTTTAGAGGATGAAGTCAGCAAGGATGTAAGGCAGGATTCATTAAGAATTTATGTCCGCCTTTCTTTACTGTAACAGCCCTTTTAGGTCTGTGATTGTAATGAGAAGTTGGTAATTTAATAGCATTAAACTACAGTCATCTGTCAATTGCTTAAATTTCATCTTCTTTCTTCTTCATTTACAGTGAATTCCATAACAAATTTTGAACTGGTTTTGGCTAGCATGCAACTATGACATTATACTTGTGTGTTTGGGTGTCGTTGGAATTGCTTGTTATTCATGTCAGACTTTTGCATTCTGTTACTATGTGGTTTTATTTACCCATCGTTTTTTCTGTCGACCAAATAGATTTTCTTCTTCTTCTTTTTCTTCTTATTATCATTGATTAGATAACCAAGTGTCAGCTGTCAGATATATTTGAGTTACAGAAGAAGCTAGTTTTTTTTTTTAATGACACCAAGAATGTCTAATCATCACCTCTTGTTAGAAAAAATCAATATAAAAAAACATTATACTAGAATTCTTATACAAAGTTGCAGAATTCCAGTAACCTATCTCACCCTGTCTGTGGCTTTTTATGAAAGGCAAACTTCTGAACCGCTATTATTTGTCCAAATCGACGCCTTTTTATTTCTATTGAGGAGTTATTTAAATTCACATATAAGTTTTATGATTTGAACGATGAAGTACAATATTGTTCTTGTAGCAATTATTTTTAATTTGTGGTAAAATTTTGCAGTTATTTGCAGCATATTTTTGAACTGTTCTTTTAATTTTTAGTAGCTAGTTTGTGATTAGGTGTAAGTTTAACTCACAACTATGGTAATAGGCTTATTTTCTCAGGAAATTCGAGTTCAAATTTGCCTTGTCTCAGTAGTGAATTGCTCACAAACTGACTCGGTTCAAATTATTGAGAATCTCTGATAATGTTCCCTATCTTCACTTAATTTTTTATCAGTACATCTGTGTATGAATTACTGATCTGGTTTGTGTATAAATTACTCTGATGGACTTGCATGATCTGGTATTATTTATACGCTTTGCTCTTCTATATCTTGGAGGTTTTTTTTCTAAGATTTATTGGAAGTTCGTCGTACTTCAATGTCTTTATTTACTTATATCTCGCTCTTTTTGGACGTAGTGCATTAAAAGCGATTGAAATTCTTGAGGCTTATGAAGGGACACTGGAAGATGATTATCCACCTGATAATGAGCGATGCGAGCATAGCGAAATGGTGCTGTATAAGGTACTTCAATTTATTGCTGTTACCTGTAGGTTTCTTCTTCTAATAATTTTTTTGTTCCTCTGAGAATTATATCACAAATTTTATGGAATTTAACAGTTGCATAAGGAAGGACATACCTGGCATCTCAAAGTTAACAGTGCGCTCGTCTTTCTTTGGGGTGGGGAGGCTGTTAGGCGGTGGTCTATTTTATTTGTCTGAAATTTGAAATTTCTATCCCTGAGACACAACTAGGTGTATGCGCTACCACATTTTTTGTATTCTTTTGAGGTTGAAACCTGATGGAGCCCTGGGTATTCAATATATACTTCCTCCGTTCCATAATAAGTGAAACATTGGGATTGGGCACAAGATTTAATAAACATTACTTTTAAAAGCCAAAAAGTCATAAAATACCCTTTTCATTATCAAAAGGAGGAGAGAGAAAAGCAAACCACACAAGTTTGTGATGGGTACTCTTGTCATTTTGTCACTTTCTTTTTTCCATTTAAGGTATGTTTCACTTTTTTTGAAACGTTCTAAAATAGTAAGTGTTTAGGCACCCTAATTCTTAAAGTTGACGATACACCCTTTTTGCTGGGGCAGCGGGATTAGACTGATTGTCTCTAGCAAAGGACTATAACCAATGATTATTCATGCTTATCTTTCTTGCTGTTGACATGCTTGGCAAATCTGTACTTGGACCTTTCATCTATCTTGCCGTGCGCATGTTTCTGTTGGATAGGGTGTGAATTTTTTTAAAATAGCAAGCCTGGGGATGACTCTATATAACCTTATTAGAATTTGTAATTGAGTCCAACACTTTTGGGGAGGGTGGATAAACTCATAAACATAGCTTCACAGAAAAGGAATTCTTTATATTGATGTGATTGTGAAAGTAATTTGTAAGTGGACATAACTGTAGTCTCAAGGATTGAGCGTTTTCCATTATTTACATGTCAATTGGAAACTTGTCCCTTCCTTTAGCTCTTCTTTTTCCTCAGGATATATAATAATTGTTGTGCTGATGTTCTTATTTGTGGTTCTGCAAAGTCTGAAGATTTTGATCTAATTAGATTTCATAAACTTATTGTCCCTTGCTTTTAAGGGAATTGATTTTTTTTTTGGTTTTTTCCCAAAACCTTTTGCATTTTAGGTTCTTTAATTCTTTTTCATCCATGCCTTCTCTTGATTCAACTAGAAGGATTTCTAGAATAGCAAAAGCGTCTGTCATCCTGTATGACTTGTTTCCTTTTTCAAGGTGTTCGTGCTTTTTTGCCTGGAAAGAAAGATAATTTAGCATGGTGAAGCGATCTCAACATACGCATATGTGCCACCCTGATTTTCCTAATATGATCCTTTCTTAACTCCCAAGTCCCAATGGTCTGACCGACTGACCCATATAATAAACCCTGGTCTAATTGCCGTTCTATAGAATTTCTCCTTTGATCTTAGAGGTACACTATGGTCACACAGTATCCCAGCTCTTCTTCATTTGAGCACCCGACTTTATCCTATGAGCCACAATTTGGTCAATATCACTTTTTCTTTGTAGAATCGACCAAAGGTATTTAAATCACTCACTGTGGAACATCTATTATTTCAAAACCGCGAGTGGGCATGTTCCTGGACCCTGTGTTACTGATCTGTTTCTCAGGATAACATTTCGACTTTAGTAGTATTGTCTTGAAGGAGTTTGTAGTATTTACTATTGAAAATAGCAAATTAATCACGAAGAGGTTGAGTGAACTCTGAAGGCTGACACTATTTTACAGCGGAATATATAATAAGATAGTCTCTTTAATATTTTAGGTTTCCTCTTGACAACAAATATTGTCTCTTTAAGCTTTCTTGATTTGGATAGAGTAGTTTAAGGATGAAGTGTTGGCTCTTGGTTCACAAATTTTAAAATCGAGCTTTGTCAAATTGAACATAAAATATGTTCTTAAGTTTTATTGAACGGGTTTGAAAATCTTGTAGCAAAGCTTCCTCGGAAATCATTAGCCACAAAAGCTCACATGTTTCTTTGCTTTGTAGGGAAAATATTTGTGATATTTCTTATCAGTTTACACTTAAATAATTACATCTGTTGACCCCATTATGTTCGAACTCCTGAATCAGGAAAAGAAGAATAAAGGTGCCTTCCCGTGACCCAAAATTATTTGAACTAATTAGACCTTATTGGACTTCATTTGTCCTAATTTTACCTTATTTTTACACTACGTGGTTACACTAATTGGACCTTATTCAACTTTGATTAGACCTGAAACTTAACTTTTTAAGGTGAAGAGAACACACCCTAAGTAAAATGGAACTCTAATAGTAGAACTTAACGGAATTAAGAAAACCTGCATCCAATATAGATTCATTTGAAGTATTCATGTAAATTATTTTAGGACTACTAAACAAAGCTAAATACTACCAGCTCTTTTGTAATTTATGTTGCAAACCCACTAATAATTGAAATAATGACAAGCTAAGTTAATATTGCCTTCTTCTACATGAAAATAGCTGCTGCCATCTTATGATATTCTCCATTACTCCTTCCATCTCCCAATAGACTTCCCATTTCTCCTTTTCACATTTGCTAATGCACATTTTATATCATTAATATCTTTAATTACATGTTAGTAAAAATTATAAAAGTTTGATCTCCATAATGTACTCAATGAGATGAATAAAATAAGACCTCACATGACTATGTTGTTTCTTATATATTGGAAATTTTTTTGGAAGATTTTCTTTACTCATGAATAGTGCAAAAACTAGAAATGGGAAGTCTATTGCGGGACGGAGGGAGTATTTTATAAGCATTAGTAACTCCAATATGAATAAAATGTCTATGTGATTATGTGCCAAGTCCCTGACCCTTTTGCTGCCAATTATGCTAGGTGCAGACCTCTATTATATACCCAGGTTGATGATGCTTAATTTTTCTACAAAGCACAATCAGCCGCATACATTACGTGAAAAAATAATAGCAAATGCAACTATGATTTGGATAAATTAGCTGGACGAGAAATATAATTACTCTTTGGGTCTAATTCACTTGAAGGAAAGCAGTAGCAACTCTGCCGTAGCACCTTGTTTTACTATTGGGAAGGCTTACTTTGAGACAGAGAAGCTGCTGACCAAGAGGAGAGTCTGGAAGGAAATAAAGTCTTTCCTTCCAAGCCTTTCCTTCTGGGCCTTTGAAGGGTCTATTCCTGAGTGAGGTCAGCCAATGGGTCTGATAGCCCCCTCTTACTTTAGGCATAAAAGCCCTCATATTCAGAAAGAGCCATACTCGCACCTCCCAACAATCTAGGACATAAAACAGCTGATGTCGGCTATTTACTGCCACATCAGTGCCATTCCTCTCTTGTCGATGATTGATGGGTATGAAGATTTCATCTGCAGTTATTCATTTTTAGTTATATTGGTGGGACTTAATTGTATTCTACATTTCTACTGGCATTGCATTAGCTATTTGAAGGCTTTTAAGTGCAAGATAAGATTTATTTTTAAATCTTTGCTTTCTCTTTGGACTTTGGAGAGGAGATAGGGGCAGCCTTACAGTTTTTTACAATCTCTTCATCTTCTGACTCAAATGTAGAGATGGCTGAGTTGATGTCTAGATGAAGAGAATGATTCCTTTACTTCAATTTTAGTTGATCCCCCGATCCCCGTCCAGCATTACGTCTCTGTTGGAGATTCATATCTTAATGGTATTTTCACTTGATCAAAATTTTCTTAGTCCACAGACCATAATTTACTTAATGTTTTACCTCCTTATGTAAGTGCTTCTGTTGGTTTGCCCCTTTGTGTCTGCCATTAATTCTGTGCTCTTGTCTTGGTCAAACCATGAGGTTCATAAAATTTATGTTTTCATTCTTCAGGTGTCTTTGTTGGAAGAATGTGGATCCTTGGAGAGGGCTCTTGAGGAGTTACAGCGGAAGCAACCCAAAATTGTGAGATGAAAATATTTTATGACTTATGCCCTAGGCGCCTATTTCTTGAGTCAATAGGTTTTGAATTTCATTTTTAATTTGGATTCAGGTTGATAGATTATCTTACAAAGAGCAGGAGGTTTCTCTTTTGGCGAAACTTAATCGCCTGGAAGAAGCTGCTAAATTATACAGGATACTGCTTTCCATGAATCCTGACAATTATAGGTGATTGTTTTTATATTCTCTTGTTTGCTAGCGAAGCATATATGTGTATATTTTGGTGGAATTGCAAATATGTCAGGGGCTCGGCTTGCAGGATTTGTGTGTGAAGTGTGAACTCTCACTTTTTTTGTTTTGAGTTTTGGAAATGCTCACTCAATTGTGCATAGTGAAATTTTTAATTTTTTTTGCCTAACAGAGTGTTATTACTTATTAGAATGTATTTCCAGTATTCTGTTCCTGTCCACCCGCAATGCAGTTTGCTGGAATGTTGGGTTGGGCCTGTCTTGTCCTCTCTCTCTTCTTGGAGTAAAATATTCTCATTGCCCTTGTGTAGATACTATGAAGGGTTGCAAAGATGTCTTGGACTGTATTCTGAAAAAGGGCAGTACTCTGCTGATGAGATATTGCAACTTGACGCCTTATATCAGTCACTGCAGCAAGAATATAAATGGTCATCTGCTGCTAAGGTTGGATCATGATCAGTATTATAATACTCACTTCAATGCTTGATTCTTGTTCTCAGTTTGATTCACTAAGCAAATATGATGTTCCTTAATTATGTCCCTCAATTTTGATCGCGTTATATGTGTGTCACCCATGGCTAATGTTGTGTTCTTTTTTTTTCTTTTCTTTTTACTTTTATTGTTATTTTTCATCCTTGTATTCCATTATGGCATATTGCTATGGATTGTTTTTGTCCTTCATTTTAGTGTATCCCATCAACTGCCCACCCCCTTGTTTAATTACCTTTTTTAATCTCCTTTTTCCTGTTTTACCTATTTTTCTATACTAGCGAATTCCACTAGATTTTCTACAAGGGGAGAAGTTTCAAGAAGCGGCAGACAATTATATCCGGCCTTTGCTAACCAAGGTATAATGGTCCCTGTTACTACATATATCTGATTTATCAGTCTTGTCAAATTAATTCATGCTTGCTATTTGATGCTTGCAGGGAGTTCCGTCTTTATTTTCAGATCTGTCTCCACTGTATGATCAACCTGGAAAGGTCAGTGTGTGCTTTATATTTTCAATAATGTGGAATAAAGCAGTTATAAATTTGGCTGACATTCGCTGTTTGGTTTTGAACTTTATCCTTTCCTTTTGTCCTATACTTTGTTTTTGCTGGTTTTACCATTTCTTTTGTAGTTCTTATCTTGCTCTTTTTTCTTTTTAACAGGCAGACATTGTTGAAAAGTTGATATTTGACTTGGAGAGTTCGATCAAGAAAACAGGAGGTTATCCTGGGAGGTAAAGTTGACTACTTGAGTTGTATACCGGTTGTTATAGATAAAGATGCATCTGCCATGTTCTCAGGCTAGGTGTGATCTTGAAACTGTAGGTTACATATGTCATTGGGTGGTAATGTCTTGTAATGTGGTGCCTTCATGAATGTGATGTACATTACATGTTTTCCGTTAGGTTTTCTATAGCTAGTTGAATGCCTGCATGTTTCAATACACATAAAGCTTTTAGGACCTGTTGGGATTTAAGGGACAATAGTTTTAGAAAAAATTGAATACTGCTTATACATTATGGGATCTTGGTGTATATTTATTGATAATATAGCTGTGTCTATGCTCTTATTGGCTCAGTACCACGGTCAAAAATTCCTATACCCTGTTTTGGGTAGTGCTGTCTCATCAATAATTTCCTTGGTCAAATTTATTTGTCTCCTGATTTTGTGGAGTTTCATTGGCAGAATTCATAACCGTGTGGTTATGTTGGCTGTCTTTTGTAGCCAAGGTTGTCTTTGCCTGTTTGTAATGCCTCATTGAAGGTTTACTGAATTTGGAACTTTACTCGCAGTTTCAAAGGCAGACTACTTTTAGTTGCATACTTCAACTTGCTAACATCCCCTTATTTCTTAGAGGGGGATTAATATGGAACTGCAAATGACCTGTTTTGGAAATGGACCTGAAATTAACAGCTGACACAAAAAGTTGTAGAATTCCTGTTTTGATGACTCAAAATCAATATCAAGCTATCGAAAATTGTGCCGCAGGTCCTTTTATGGAACCCCTCCAATGTGCTGATGAACAAAATAGCAATTACTACACCAGTTGTATACTTGTATATGAGAGTTATGTCATTACACGACCCTGCTGAGGACACAATTTTTGCCCTCATGTCTTCACCTATGCTCTAACTCAAGAAGACCCTATGCCCCACCAAGAGCATTTTAGAAATGGCATTTTCTAGTACACCAAAGTTGCCCTTTTATGAAACCCCTCTAAAGTGTGTTTGTTGGAGATGTAGTATACAGCAGTTGTAAAAAGCTTAAGCCTTTTCTACTAAACCAAAGTTGCTCTTTTCATCTCTTTCCATGTTACCAGATGAGTTCACATGGTAGCTGAACATTAACCTAAAAGTCCTTGATATCTTATCTTTGCCGTCATCAAATGAAAAGGATACCTTTTAGAAATGGTATTTAATGTGAAAAGAGATTGTCTTTGACTCCTAGTGTTGATTTGTCTTCGTAATTCTTATTGCGTTTCTTGTTTATAATTCCCTTCAAAAGTCTGTGAGTCTTTTTACTGTTGCTTGTCTCTGGTTTCCATGGTTCGAAAACACGGTTTGGTCATGGTCGTGGAAACGGTTGCAGTTTCGTGGGAAAAGAACAGATACGTTCAACACGGACCACATCATGGTTTATCATACTGTTATTTGTACTATATATCATAAAATGAACTGATATAGCATTTATTTTTTCCCCTTAAAACCACCATAGATCCCGTGAATCGTGATTATTGTTTGTTGCCTCTTCTTCTCTCTATCTATATCTTTTTGTGTTGATTTATGTCATTATTGAAGGGAGGTGTAGGGAGCAGTGGGAATATTTAGGAGAATAAGTTGTGAAAAGTAGCGTCTTGATACGGGAAATGCGAGCGAAATTGCCTTGTCACAGTTGGTTCGGGCGAAATTTCGGCTTATTTAAATTCACTGGTTTGAAACGGTTAAATTCGGTTTGCCAAAGTTGAAAAACATTACAATACAGGCGAACTAAATTGATTCGCATTACCGGTTTGTGGCACTGCAGTTACCAGGATGTTATGTCTCTAATCACAAATATAAGAGCAATTGCTATTATTGATTGATTTTTATGATCTCTTAAGACTTAAGAGTGGGAAGGTGTAATAAGTAATAGCAGAACTTGTTTGTTTGCTTTTCTATTGAAGGGTAGGGGATTGGATTTATTCTGTTAAATTAATATTTGTAAAAAGATGGAGTGGGCAGTGTGGCTGAGGCCCATGCAAGTTTTTGTAGAGCAATATATTTTGCGGTGATACTAGAGGAGGATAGTGAAACATGCTATAGTGGCTCCGCATAAAATATCTGGGATATTGTACAATGTGCATGAGAAGGCAAAGGGAGGTATTCAATGAATTAGGGTGGCGTCATGTTTTGGGTCACTTTTTTAAGGCCATTGTTTTGTATAAGGTTTATGGTTGCTCGTGTTTATTTCACTGTAGATATTCTTTCTTTGCTTATTTTTGTGGGTTTCATTTTGACTGCTGAAAACTTGCAACTTTTTTGCCTTTTACAGAACCGAAAAAGAGCCTCCTTCTACCTTATTGTGGACCATGTTTTTAGTAGCACAGGTCTGTTTTTTTAACATATGATTATGTATATACTACCAAGATATATGCTTTTAACTTTTTTCTGAAAGTTTGTTTGCTTCTCTACACTTTTGCTTTTTCAGCATTACGATAGGCGTAGTCAATACAGCAATGCTCTCGAAAAAATTGATGAAGCTATAAATCACACTCCTACTGTGATTGACTTGTACTCTGCTAAGGTTTGTATTCCTTCAGCCATTTGAGGAATTCTCGAATTTGTCTTGTGTAAGCTAGTTCGTGAATCTATCACATAATGCTGTTTGTGGAACTGAACAGTGGACCACCTCTGTTCTTTGCAATCTGAACTCTTTCATTGGTGCTAAAGACCTTTAACAATGTTATTGCAGAGCCGAATCTTGAAGCATGCTGGCGACTTGAAGGCTGCTGCTGCTTTGGCAGATGAAGCTCGATGCATGGATCTTGCTGATCGCTACATAAATAGTGAATGTGTCAAGCGTATGCTGCAAGCTGATCAGGTCGGGCAATTCTTTCTTCTATTCTTAACTTGTTTGGACATAGCGTGTTGCTTCTATGTGTTGATTTTTTCTTCTATTTGACTTCAATGCAGGTCACTTTAGCTGAAAAAACAGCTGTCTTGTTCACAAAAGATGGTGATCAGCACAACAATTTGTACGACATGCAGTGCATGTGGTATGTATTTGATCTGCATTGAGTATTTACAATGCAATACAAACATATTAGAAAGATTTTTATTGTGCTTCTGATGGTATGAAAGGTATGAGCTCGCATCTGGTGAAAGTTACTTTAGACAAGGTGATCTTGGACGTTCATTAAAAAAGTTCTTAGCCGTGGAGAAGCATTATGCTGATATAACTGAAGATCAATTTGATTTCCACTCATATTGTTTAAGAAAAATGACCTTGAGAACGTATGTGGAAATGCTTAAGTTTCAGGATCGTTTGCATTCACACTCGTACTTCCAAAAAGCTGCATCTGGGGCAATCAGGTGAATCCTTCCCTCCCCCCCAATATTATGGTGATGATCTGTGCATTTCTTGTATATCTATTATTCAAGCCAATTGCTATTTTCAACTGTTTCTATTTTGGAGCCATATCTTAGTTTCCTCACTTTATATCTCAATGAAAATTTTGTCTAAAATATATAAAAATCTCAAGTAAGATATTACTTCCTCCATTCTTTTTTTTTTTTTTGAGTTGCAATGCTTCCCACTATAGGAAGTTGCATATTACTTGCAACATTGACATTTTTGGCAGTACATTCTCTCTTCCTCTCTCCTTGCAAATGGTGTCCTTTTTTTTCAATCTCTCCCCATCTCTATTCTCTCCTAAATTCTTGTGCCATGCTCCAATGTTGCAACTTGCAAGTATAAAAAAACAGAGGAAGTTTGCTATTAAAAGCTGGCTACAACGTCCAGTTAGAACTTACAGAAACAGTAAAAATATCAAAAGGTCTCCAGTTCTGCAATGTCTTCTAACAACGGCAACCTTAGCTATAAGTGGTGCAATATCTAGAGAGTCTGTGACCCAATATGTCGCCATTGATACTACACAAGGTTTGAGGCGAAGGTGAGCGCAGAGGTATACTTTTTCTTAAAATACTTGTAAATGATTTATTGGGACAAAATTCCATTAATTTGCCCAAAATTCAAAGACAAATTGGTACAGCCAAAAAGTATAGCCAATAGCCCAATAGCTCAAATAATAATATGTACCTAGGCCGATATTTGAAATGAAAAGAATACTAGATATAAAAATCCTAAAAAGCCTTTATGGAGAAAAAACGAGAAAAAGTGACAGCTAAAAGGTATCTGTGGTCCACAAAAATTCCCATAGAGGGCACCTCACATAGAGAGAGGAACATGATGTAGAGTTTAGAGATTTCTTCAAGTGAGTTGTCAGCCAGAAAAAGAAACGAAGAGGCCAATTGGACCAAACCCACAGCAACCCCAGAAGCTAGAGAGAGAAACACAAATGAAGACTTTTGTCGAATTTGGATCTTAAAGTCTGAGTCCGAGTAAGACTGAATTTGTAGACTTTTTGGTCCTTCGACAGTTCGCAATTTCTTTTTTCCCCTTTCTATCTTGGACAAGAAAGATGCATGTCTGGCTCACTACCTCATGTTTCTTCTGAGGGGTAGTGAGGCGCCTACCTGCATAAACCTTCTGAAATTGCTGACCCTGGAGTTGTTGGAGAAGAAGCTGTCACCTCTGTCTGCTGGAGCGTAGGCATTCTTTTCGAAAATAAAGACTGCAGCTTAATGTGTTCAAATGTTGAAATTTAGGTAAAAAATCTTTAGAAATTATGTTTCTTAAATCCTTCGTCGCGTAGCATATATTTGTATATGGTCAAATGTATAGTCCACTTACTCTTCAGTATTTTGTGTAGTATAGGGTTTTCTTTTACAAGTTCTTTCTTGGAGACATATCAGTGATCTTGTAACTTTATTGCTGCTACTGCATAGGAGAGTCATATTTTAGCAGTTCAGCATAAATGTTCATCCGATGTTAAAATTATTAGTGCATAAGAGATGGCTCAGCGTGTCCTAACATTTATTTTTTTCTTTGGCATTTATTTTGATGTGTACGAAAATGTAGCTTATCTTGTTTCCGCTATCTATTCTAGTTTTGTTTTTGTAATGTCCTTTTTATGTATTAGTTTTCCAAGTTTGTGCTCAAAATATTTGTCAAGGTTAATTTTCTGCTGCATTTATTTATGTTTTTTTTCTTTGTTGCTGATTGTCTATATCTGGCTTCAGGTGCTATATTAAGTTGTTTGACGCCCCTTCCAAGTCAGAAACTGAAGACGATGAGGAGATGTCGAAGTTGCTTCCTTCACAGAAAAAGAAATTGAGGCAAAGGCAGAGGAAAGCAGAAGCACGGGCTAAGAAAGTACATTTCTTCTTCATGTGTTTGCTGATCATTATAGCTCATCAAATGTTATTCTAATTTCTGTGTGATTCCAGGAAGCAGAAAGTAAAAACGAGGAAACAACTGCAAGCAATGTCTCTAAATCTGGGAAACGACAGGTCAAAGCTGTGGATCCTGACCCTCATGGAGAAAAACTGTTGCAGGTTCTTTTTTTTGTACGTTTTTCCTATCATTTAAATGAATTTAAATTACTTTACCTTATAGTGGAACAATTTGCTCTTGTAGGTTGAGGACCCAATGATGGAAGCTACAAAGTATCTGAAATTGCTGCAGAAAAAAATTCAGCCGATTCCTTAGAAACACATTTTCTCTCTTTTGAAGTAAATATGAGAAAGCAGAAGGTTTTACTTGCGTTTCAGGTAATTGGTCTGCCTAATGGACTCAAAAATTCCAATAGGAACTATAAATTTATAATTTCATAATTGGCTTTTTTATTTGGAACTGTCACTGTAAATTGTCATTCCTTTCATTTGAGTGCATGCACTTATTCAATAGGTGTTATTTACATAAAACATGATATGTCTTGTTCTCTAATTTACATTTTTTTTCGCATGAAGGCTGTGAAGAATTTATTGAGGTTGGATGCCGAAAATCCAGATTCACATCGCTGTTTGGTACACTATCCTCTCTTTTTGTCAAACTTGAGTTAAATTCTTGAGGCTTCTATAATAGTTTAGCTAGTATACCATAATTTGGTTTGTGTCATTGGCCGTCTTTGCACTACATTTATTAAGAGTAGGTGAGTGCTGAATTTTTTTTCTATTGACTGCAGATAAGATTCTTTAATAAGGTGAGCTCTATGCCTGCTCCTGTTTCTGATGCTGAGAGGCTTGTCTGGAACGTCATTGAAGCAGAGCGTCTATCTATCAGGTTTTCTTGTTTTCTGTACAGCAATAGACAATTATTTGGATTCATCCGAATTTTTTGATCTAATCGTATCTTATTCCTTTCTATATACAGTCAAGTGAATGAAAAGTCATTAATGGATGCAAACATGTTGTTCCTGAAGAAGCATGAAGGTGTCATTTGGAAATTCATTGGTCTCATTTTCTTTTTTGTCGTGTTTTATCGACAGTGCTGACTATTTTTGTTTGTTATATCTCTGCAGACTCCTTGATGCACAGAACAGCAGTTGCAGAAATGCTCCATCTTTTGGAGCCAAATAAGAAGTCTGAGGCTGTCAAATTGATTGAGGAATCATCTAATAACATGTTGTCGATGTAATATACTCTCATCTTTAGTTCTCCCCCTTGTCTGATATGATGTTCTTGCTGTACAACTTATACCATTTATCAAACTTCCTGTGTTGGGTGTTGGAACTTTCTACAGAAATGGTGGCCCTGTCACACAATGGAAGCTTATGGACTGTATTGCAGTTCACAAAGTCTTAGAAAGTGTTTTGGTTGATAAGGATGCATCAACTAGTAAGTTTGTTGTGACCTTTCTGTTATGATTTCCTGCATCGACATAGTTGTGCATCATATCTAGTGCTGGAGTATTAATTGTGTTGTATATGCAAACAATATATGTAGTAGTTTGTTCAAATTCCTGACAAGTTTTTCATGTCTACCAAAACATGTTTAATCACATCAATAATTTATCGATTATATCTTAAGGATACTCGCAATTATGGCATATAAATTTCAATTTATATAAACCAACTTCCTATCCTAGTCCCACTAGAATTAGGATACACGATATTACTAGGATATGATTAGGAGATACCAACCTAACTAAGAAATATATTTTTGCAGTTAATACAGTATATCCCTGAAATGCAACACACTGTATAATGTATGTGACCATAATCCTAAAATAACGTCTAGTAATGTTATTAAAACTAACACTAACCATCAAAGTACTCTGAACGTGTTGCACCAACGAGCCTGAGAAGTCACGTGCTGCAAATATCCAATTTGCAATCAAACTCTAAAATGCTATGACTTGACTATGAATCAAAGATCATCACGGCTTTTCGGATTCCACTATCCATGTTAGGCTTATTCCTAACGATATCTGTAACCTAGCTGATCATATTGTGAGTTAGACGTATGCCTATTTTCTGGGTAAACTTGGATCGTTACTGTCGTAATTTTTGTTTCCTTCAGATCATTTAATCTTCAACATGATATATGAATCTTGCAGGATGGAAGACCCGATGTGCTGAATATTTCCCTAATTCAGTGTATTTTGAAGGCAGCCGGAGCTCTGCTGTCTCGAATGCCTATCTGAATTCTGCAATCCAAAATTCTGAAAATGGTGCTGCAGATCATCCAGAGATTACTGGATCAGTTGGATCAAACGGGAAACTGGAATCATTTCAAGACCTCAAGATTTAACACACACGGTGACTTCTGCTCAGCAGACTGATCTACGAGTATAGGACATGCCTATTTAAACATGACAAGGTCAGAAAGTCGCAGGAGAAGGGATCGATTGTGATACTGTTGAGTCAAGGCAATCTTTATCCCGGATGATATGCAAGTCATACTTAAATTATCGAACTCAGAAGCCGCAGGTTCTGTTGTGCAAGTTTTGGTCCTCACGAATCACGATTATCTATATGCCTTGCAAATGTGTATAATTAGATCCATTATGATTAGGATTTTTTTCTTAATTTTTTCCCCCCTTAGCGCTTACAGTGAGATCCTTGCTTTGGGTTGTGATGATGGTTGGGTCGCATACTCCGCATTTGGAGTTTGATTCTTCTTTGCAAGGAACCCGGACGGGTAACAGAAGTTTTTGAACTACAAGGTTCCTTTTTGTGATCTTCAAAAATGTGGTGCTCCAAATTGTTGTATTTCTTTTGAGATTTTTTTGAAATTGTCTTGTATAAACGCCATATTTCATGGGAAAATTTTGGTCAATACTATAATTTAAGTAGGGTTCATGTCTTTATAAGCTATTACTAGATGCCAAACCTTTACAAGAGCTAAGATAATATAGTTTGCTTGTTGAGTTTCCTAACTATGTTCAAATTGCTTTTTAACTACTTGAGAATTGGAAAATGAAAAAAAAAACCTAAAATGTTCTTTTTGCAGAATTTCCGAAATACCTGATTTTTCCAAAAATTACATATATGTGATTTGTTGCTATTTTTAATCTATACAGTTTGACATGCTAGTGCAAAACTTTGACCCTTAAAAGTACTAATTCAATTCTTCCTTTGGCTAGTATGCCAAGACCGTCTTCCCCATACCAAACTCCTACAGGAACGGAAAATCTCCCCAACTGCACAGTGCCCTAGGTGCAAGCAAGGGGTAGAAAACTCCCACCACATTCTCAAAACATGCCCTTGGATGCAGGAAATTTGGAATATGACTATATCTCTCGACACACCTAGGAATAGTGACACCATCCAGTGGCTTCAATCAAATATGAATCTTGTGAAGGAATTTCGCCACTTGGACTGGCCAACCCTTTTTCCCTTTATATGCTTTGAAATCTGGAAAAGTAGGAATCATGTTGTCTTCAACCCCACAAAAAACCCCATGAAAGCCGAGGCTGTGCTCACCCAGGCGTGGCGAAATGCTCGTGAGTTTATCCAGGCCAATGCTGCCCGCAACAACCACAAAAACCCTACGCAAACCACGAACCTATTAGACCAAACCCCTATTTCTTGGGCCCTGCTCAATGTCGATGCAGCCTTCCAAAACCAATCACAAACTGCCGGTATTGCGGGGGTTATTCGAAATAATGAGGGGAAATGGATCCTTGGGTTCGCAAAAACTACCTTCGCAAAAAATGTTTTATTAGCAGAGCTTAAGGGAATCCATGAAGAGCTAATCGTAGCCCTAGATCATGGCTTGAAGAAATTGGTTCTTTTTTCCGACTGTAAATGGCCACACAACTCCTTGACCAGGAGGTAACCCATACTAACATATATGCTAATGTTCTAAACAAATGCAGGGAGTTAGGCAGGAAATTTGAAAGCTTCAAGATTCTACATTGCAATAGGGAGTACAACAAGCTAGCAGACACGCTGGCCAAGCATTGGAGGAAGACTAATGATTCGGAAATTTGTAATAGAATAGCTAAAATTTTCCCATCCCCACCTAGCTATTGCACGGATATTTACTTAGCGGAATGTATTAATCCCCGTAGTATGGATTGCTCTCTTGAGATGTATGACATTATTACTTAATAGTTAAATGCGCTACCCTTTTTCACCAAAAAAAAAAAAAAAAAGTACTAATTCTAAATAAGTAAAATTATAAAAAGTTGATACTTGAAAAGTATATGTTAAGACTAATCTAATAATATACCACATGGTTACTTCTTTCTTCGTATATAAATGGCAAACGACACTCAAAGTGAAATATGTGAACAACTCCAAAATACAAAGTGTATAGAAGGAAATGGGGAAACTATATTGTTTGCCAATGTAATTAGGCATATCCGCAACCCCCCTAGTTATATTTTGAACTTATGGGACGAATTTGTACTAAGGCTTTTATTTGAACTTATGGGACGGATTTGTACTACGGCTTTTAGCTATTAACTCTTAATCTATTTTCCGTATTTCACCAAAAAGAAAAATATTGTTTGCCTATCATGTTGATGATTTAGGAAGCCCTCAAGTTGCATACCCCATCGATAGGTAGTTTAAGAGCATCTTCATTGCTTACGGGTTACGCAGGAGGCTAGCCCATGTGTACAAGAAAGAAACTCTAGAGTTGATGAGTCAAATATTGAAGAAAATGATGTCTATATACGATATGTACATTCTTTACATTCAGTCAAGATTTTCATTGTTCAGTCAGAATTTTCTTTTGGGTCGTTTGACCCATGAAGTTTGCAATAGTTTAAATGCAAAAGTTCAAGTCATGTTATAAACTTAATTAGCTTTTACCAATATGAACACATCCACACGCTTATCTTCAGACCTTTCACAAACGTGGTTTGAAGTTTGAACAAGAATAGTTCCATGCAACAACGAAACCTCGATAATCATTCAAATCATTTTGAGCATATCTTAATAACTCCGAATTTTATCGTACAATCTAAATTAGTCATAACGAAATTAATCACTTGAATTATGGATATAACTTGATTATGACATACTACTTTTTTTTTTATATAGTTATAACATTTGATTATTTTAATACCCTCACCAAAAAGGCAAATGTTGCATCTTAAAAAAACAGAGAAAGTATATTTATTATTTTATCATAAGAAGTCGTTAAACAATAATCATGGATATAACTTGTAGCTCATCTTTTGTGTGATGTGTGACGCATTCACAGTAGCATTACTTAGGTACGGTTACTAATCTATTATTTTATGATGGAGGTACTTAATCTACGTTCTCAACAACAACTTTGTTGAACTAAGCTTATATTTGCAGAACTTAACTAATTTTTACTTAAACTTATCTTAATGAGTTGAAAGAACAAAACCCCTATTATTTGAAAATTGTTATATACATCACGAAGGGTTTAATTATCATATTATTTATGGGTTACTTACCCTACTATATAAGGTTGCCTAATACATTGTTTAGGGATATATAGACTTATTGCATTGTGAAGGGGGTTATTAGAGAGATTACTTAGAGAGTGACTTGTTACATTATGAAGAGCTTACCCATAATATTGTATTAAAATTTGTGTATTATAAGTTATAACATGAACCAACTAGGTAATAAGGTAGCCACCTCTATAGACTAACTAATCACCTAAGTCAACACATCACTACAAAATATTGCATCAAGTATATAGTAGTACTATATAAATATTAGAGCTGATCAACTCCAGCCCGGCCCGGCCCGGTTTTTTGGGCGGGCTTGGGCAGTTTTTTGGGCCCGCGGGCGGGCCCGGCCCGGCCCAAATTTTTTTTTTGGCGGGCTTTGGACAAGCCAAAAAAGACTTTTTAGTCTAAATATTTATTAAATATATAATATGCATACAATGAGCAGCAAAGAGCTAGCTAGGAGCTGAGATTTTATCATCTTTAAGTCATGATTCTCATCTTCTTTACTTGCTTCTTCTGTCTCCATAACCTTTTCCACACCTCAAACCTTATTTTTGCCACTTCTACCATACATGAAACCAATCATCAAGGCTCTGAATCTAATGATTATAATACAGACCGTCTTGCACTCTTAGCAATCAAGTCTGAGATCATTAATGATCCTCAAGGTGTTCTGAACTCTTGGAATGATTCCCTTTCTATATGTGAATGGCAAGGTGTCACCTGTGGCGCGACACGAAAACGAGTAGTTAGCTTACATCTTGTCTCCTATAGTTTACAAGGAACTTTATCACCTTCTGTAGGAAACTTGAGTTTTCTTCACCATCTTAGATTGTCTGACAATGATCTCAGCAGTCACATTCCACCTCAAATTGGTGGACTTCTTAGATTAAGAACTTTAGTATTAAAAAGAAATTCTTTTGAAGGCCATATCCCAGCTAACATATCACAGTGTTTGAAATTAATACTTAGTTTAGCAGGAAACCATTTAAGTGGAAACATTCCTCCTCAACTTAGTCAGCTGTCTAACTTAAGACTCTTATTACTGCAGGAGAATCGATTCACCGGTGATCTCCTTAACACGGTTGTTATGAATATGACTTCCTTGCAGATTTTTTCTGCAGCTGTAAATTTTTTTCAAGGAACAATTTCAGATAATATTGGAAGAGTTTTAAGAAACTTAACTTACATCAGTCTTGCACAAAATCAGATTTCAGGTACTATTCCTTCTTCTTTTTACAATCTTTCTTCTCTCAATGTTGTTGATTTAGACCTTAATAGATTAGAAGGAACTCTTCCATTCGATATTGGGTTTCGTCTTCCTCAACTTACTTACTTCAAAATTAGTGGTAACTCCTTCCATGGAAATCTTCCTGTATCTCTTTCTAACCTCACCCAACTCCAGGGACTAGCTGTTTACTCTAATAATTTCGCGGGTAAATTTAAGTTTAGTGGTAAAAACATGCCAAATTTAAGATTTTTAGATATCTCCCATAATTATCTGGGAATGGGAGAATCTGATGACTTGAATTTTATACAAACTCTTGATAATTGTACCATGTTAAAGTTGTTAGAATGTGGTTCTAACAGATTTGGTGGGAATTTGCCTCATTCTTTTGGTAACTTGTCAACTGAATTAACTGTCATAGACTTTCAGCAAAATTTAATAACAGGAAGCATTCCACCTGAGTTATTTAACCTCATTAACTTAGCTCGATTAGGATTTCCAGATAATCAACTCACTGGACATCTTCCACATCAAATCAATAATCTAAGAAAATTAGAAGCCTTTTCTTGTAGTAACAATCATCTCATTGGAGATATTCCTAATTCATTAGGCAACTTATCGCGGTTGAGTGAGCTATATATGGATAATAATAGTTTTGAAGGAACAATTCCCTCAAGTCTAGGAGAGTGTACAAATTTATTGTACTTAACTCTTTCCAAAAACAAGCTCACCGGACCTCTACCTTCTCATCTATTACACGCTTCGATGTTGCTTGAGCTAAGATTGGATCATAATCATCTACATGGAGTCATCCCTGTTGAAATTGATCAACTTAGGAATATGGTGGTGTTGGATATTTCTGCAAATTCCTTCTCTGCAGATGTTCCTTCTAGCCTCGGTAGTTGCACTAGCCTTCTTGAGCTACATATGGGTGGAAACTTCATTAATGGATCTATTCCTCAATCTTTCAAGTCATTAACTAGTCTCCTGCAATTGAATCTATCACATAACAGGTTTTCAGGCCAAATTCCGAGCTTTTTGTCTGATTTTTCGTTACTCAGACTAGATTTATCTTTTAATGACTTGGAAGGTGTGGTACCAAGAACAGGGGTTTTTGCAAATTTGAGTGCTGTGACAACTTTGGGGAATAGCAAACTTTGTGGTGGGATTTCTGAACTTCATTTGCCAACATGCTCAATCAAATCTGCAACCATTAAACAATCTAACAGGAAAGGTGGATTATCAGTTGCTGTGACTTCGATAATTGCAATAGCTTCTTTGGTTGTTAGTGTGTCCATGGTGTCTGTTTTATACTTCCTACTTTGTTCTAGGAAGAAACTGTCTAAGGTATCATCATTGAATCTGAAGGAGCCGTTTCCCAAAGTATCCTACGATATGATTTTGAAAGCAACTGACAGATTTTCAGAAGCAAATTTAGTAGGTGCAGGTGGTTTTGGTTCTGTTTATAAAGGAGTATTTGATCTAGAAAGCAGCATAGTTGTGGCAGTTAAGGTTATCAGGCTCGAACAGAAAGGCGCAAGAAAGAGTTTCATGGCAGAGTGTGAAGCATTGAGAAATATCCGTCACAGAAACCTTGTAAAGATCGTTACTGCTTGTTCGAGTACTGATTTTCAAGGAAATGATTTCAAGGCTTTAGTTTACGAGTACATGCCAAATGGAAATCTTCAACAATGGATTCATTTTGATCAACTCGAGAAAGCCTTAAGCTTGCTCCAAAGAGTAAACATTGCCATTGATGTGGCTTGTGCACTGGATTATTTGCACAACAGTGGTGATGTTCCGATAATCCATTGTGACCTGAAACCGAGCAATATTCTGCTTGATAATGACATGGTTGCC
>CANSZD010000343.1:0-202617 GCA_947648045.1 Beta corolliflora | reverse complement strand
AAATGAAGTCAAATAAAGCTAATTGAATCAAATGAAACTCAAATGTATTCAACAAAGCTAATCGAATCAAATAAAACTCAAATGCATTCAGCAAAGCTAATTTAATAAAATTAAAGTAAAATAAAGACAAACAAAGCTAATTGAATCAAATGATGTTAAACAAAGCTATTTGCAGTCAAATGAAAGTCAAATGAAGTCTAATAAAGCTAATTGAATCAAATGAAACTCAAATGCATTCAACAAAGCTAATTGAATCAAATAAACTCAAATACATTCAGCAAAGCTAATTGAATCAAATGAAACTCAAATTTATTCAACAAAGCTAATTGAATTAAATTAAAGAAAAATGAAGTCGAAACAAAGCTAATTGAATCAAATGAAAGTCAAACAAAGTCGAAACATAGCTAATAGAATCAAATGAAACTCAAATGCATTAAACAAAGCTAATTGAATCAAATGAAAGTCAATTGAAGTCAAACATAACTAATTGAATCAAGTAGAACTCAAATGCATTCAACAAAGCTAGTTGAATTAAATAAAACTCACATGCATTCAACAAAGCTAATTAAATCAAATTCAAGTCAAATGAAATCAAACAAAGTTAATTGAATTAAATGAAAGTTAATTGAAGTCAAATAAAGCTAATTGAATCAAATGAAACTAAAATGCATTCAACAAAGCTAATTGAATCAAATGAAACTCAAATGCATTCAACAAAGCTAATTGAATCAAATTAAAGTCAAATGAAGTAAAACAAAACTAATTGAATCAAATGAAACACAAATGTATTCAATAAAGCTAATAGAATCAAAATAAAATCAAATGCATTCAACAAAGCTAATTGAATCAAATTTAAGTAAAAATAAAGTCAAACAAAGCTAATTGAATCAAATTTAAGTCAAATGAAGTTAAACAAAGCTAATTGAATTATTTTTCAAGTTAAATGAAGTCAAACAAATATAATTGAATAAAATTAAAGTTAAATGAAGTCAAACCAAGCTAATTGAATCAAATGAAAGTCAAATAAAGTCAAATATAGCTAATAGAATCAAATTAAACTCAAATGCATTCAACAAAGCTAATTGAATCAAAAGAAACTCAAATGCATTCAACAAAGCTAATTGAATCAAATTAAAGTTAAATAAAGTCAATCAAAGCTAATTGTATCAAATGATAAAGCTAATTGAATCTAATGAAACTTAAATGCATTCAACAACGATAATTAAATCAAATAAAATTCAAATGCATTCAACAAAATTAATTAAATCAAATGAAACTCAAATGCATTCAACAAAGTGAATTGAATCAAATTATAGTCAAATGAAGTCTAACAAAACTTATTGAATCAAATGAAACTCAAATGAATTCAATAAAGCTAATTAAATCAAATTAAACTCAAATGCATTCAACAAAGCTAATTGAATCAAATGAAACTCAAATGCATTCAACAAAGCTAATTCAATCAAATTAAAGTCAAATGAAGTCAATCAAAGCTAATTAGATCAAATGATAAAGCTAATTGAATCAAATGAAACTCAAATGCATTCAATAAAGCTAATAGAATCAAAAATAAAACTCAAATGCATTCAACAAAGCTAATTGAATCAAATTTAAGTAAAATAAATTCAAACAAAGCTAATTGAATCAGATTCAAGTCAAATGAAGTCAAACAAATCTAATTGAATCAAATTCAATTCAAATGAAGTCAAACATAGCTAATTGAATCAAATAGAACTCAAATTCATTCAACAAAGCTAATGGAATCAAAAGAAACTCAAATGAATTCAAGAAAGCTAATTGTATCAAATAAAAAGTCAAATGAAGTCATATAAAGCTAATTGAATCAAATGAAAGTCAAATGTATTCAACAAAGCTAATCGAATCAAATAAAACTCAAATGCATTCAACAAAGCTAATTGAATAACATTAAAGTAAAATGAAGTCAAACAAAGCTAATTGAATCAAATGATGTAAAACAATGCTATTTGTAACAAATGAAAGTCAAATGAAGTCTAATAAAGCTAATTGAATCAAATGAAACTCAAATGCATTCAATAAAGCTAATTGAATCAAATAAACTTAAATGCATTCAACAAAGGTAATTGAATCAAATGAAACTCAAATGCATTCAACAAAGCTAAATGAATTAAATTATAGTAAAAATAAAAATCAAACAAAGCTAATTGAATCAAATGAAAGTCAAACAAAGTCAAACATAGCTAATAGAATCAAATGAAACTCAAATGCATTCAACAAAGCTAATTGAATCAAATGAAACTCAAATGCATTAAACAAAGCTAATTGAATCAAATGAAAGTCAAATGAAGTCAAACATAGCTAATTGAATCAAGTGGAACTCAAATGCATTCAACAAAGCTAATTGAATCAAATAAAACTCAAATGCTTTCAACAAAGCTCATTAAATCAAATTAAAGTAAAATGAAGTCTAACAAAACTTATTGAATCAAATGAAACTCAAATGCATTCAATGAAGCTAATTGAATCAAAATAAAACTCAAATGCATTGAACAAAGCTAATCGAATTAAATGAAACTCAAATGCATTCAACAAAGCTAATTGAATCAAATTAACGTCAAATTAAGTCAATCAAAGCTAATTGTATCAAATGATAAAGCTAATTGAATCAAATGAAACTTAAATGCATTCAACAATGATAATTGACTCAACTAAAATTCAAATGCATTCAACAAAGTTAATTGAATCAAATGAAACACAAATGCATTCAACAAAGCTAATTGAATCAATTTAAAGTCAAATAAAGTCTAACAAAACTTATTGAATCAAATGAAACTCAAATGCATTCAATAAAGCAAATTGAATTAAATTAAAGTAAAATGAAGTCAAACAAAGCTAATTGAATCAAATAAAAGTCAAATGAAGTTAAACATATCTAATAGAATCAAATGAAATTCAAATGTATTCAACAAATCTAATTGAGTCAAATGAAACTCAAATGCATTCTACAAAACTAATTGAATCAAATTAATGTCGAATGAAGTCAAACAAAGCTAATTGAATCAAATTAAAGTTAAATGAAGTCAAACAATGCTAATTGAATCAAATGAAGTCAAACATAGCTAATAGAATCAAATTAAACTCAAATGCATTTAACAAAGCTAATTGAATCAATTGAAACTCAAATGCATTAAACAAAGCTAGTTGAATCCAATTCAAGTCAAATAAAGTCAAACAAAACTAATTGAATCAAATGAAATTCAAATGAAGTCAAATAAGGCTAATTGAATCAAATGAAAATCAAATGCATGCCACAAAGCTAATTGAATCAACTGAAACTCAAATACATTCAACAAACTAATTAAATCAAGTTAACGTCAAATGAAGTCACACAAAGCTAATTGAATCAAATGAAAGTCAAATGGATTCAAACACAGCTAATAGAATCAAATAAAACTCAAATGAATTCAACAAAGCTAATTAAATCAAATGAAACTCAAATACATTCAACAAAGCTAATTGAATCAAATGAAACTCAAATGCATTCAACAAAGCTAATTGAATCAAATTAAAGTCAAATGAAGTAAAACAAAACTAATTGAATCAAATGAAACACAAATGCATTCAATAAAGCTAATAGAATCAAAATAAAATCAAATGCATTCAACAAAGCTAATTGAATCAAATTTAAGTAAAATAAAGTCAAACAAAGCTAATTGAATCAAATTTAAGTCAAATGAAGTCAAACAAAGCTAATTGAATTATTTTTCAAGTCAAATGAAGTCAAACAAATATAATTGAATAAAATTAAAGTTAAATGAAGTCAAACCAAGCTAATTGAATCAAATGAAAGTCAAATAAAGTCAAATATAGCTAATAGAATCAAATTAAACTCAAATGCATTCAACAAAGCTAATTGAATCAAAAGAAACTCAAATGCATTCAACAAAGCTAATTGAATCAAATTAAAGTTAAATAAAGTCAATCAAAGCTAATTGTATCAAATGATAAAGCTAATTGAATCTAATGAAACTTAAATGCATTCAACAACGATAATTAAATCAAATAAAATTCAAATGCATTCAACAAAATTAATTAAATCAAATGAAACTCAAATGCATTCAACAAAGTGAATTGAATCAAATTATAGTCAAATGAAGTCTAACAAAACTTATTGAATCAAATGAAACTCAAATGAATTCAATAAAGCTAATTGAATCAAATTAAACTCAAATGCATTCAACAAAGCTAATTGAATCAAATGAAACTCAAATGCATTCAACAAAGCTAATTCAATCAAATTAAAGTCAAATGAAGTCAATCAAAGCTAATTGTATCAAATGATAAAGCTAATTGAATCAAATGAAACTCAAATGCATTCAATAAAGCTAATAGAATCAAAATAAAACTCAAATGCATTCAACAAAGCTAATTGAATCAACTTTAAGTAAAATAAATTCAAACAAAGCTAATTGAATCAAATTCAAGTCAAATGAAGTCAAACAAATCTAATTGAATCAAATTCAATTCAAATGAAGTCAAACATAGCTAATTGAATCAAATAGAACTCAAATTCATTCAACAAAGCTAATGGAATCAAAAGAAACTCAAATGAATTCAGCAAAGCTAATTGTATCAAATAAAAGTCAAATGAAGTCATATAAAGCTAATTGAATCAAATGAAACTCAAATGTATTCAACAAAGCTAATCGAATCAAATAAAACTCAAATGCATTCAACAAAGCTAATTGAATAAAATTAAAGTAAAATGAAGTCAAACAAAGCTAATTGAATCAAATGATGTAAAACAATGCTATTTGTAACAAATGAAAGTCAAATGAAGTCTAATAAAGCTAATTGAATCAAATGAAACTCAAATGCATTCAATAAAGCTAATTGAATCAAATAAACTTAAATGCATTCAACAAAGCTAATTGAATCAAATGAAACTCAAATGCATTCAACAAAGCTAAATGAATTAAATTATAGTAAAATGAAATCAAACAAAGCTAATTGAATCAAATGAAAGTCAAACAAAGTCAAACATAGCTAATAGAATCAAATGAAACTCAAATGCATTCAACAAAGCTAATTGAATCAAATGAAACTCAAATGCATTAAACAAAGCTAATTGAATCAAATGAAAGTCAAATGAAGTCAAACATAGCTAATTGAATCAAGTGGAACTCAAATGCATTCAACAAAGCTAATTGAATCAAATAAAACTCAAATGCATTCAACAAAGCTCATTAAATCAAATTAAAGTAAAATGAAGTCTAACAAAACTTATTGAATCAAATGAAACTCAAATGCATTCAATGAAGCTAATTGAATCAAAATAAAACTCAAATGCATTGAACAAAGCTAATCGAATTAAATGAAACTCAAATGCATTCAACAAAGCTAATTGAATCAAATTAACGTCAAATTAAGTCAATCAAAGCTAATTGTATCAAATGATAAAGCTAATTGAATCAAATGCAACTTAAATGCATTCAACAAAGATAATTGACTCAAATAAAATTCAAATGCATTCAACAAAGTTAATTGAATCAAATGAAACACAAATGCATTCAACAAAGCTAATTGAATCAATTTAAAGTCAAATAAAGTCTAACAAAACTTATTGAATCAAATGAAACTCAAATGCATTCAATAAAGCAAATTGAATTAAATTAAAGTAAAATGAAGTCAAACAAAGCTAATTGAATCAAATAAAAGTCAAATGAAGTTAAACATATCTAATAGAATCAAATGAAATTCAAATGTATTCAACAAAGCTAATTGAGTCAAATGAAACTCAAATGCATTCTACAAAACTAATTGAATCAAATTAATGTCGAATGAAGTCAAACAAAGCTAATTGAATCAAATTAAAGTTAAATGAAGTCAAACAATGCTAATTGAATCAAATGAAAGTCAAATGAAGTCAAACATAGCTAATAGAATCAAATTAAACTCAAATGCATTTAACAAAGCTAATTGAATCAATTGAAACTCAAATGCATTAAACAAAGCTAGTTGAATCCAATTCAAGTCAAATAAAGTCAAACAAAACTAATTGAATCAAATGAAAGTCAAATGAAGTCAAATAAGGCTAATTGAATCAAATGAAAATCAAATGCATGCCACAAAGCTAATTGAATCAACTGAAACTCAAATACATTCAACAAACTAATTAAATCAAGTTAACGTCAAATGAAGTCACACAAAGCTAATTGAATCAAATGAAAGTCAAATGGATTCAAACACAGCTAATAGAATCAAATAAAACTCAAATGAATTCAACAAAGCTAATTAAATCAAATGAAACTCAAATACATTCAACAAAGCTAATTGAATCAAATGAAACTCAAATGCATTCAACAAAGCTAATTGAATCAAATAAACTCAAATACATTCAGCAAAGCTAATTGAATCAAATGAAACTCAAATGTATTCAAGAAATCTAATTGAATTAAATTAAAGTAAAATGAAGTCAAACAAAGCTAATTGAATCAAATGAAAGTCAAACAAAGTCAAACATAGCTAATAGACTCAAATGAAACTCAAATGCATTAAACAAAGCTAATTAAATCAAATAAAACTAAAATGCATTCAACAAAGCTAATTAAATCAAATGAAACTCAAATGCATTCAGCAAAGCTAATTGAATCAAATTAAAGTCAAATGAAGTCAAACAAAACTAATTGAATCAAATGAAACTCAAATGAATTCAACAAATTTAATTGTATCAAATAAAAGTCAAATGAAGTCAAATAAAGCTAATTGAATCAAATGAAACTCAAATGTATTCAACAAAGCTAATCGAATCAAATAAAACTCAAATGCATTCAACAAAGCTAATTTAATAAAATTAAAGTAAAATAAAGACAAACAAAGCTAATTGAATCAAATGATGTTAAACAAAGCTATTTGCATCAAATGAAAGTCAAATGAAGTCTAATAAAGCTAATTGAATCAAATGAAACTCAAATGCATTCAACAAAGCTAATTGAATCAAATAAACTCAAATACATTCAGCAAAGCTAATTGAATCAAATGAAACTCAAATGTATTCAACAAAGCTAATTGAATTAAATTAAAGTAAAATGAAGTCAAACAAAGCTAATTGAATCAAATGAAAGTCAAACAAAGTCAAACATAGCTAATAGAATCAAATGAAACTCAAATGCATTAAACAAAGCTAATTGAATCAAATGAAAGTCAATTGAAGTCAAACATAGCTAATTGAATCAAGTAGAACTCAAATGCATTCAACAAAGCTAGTTGAATTAAATAAAACTCACATGCATTCAACAAAGCTAATTAAATCAAATTCAAGTCAAATGAAATCAAACAAAGTTAATTGAATTAAATGAAAGTTAATTGAAGTCAAATAAAGCTAATTGAATCAAATGAAACTCAAATGCATTCAACAAAGCTAATTGAATCAAATAAAACTCAAATGCATTCAACAAAGCTAATTGAATCAAATGAAACTCAAATGCATTCAACAAAGCTAATTGAATTAAATTAAAGTCAAATGAAGTAAAACAAAACTAATTGAATCAAATGAAACACAAATGCATTCAATAAAGCTAATAGAATCAAAATAAAATCAAATGCATTCAACAAAGCTAATTGAATCAAATTTAAGTAAAATAAAGTCAAACAAAGCTAATTGAATCAAATTTAAGTCAAATGAAGTCAAACAAAGCTAATTGAATTATTTTTCAAGTCAAATGAAGTCAAACAAATATAATTGAATAAAATTAAAGTTAAATGAAGTCAAACCAAGCTAATTGAATCAAATGAAAGTCAAATAAAGTCAAATATAGCTAATAGAATCAAATTAAACTCAAATGCATTCAACAAAGCTAATTGAATCAAAAGAAACTCAAATGCATTCAACAAAGCTAATTGAATCAAATTAAAGTTAAATAAAGTCAATCAAAGCTAATTGTATCAAATGATAAAGCTAATTGAATCTAATGAAACTTAAATGCATTCAACAACGATAATTAAATCAAATAAAATTCAAATGCATTCAACAAAATTAATTAAATCAAATGAAACTCAAATGCATTCAACAAAGCGAATTGAATCAAATTATAGTCAAATGAAGTCTAACAAAACTTATTGAATCAAATGAAACTCAAATGAATTCAATAAAGCTAATTGAATCAAATTAAACTCAAATGCATTCAACAAAGCTAATTGAATCAAATGAAACTCAAATGCATTCAACAAAGCTAATTGAATCAAATTAAAGTCAAATGACGTCAAACAAAACTTATTGTATCAAATGATAAAGCTAATTGAATCAAATGAAACTTAAATGCATTCAACAAAGATAATTGACTCAAATAAAATTCAAATGCATTCAACAAAGTTAATTGAATCAAATGAAACACAAATGCATTCAACAAAGCTAATTGAATCAAATTTAAAGTCAAATAAAGTCTAACAAAACTTATTGAATCAAATGAAACTCAAATGCATTCAATAAAGCAAATTTAATCAAATTAAAGTAAAATGAAGTCAAACAAAGCTAATTGAATCAAATAAAAGTCAAATGAAGTTAAACATATCTAAAAGAATCAAATGAAATTCAAATGTATTCAACAAAGCTAATTGAGTCAAATGAAACTCAAATGCATTCTACAAAACTAATTGAATCAAATTAATGTCGAATGAAGTCAAACAAAGCTAATTGAATCAAATTAAAGTTAAATGAAGTCAAACAATGCTAATTGAATCAAATGAAAGTCAAATGAAGTCAAACATAGCTAATAGAATCAAATTAAACTCAAATGCATTTAACAAAGCTAATTGAATCAATTGAAACTCAAATGCATTAAACAAAGCTAGTTGAATCCAATTCAAGTCAAATAAAGTCAAACAAAACTAATTGAATCAAATGAAATTCAAATGAAGTCAAATAAGGCTAATTGAATCAAATGAAAATCAAATGCATGCCACAAAGCTAATTGAATCAACTCGAAACTCAAATACATTCAACAAACTAATTAAATCAAGTTAACGTCAAATGAAGTCACACAAAGCTAATTGAATCAAATGAAAGTCAAATGGATTCAAACACAGCTAATAGAATCAAATAAAACTCAAATGAATTCAACAAAGCTAATTAAATCAAATGAAACTCAAATACATTCAACAAAGCTAATTGAATCAAATGAAACTCAAATGCATTCAACAAAGCTAATTGAATCAAATAAACTCAAATACATTCAGCAAAGCTAATTGAATCAAATGAAACTCAAATGTATTCAACAAATCTAATTGAATTAAATTAAAGTAAAATGAAGTCAAACAAAGCTAATTGAATCAAATGAAAGTCAAACAAAGCTAATTGAATCAAATGAAACTCAAATGCATTAAACAAAGCTAATTAAATGATGCAAGTTGGACTATCTTTAATCGCTTTCTTAGGATGTTGCATGGTTTTACTTTACTCCTAAAGTAGAGGTTTTACATGTAACTAAAAATATGTCTTATGATTGTTAGTTAAGTTAGTTATTTCAAATATTGGTTGTAATAATGTCCGAAAATCTTAGAGTATTTCGGTTCATTGGAGTCTAGTTGTCAAGAGTTGTATTTTAGGAAAGTTACCTTAAGTTGGGAAGAGCTAGAGTGGCGTGCAAGGTGAGCATTGTAGCCGTGTGTTTTGGGTGTAATTAAGGAAGGTATTGCATATCTTTCCTTAAGTTTTTGTTTCCTTAACAATTTCCTAGTTTCTAGGCTAGAATTAAGGAAGGATACTTTCCTAATTTCCTTAGTGTGGGACGTGTGGTGTAAGAGTCTTGGAGAGCAAGGTTTTCTTGCCTCTTCTACTATAAATAAAGGTGCCTATCCTCCTAAAAAGAGGTAGACCGATTTTGAGAATTGTGAGCGTTGCTTATTTCGGTTGTTAACCAAAACAATACTTGTTGCGACTTGTATTCATCTTCTAATTGCGATTAGGAAGAGACCCTCTAATTCCCGCGAGAATCAAGAGTACTATCCTTGTTTTTATTTCTTATTTTCAGCATTCATTCATAATAAAAACATAAAAAGACGTCACTTAAAACTAGGTTAAAGTTTGTGAATTTTCGGATTCGAAATTCATATCATTAAATCAAATAAAACTCAAATGCATTCAACAAAGCTAATTAAATCAAATGAAACTCAAATGCATTCAACAAAGCTAATTGAATCAAATTAAAGTCAAATGAAGTCAAACAAAACTAATTGAATCAAATGAAACACATATGCATTCAATAAAGCTAATAGAATCAAAATAAAATCAAATACATTCAACAAAGCTAATTGAATCAAATTTAAGTAAAATAAAGTCAAACAAAGCTAATTGAATCAAATTTAAGTCAAATGAAGTCAAACAAAGCTAATTGAATTAATTTTCAAGTCAAATGAAGTCAAACAAATATAATTGAATAAAATTAAAGTTAAATGAAGTCAAACCAAGCTAATTGAATCAAATGAAAGTCAAATAAAGTCAAATATAGCTAATAGAATCAAATTAAACTCAAATGCATTCAACAAAGCTAATTGAATCAAAAGAAACTCAAATGCATTCAACAAAGCTAATTGAATCAAATTAAAGTTAAATAAAGTCAATCAAAGCTAATTGTATCAAATGATAAAGCTAATTGAATCTAATGAAACTTAAATGCATTCAACAACGATAATTAAATCAAATAAAATTCAAATGCATTCAACAAAGTTAATTAAATCAAATGAAACTCAAATGCATTCAACAAAGCGAATTGAATCAAATTATAGTCAAATGAAGTCTAACAAAACTTATTGAATCAAATGAAACTCAAATGCATTCAATAAAGCTAATTGAATCAAATTAAACTCAAATGCATTCAACAAAGCTAATTGAATGAAATGAAACTCAAATGCATTCAACAAAGCTAATTGAATCAAATGAAACTCAAATGCATTCAACAAAGCTAATTGAATCAAATTAAAGTCAAATGAAGTCAATCAAAGCTAATTGTATCAAATGATAAAGCTAATTGAATCAAATGAAACTCAAATGCATTCAACAAAGATAATTGAATCAAATAAAATTCAAATGCATTCAACAAAGTTAATTGAATCAAATGAAAGTCAAATGCATACCACAAAGCTAATTGAATCAAATTAAAGTCAAAAGAAGTAAAACAAAACTTATTGAATCAAATGAAACTCTAATGCATTCAATAAAGCTAATAGAATCAAAATAAAACTCAAATGCATTTAACAAAGCTAATTGAATCAAATTTAAGTAAAATGAAGTCAAACAAATCTAATTGAATCAAATTCAATTCAAATGAAGTCAAACATAGCTAATTGAATCAAATAGAACTCAAATTCATTCAACAAAGCTAATGGAATTAAAAGAAACTCAAATGAATTCAGCAAAGCTAATTGTATCAAATAAAGTCAAATGAAGTCATATAAAGCTAATTGAATCAAATGAAACTCAAATGTATTCAACAAAGCTAATCGAATCAAATAAAACTCAAATGCATTCAACAAAGCTAATTGAATAAAATTAATGTAAAATGAAGTCAAACAAAGCTAATTGAATCAAATGATGTAAAACAATGCTATTTGTATCAAATGAAAGTCAAATGAAGTCTAATAAAGCTAATTGAATCAAATGAAACTCAAATGCATTCAATAAAGCTAATTGAATCAAATAAACTTAAATGCATTCAACAAAGCTAATTGAATCAAATGAAACTCAAATGCATTCAACAAAGCTAAATATATTAAATTATAGTAAAATGAAGTCAAACAAAGCTAATTGAATCAAATGATGTAAAACAATGCTATTTGTATCAAATGAAAGTCAAATGAAGTCTAATAAAGCTAATTGAATCAAATGAAACTCAAATGCATTCAATAAAGCTAATTGAATCAAATAAACTTAAATGCATTCAACAAAGCTAATTGAATCAAATGAAACTCAAATGCATTCAACAAAGCTAAATATATTAAATTATAGTAAAATGAAGTCAAACAAAGCTAATTGAATCAAATGAAAGTCAAACAAAGTCAAACATAGCTAATAGAATCAAATGAAACTCAAATGCATTCAACAAAGCTAATTGAATCAAATGAAACTCAAATGCATTAAACAAAGCTAATTGAATCAAATGAAAGTCAAATGAAGTCAAACATAGCTAATTGAATCAAGTGGAACTCAAATGCATTCAACAAAGCTAATTGAATCAAATAAAACTCAAATGCATTCAACAAAGCTAATTGAATCAAATTAAACTCAAATGCATTCAACAAAGCTAATTGAATCAAATTAAAGTCAAATGAAGTAAAACAAAACTAATTGAATCAAATGAAACACAAATGCATTCAATAAAGCTAATAGAATCAAAATAAAATCAAATGCATTCAACAAATCTAATTGAATCAAATTTAAGTAAAATAAAGTCAAACAAAGCTAATTGAATCAAATTTAAGTCAAATGAAGTCAAACAAAGCTAATTGAATTATTTTTCAAGTCAAATGAAGTCAAACAAATATAATTGAATAAAATTAAAGTTAAATGAAGTCAAACCAAGCTAATTGAATCAAATGAAAGTCAAATAAAATCAAATATAGCTAATAGAATCAAATTAAACTCAAATGCATTCAACAAAGCTAATTGAATCAAAAGAAACTCAAATGCATTCAACAAAGCTAATTGAATCAAATTAAAGTTAAATAAAGTCAATCAAAGCTAATTGTATCAAATGATAAAGCTAATTGAATCTAATGAAACTTAAATGCATTCAACAACGATAATTAAATCAAATAAAATTCAAATGCATTCAACAAAGTTAATTAAATCAAATGAAACTCAAATGCATTCAACAAAGCGAATTGAATCAAATTATAGTCAAATGAAGTCTAACAAAACTTATTGAATCAAATGAAACTCAAATGAATTCAATAAAGCTAATTGAATCAAATTAAACTCAAATGCATTCAACAAAGCTAATTGAATCAAATGAAACTCAAATGCATTCAACAAAGCTAATTGAATCAAATTAAAGTCAAATGAAGTCAATCAAAGCTAATTGTGTCAAATGATAAAGCTAATTGAATCAAATGAAACTCAAATGCATTCAACAAAAATAATTGAATCAAATAAAATTCAAATGCATTCAACAAAGTTAATTGAATCAAATGAAAGTCAAATGCATTCAACAAAGCTAATTGAATCAAATTAAAGTCAAATGAAGTCAAACAAAACTTATTGAATCAAATGAAACTCAAATGCATTCAATAAAGCTAATAGAATCAAAATAAAACTCAAATGCATTCAACAAAGCTAATTGAATCAAATTTAAGTAAAATAAATTCAAACAAAGCTAATTGAATCAGATTCAAGTCAAATGAAGTCAAACAAATCTAATTGAATCAAATTCAATTCAAATGAAGTCAAACATAGCTAATTGAATCAAATAGAACTCAATTTCATTCAACAAAGCTAATGGAATCAAAAGAAACTCAAATGAATTCAGCAAAGCTAATTGTATCAATTAAAAGTCAAATGAAGTCATATAAAGCTAATTGAATCAAATGAAACTCAAATGTATTCAACAAAGCTAATCGAATCAAATAAAACTCAAATGCATTCAACAAAGCTAATTGAATAAAATTAAAGTAAAATGAAGTCAAACAAAGCTAATTGAATCAAATGATGTAAAACAATGCTATTTGTATCAAATGAAAGTCAAATAAAGTCTAATAAAGCTAATTGAATCAAATGAAACTCAAATGCATTCAATAAAGCTAATTGAATCAAATAAACTTAAATGCATTCAACAAAGCTAATTGAATCAAATGAAACTCAAATGCATTCAACAAAGCTAAATGAATTAAATTATAGTAAAATGAAATCAAACAAAGCTAATTGAATCAAATGAAAGTCAAACAAAGTCAAACATAGCTAATAGAATCAAATGAAACTCAAATGCATTCAACAAAGCTAATTGAATCAAATGAAACTCAAATGCATTAAACAAAGCTAATTGAATCAAATGAAAGTCAAATGAAGTCAAACATAGCTAATTGAATCAAGTGGAACTCAAATGCATTCAACAAAGCTAATTGAATCAAATAAAACTCAAATGCATTCAACAAAGCTAATTAAATCAAATTAAAGTAAAATGAAGTCTAACAAAACTTATTGAATCAAATGAAACTCAAATGCATTCAATAAAGCTAATTGAATCAAATTAAACTCAAATGCATTCAACAAAGCTAATTGAATCAAAAGAAACTCAAATGCATTCAACAAAGCTAATTGAATCAAATTAAAGTTAAATAAAGTCAATCAAAGCTAATTGTATCAAATGATAAAGCAAATTGAATCTAATGAAACTTAAATGCATTCAACAACGATAATTAAATCAAATAAAATTCAAATGCATTCAACAAAGTTAATTAAATCAAATGAAACTCAAATGCATTCAACAAAGCGAATTGAATCAAATTATAGTCAAATGAAGTCTAACAAAACTTATTGAATCAAATGAAACTCAAATGCATTCAATAAAGCTAATTGAATCAAATTAAACTCAAATGCATTCAACAAAGCTAATTGAATCAAATGAAACTCAAATGCATTCAACAAAGCTAATTGAATCAAATTAAAGTCAAATGAAGTCAATCAAAGCTAATTGTATCAAATGATAAAGCTAATTGAATCAAATGAAACTCAAATGCATTCAACAAAGATAATTGAATCAAATAAAATTCAAATGCATTCAACAAAGTTAATTGAATCAAATGAAAGTCAAATGCATTCAACAAAGCTAATTGAATCAAATTAAAGTCAAATGAAGTCAAACAAAACTTATTGAATCAAATGAAACTCAAATGCATTCAATAATGCTAATAGAATCAAAATAAAACTCAAATGCATTCAACAAAGCTAATTGAATCAAATTTAAGTAAAATAAATTCAAACAAAGCTAATTGAATCAGATTCAAGTCAAATGAAGTCAAACAAATCTAATTGAATCAAATTCAATTCAAATGAAGTCAAACATAGCTAATTGAATCAAATAGAACTCAAATTCATTCAACAAAGCTAATGGAATCAAAAGAAACTCAAATGAATTCAGCAAAGCTAATTGTATCAAATAAAAGTCAAATGAAGTCATATAAAGCTAATTGAATCAAATGAAACTCAAATGTATTCAACAAAGCTAATCGAATCAAATAAAACTCAAATGCATTCAACAAAGCTAATTGAATAAAATTAAAGTAAAATGAAGTCAAACAAAGCTAATTGAATCAAATGATGTAAAACAATGCTATTTGTATCAAATGAAAGTCAAATGAAGTCTAATAAAGCTAATTGAATCAAATGAAACTCAAATGCATTCAATAAAGCTAATTGAATCAAATAAACTTAAATGCATTCAACAAAGCTAATTGAATCAAATGAAACTCAAATGCATTCAACAAAGCTAAATATATTAAATTATAGTAAAATGAAGTCAAACAAAGCTAATTGAATCAAATGAAAGTCAAACAAAGTCAAACATAGCTAATAGAATCAAATGAAACTCAAATGCATTCAACAAAGCTAGTTGAATCAAATGAAACTCAAATGCATTAAACAAAGCTAATTGAATCAAATGATAGTCAAATGAAGTCAAACATAGCTAATTGAATCAAGTGGAACTCAAATGCATTCAACAAAGCTAATTGAATCAAATAAAACTCAAATGCATTCAACAAAGCTAATTAAATCAAATTAAAGTAAAATGAAGTCTAACAAATGATACAAGTCAATGTCAAGGTCAAGCTCCAAATGATCCGATTTGTTTAGTCCTTGAAGTGTTCGGGTTCAAGTTAAATTCAAACTCCTCATTTGTGTCATTTCTTAAATGGGACGATGATTCCATTGATGAAGCTTGAAGGTGACACCATTTCTAGAGTCTTAGTTATTTTAATTAAGCAAATAAAGGTCCGAAAATATCTTGTGATATTTCGGCCATTTTAGGCGTGTCTTAGGCGTGTGGAGTAGGCTCCTTGTGCTCCAAGGTTGCAAGTTGTCATTGAGTTGTAATACTTTCCTTATTTCTTGGTTTCCTTATGTATTTAGGCGTGTGAAGGGGGATTGGGGGCTGATTTGGTTGTTTCCTTATTTACTCCTTTATTCTCTCCTAGAATCAAGGGATTAAGATGTAAGGAATTAAGGAATGTTTCCTTAATTCTTATGGCTGATTTTCGGCCCTTGCTTGGTCCTTGGAGGACAAGTTTATTCTATTATAAATAATAGTTCCATGCTATCATTCAAGGCATGTGAGATTTACCTAAAAACTTTGTTATTGAATTTAATTGTGTGATCAATTACTTTCGGCCATTAAGTCTATTTTCGGGAGTGATTATTTACTTAGTGTTTAATCTACTTAATTCCGGAGTGGTTTAAAGTGAGATTAAGAGTTAATTAAAATAATCGGGAGTGTTTATTTTAATTATCATATCCGGTGACTTAAGACATAAATTTTCGGACTTCATTCATTATTCAAGTTCGAACCTTTGCTCGGAATTTGGTTGCTCATTCGACTCTTTGGACGTGCAATCATATCGGTTGGTATCGATTTTTCCAGGAGGGTGAGGATAGAAGGGATTCTCCTTTCATTGGTAAGTGCTTCTACTTTGTTCGATCCTTTGTTGGGGTTTTGTGTGGTTGTGGCTTGCTATTTGAGTTACAATGTCTGAATTTGCTGAAATAAAAGCTCTTATTGAGAAAATTCATAACACTCAATTAGAGGAAAAGGAGAAAACGGCAAGATTAACAAGTAGCTCATAATATTCTTGCGGGTAAAGTGAACAATAAAAACGACCCTAATCACATTGACTATGAATCGATGTTGAGGAGGTTAAAATTGTTAAACCAACTTATGATAATGATAGGGGGATTAAACTAGATGATTTTACTTGGTGATTCTAGTCCCGAGGATTTACTTGAATGGATTCGTCAACTTGAGAAAATTTGTGATTATAAGGGATTTGATGATGAGAAACGTTTTAAAATTGCCACCATTAGACTAACGAAGTATGCTTGGAATTTGGTTAGAGAGTCTAAAGGCAAAAAGGGCGAGACTTGGGAAACCTAAGCTTAAAAGTTGGACTAAGCTTAAAAGGAAATTGCATGAGAAGTTTGTTCCAAGTGATTTTATTCAAAGGCAATATATGAGAAAGAATTCTTTGACTCAAGATGTGTCAAGCGTGCATGATTATATGGTTGAATTTGACAAGTTATGTTTGATTTATGATGTTGATGAAGTCGAACAAGAAAAAATTGCTAGGTTTGTTAATGGACTTAATAAATCTATTGCTAGAAAGGTTGATGTGTCGAATTATAGCACTTTTGATGATGTGTGTCGATTGGCTTTAAAATTTGAAAGGCATGAATTGGATGAAAAGAAATCATATGGGGGAAAATTCGGCCATAATAAACCCAATTCTTCTTCTTCTTTTCGTCCCTTCTTCTTCTAATTCTTCTAAACCCTTTGAAAAGAAAGATAATCCTTCTAAAGGGGAACCAAAGGGAGAACGACCTAAGTTGGTGATTTCTAAGGAAAAGTGGGAAGAAACCCGAAAGTGTTTTAAGTGTCAAGGAAGGGGTCATATTGCTAGTAGTTGTCCATCTAGAAAAACCCTAACTTTGAGACAATACATGACCATAGAAGAGGAGGAGAGAACTTATGACTATGTGTATGAAGAGGAGGAATGTGAAAGTGTTGATAATGAGATTGCATATGCCGAAGATGAGTCTAGGATGCTCGGAGTTATTAGGAGAACTTTACATGTTGATCATTCTCCTAACCATGATCAAAGAGAAAATTTGTTTCACACTAGATGTCGAATTGGTGAATTTACATGTAATGTGATTATTGATAGTGGTTCATGCACTAATGTGGTTGCTTCTAATGTGGTTTCTAAGTTGAACTTGATTGTTAGAGATCATCCACATCCTTATAAGTTGAGTTGGTTGGATGATAAAACTGGTTTGTTGGTGAAAAAGCAAGCACTTGTTTCGTTTTCTATTGGGGGTTACAAGGATGAATTGTGGGGTGATGTTCTACCTATGAGTGCTTGTCATCTTCTTCTTGGTAGACCTTGGCAATATGATCGAAAAGTTGTTCATGAAGGCGAAACCAATGTGTACACGGTTTTGATGGGTTCTAAAAAGATTCGGTTGGTTCCTTTGTCTCCTAGTTCCATGGCACCCAAGAAGGTGGTTGAAACGAAACAAAACTTGTTTCTTTCGGCCAAAGAATTCGAGAAAGAGGTAGAATTGGAAGGACATTGTTATGCTTTATGTGTTAAACTTGCTTTGACTAATGATGTTTCTTCTAGTAATCCGAAACTTGCAGCTCTATTGGACGAATTTTGTGATGTTTTTCCGGAGGAATTGCCTCAAGGATTACCGCCATTGAGAGGCATTGAGCATGCCATTGATCTTGTACCAGGCGTACCTTTGCCAAATAAGCCGGCATATAGATGTGATCCCGTAGCTTCTAAGGAGCTACAAAAGCAAATTGAAGAGTTGATTGACCGAGGCTATGTAAGAGAAAGCATGAGTCCATGTGCCGTTCCCGCTTTACTTGTTCCTAAGAAAGATGGTACTTGGAGGATGTGTATTGATAGTAGAGCCGTCAACAACATAACAATCAAGTATCGTTTTCCTATGCCTAGATTAGAGGACATGCTTGATGAGCTACATGGAGCTTCGATTTTTTCGAAGATTGATTTGAGGAGTGGTTATCATCAAATGAGAATTCGGGAAGGAGATGAATGGAAAACCGCTTTCAAGACCAAACAAGGTCTATATGAGTGGATGGTGATGCCCTTTGGTCTTTGCAATGCTCCTAGTTCTTTTATGAGGCTTATGAACGAGGTACTACGTCCCTTTCTTAACAAGTTTATTGTTGTCTATCTAGATGATATTCTTGTATATAGTACTAGTGTTGAGTCTCATTTACTTCACTTGAGAGCTTTATTCGAAAAATTAAGAGAGCAAAAGTTGTATGGAAAAATGGAAAAGTGTGATTTTCTTGTTCCTAGTATTGCTTTTCTTGGTTACATTGTGTCTAGGGATGGAGTTCATGTGGATCCGGAAAAAGTCAAGGCCATGCCATCATGGTTGGCGCCTACAAGTGCTCATGAATGCCGAAGCTTTCATGGTCTAGCTTCCTTTTATAGAAGATTCATCCGAAATTTCTCAACTATCATGGCACCAATCACGGATTTGATGAAGAAAGGGGAGTTTTCATGGAACTCTCATGCTCAAAAGGTGTTTGATGAAGTCAAGGAGCTACTTTGCAACGCTCCTATCCTTGCCTTGCCGGATTTCAACAAGTTGTTCGAGGTTGAATGTGATGCTAGTGGACTTGGTGTTGGGGCTGTTTTGCTTCAAGAAAGGAGGCCCATTGCCTACTTTAGTGAGAAGTTAAGTGGCGCCAAACTCAACTACTCCAACTATGATCGTGAATTCTATGCAATTGTGAGAGCCTTGGATCATTGGTCTCATTACTTGAGGCCCAAGCCTTTCATTCTTCATTCGGATCATGAAGCACTCAAATACATCCATGGACAACAAAAGCTCAACCATAGACATGCCAAGTGGGTTGAATTCCTACAAGCCTTCACATTCTCGTCTAAGTACAAGGAAGGTAAGAGTAACATTGTTGCGGACGCCCTTTCTAGGCGTTCCTATCTTTTGGCCATGGTTGATGCAAGGGTGTTGGGATTTGAACACTTAAAGGATTTATATGTTGATGATGATGATTTTCGTGAGTCCTTTAAGAATCCTAGTGGCTTGTTTGTGTTACAAGAAGGTTTTTTGTTCAAGGGGAACAAACTATGCATTCCCAAGAGTGGCGTGAGGGAGTTGCTTGTGAGAGAAGTCCATAGTGGTGGGGTGGCTGGTCATTTTGGCGTGCAAAAGACCTTAGATACTTTGAATGAGAGTTTTTATTGGCCTAACATGATGAGGGATGTTCATATGGTGGTTAGTAAGTGTGCTACTTGTCAAAGGTCGAAGAGTACCTTCCATAAAGGCCTTTATACTCCATTACCCGTACCTGATACACCTTGGGATAGTGTGAGTATGGATTTCATTGTAGGATTACCAAGAACTCAAAGGGGGAAGGACGCAATTATGGTGGTGGTGGATCGATTTTCGAAAATGGCTCATTTTGTTCCTATGCATAAAACTGATGATGCTTTGCATGTGGCGGATTTGTACTTCAAAGAGATTATTCGATTGCATGGTATTCCTAGAAGTATTGTTAGTGATCGTGATACAAAGTTCCTTAGTCATTTTTGGAGGAGCTTATGGAAGATGGTGGGAACTAAGTTACTCTTTAGCACAAGTCATCATCCTCAAACGGATGGTCAAACTGAGGTAACTAATAGAACTCTTGGAGCTTTGTTGCGTGGCTTGGTGAGTAAGACACAAAAAGATTGGGATATAAAGCTAGCTCACGCCGAGTTTGCTTATAATCGAGCTCATTCTTCTACTACTTCTAAGTCTCCATTTGAGGTGGTCTATGGTATCAATCCTTTCCTTCCTATTGATTTTGTGTCACTAACTAAATCCGAAATTCATGTTGATTCTAAGAAGAGGTTGGAAGCCTTTAAGAAGACTTGTGAGCAAGTGAAAGCACGAATTGAGAAGATGAATGCTCAATACAAGGAACGAGCCAACAAGCATAGAAGGCAACCGAAATTTCAGATTGGCGACTTGATTTGGATTCATTTGAGGAAAGAACGTTTTCCAAGAAAGAGGAAGAACAAGCTTATGCCTAGAGCTGATGGTCCATTCAAAGTCATTGATGTTATTAATGAAAGTGCTTATAAGATCGAGCTTCCAAGTGATTATGGAGGTGTGAGTGCAACCTTCAATGTTGGTGATCTTAGTCCTTATTTAGATGATGAAAATTTAAGGACAAATTCTTTTGAAGAGGGGGAGAATGATACAAGTCAAGGTCAAGGTCAAGCTCCAAATGATCCGATTTGTTTAGTCCTTGAAGTGTTCGGGTTCAAGTTAAATTCAAACTCCTCATTTGTGTCATTTCTTAAATGGGACGATGATTCCATTGATGAAGCTTGAAGGTGACACCATTTCTAGAGTCTTAGTTATTTTAATTAAGCAAATAAAGGTCCGAAAATATCTTGTGATATTTCGGCCATTTTAGGCGTGTCTTAGGCGTGTGGAGTAGGCTCCTTGTGCTCCAAGGTTGCAAGTTGTCATTGAGTTGTAATACTTTCCTTATTTCTTGGTTTCCTTATGTATTTAGGCGTGTGAAGGGGGATTGGGGGCTGATTTGGTTGTTTCCTTATTTACTCCTTTATTCTCTCCTAGAATCAAGGGATTAAGATGTAAGGAATTAAGGAATGTTTCCTTAATTCTTATGGCTGATTTTCGGCCCTTGCTTGGTCCTTGGAGGACAAGTTTATTCTATTATAAATAATAGTTCCATGCTATCATTCAAGGCATGTGAGATTTACCTAAAAACTTTGTTATTGAATTTAATTGTGTGATCAATTACTTTCGGCCATTAAGTCTATTTTCAGGAGTGATTATTTACTTAGTGTTTAATCTACTTAATTCCAGGAGTGGTTTAAAGTGAGATTAAGAGTTAATTAAAATAATCAGGAGTGTTTATTTTAATTATCATATCCGAGTGACTTAAGACATAAATTTTCGGACTTCATTCATTATTCAAGTTCGAACCTTTGCTCGGAACTTGGTTGCTCATTCGACTCTTTGGACGTGCAATCATATCAGTTGGTATCGAATTTTCCAGGAGGGTGAGGATAGAAGGGATTCTCCTTTCATTGGTAAGTGCTTCTACTTTGTTCGATCCTTTGTTGGGGTTTTGTGTGGTTATGGCTTGCTATTTGAGTTACAATGTCCGAATTTGCTTTGAAATAAAAGCTCTTATTGAGAAAATTCATAACACTCAATTAGAGGAAAAGGAGAAAACGGCAAGATTAACAAGTAGCTCATAATATTCTTGCGGGTAAAGTGAACAATAAAAACGACCCTAATCACATTGACTATGAATCTGATGTTGAGGAGGTTAAAATTGTTAAACCAACTTATGATAATGATAGGGGGATTAAACTAGATGATTTTACTGGTGATTCTAGTCCCGAGGATTTACTTGAATGGATTCGTCAACTTGAGAAAATTTGTGATTATAAGGGATTTGATGATGAGAAACGTTTTAAAATTGCCACCATTAGACTAACGAAGTATCTTTGGAATTTGGTTAGAGAGTCTAAAGGCAAAAAGGGCGAGACTTGGGAAACCTAAGCTTAAAAGTTGGACTAAGCTTAAAAGGAAATTGCATGAGAAGTTTGTTCCAAGTGATTTTATTCAAAGGCAATATATGAGAAAGAATTCTTTGACTCAAGATGTGTCAAGCGTGCATGATTATATGGTTGAATTTGACAAGTTATGTTTGATTTGTGATGTTGATGAAGTCGAACAAGAAAAAATTGCTAGGTTTGTTAATGGACTTAATAAATCTATTGCTAGAAAGGTTGATGTGTCGAATTATAGCACTTTTGATGATGTGTGTCGATTGGCTTTAAAATTTGAAAGGCATGAATTGGATGAAAAGAAATCATATGGGGGAAAATTCGGCCATAATAAACCCAATTCTTCTTCTTCTTTCGTCCCTTCTTCTTCTAATTCTTCTAAACCCTTTGAAAAGAAAGATAATCCTTCTAAAGGGGAACCAAAGGGAGAACGACCTAAGTTGGTTATTTCTAAGGAAAAGTGGGAAGAAACCCGAAAGTGTTTTAAGTGTCAAGGAAGGGGTCATATTGCTAGTAGTTGTCCATCTAGAAAAACCTAACTTTGAGACAATACATGACCATAGAAGAGGAGGAGAGAACTTTTGACTATGTGTATGAAGAGGAGGAATGTGAAAGTGTTGATAATGAGATTGCATATGCCGAAGATGAGTCTAGGATGCTCGGAGTTATTAGGAGAACTTTACATGTTGATCATTCTCCTAACCATGATCAAAGAGAAAATTTGTTTCACACTAGATGTCGAATTGGTGAATTTACATGTAATGTGATTATTGATAGTGGTTCATGCACTAATGTGGTTGCTTCTAATGTGGTTTCTAAGTTGAACTTGATTGTTAGAGATCATCCACATCCTTATAAGTTGAGTTGGTTGGATGATAAAACTGGTTTGTTGGTGAAAAAGCAAGCACTTGTTTCGTTTTCTATTGGGGGTTACAAGGATGAATTGTGGGGTGATGTTCTACCTATGAGTGCTTGTCATCTTCTTCTTGGTAGACCTTGGAAATATGATCGAAAAGTTGTTCATGAAGGCGAAACCAATGTGTACACGGTTTTGATGGGTTCTAAAATGATTCGGTTGGTTCCTTTGTCTCCTAGTTCCATGGCACCCAAGAAGGTGGTTGAAACGAAACAAAACTTGTTTCTTTCGGCCAAAGAATTCGAGAAAGAGGTAGAATTGGAAGGACATTGTTATGCTTTATGTGTTAAACTTGCTTTGACTAATGATGTTTCTTCTAGTAATTCGAAACTTGCGGCTCTATTGGGCGAATTTTGTGATGTTTTTCCGGAGGAATTGCCTCAAGGATTACCGCCATTGAGAGGCATTGAGCATGCCATTGATCTTGTACCAGGCGCACCTTTGCCAAATAAGCCGGCATATAGATGTGATCCCGTAGCTTCTAAGGAGCTACAAAAGCAAATTGAAGAGTTGATTGACCGAGGCTATGTAAGAGAAAGCATGAGTCCATGTGCCGTTCCCGCTTTGCTTGTTCCTAAGAAAGATGGTACTTGGAGGATGTGTATTGATAGTAGAGCCGTCAACAACATAACAATCAAGTATCGTTTTCCTATGCCTAGATTAGAGGACATGCTTGATGAGCTACATGGAGCTTCGATTTTTTCGAAGATCGATTTGAGGAGTGGTTATCATCAAATGAGAATTCGGGAAGGAGATGAATGGAAAACCGCTTTCAAGACCAAACAAGGTCTATATGAGTGGATGGTGATGCCCTTTGGTCTTTGCAATGCTCCTAGTTCTTTTATGAGGCTTATGAACGAGGTACTACATCCCTTTCTTAACAAGTTTATTGTTGTCTATCTAGATGATATTCTTGTATATAGTACTAGTGTTGAGTCTCATTTACTTCACTTGAGAGCTTTATTCGAAAAATTAAGAGAGCAAAAGTTGTATGGAAAAATGGAAAAGTGTGATTTTCTTGTTCCTAGTATTGCTTTTCTTGGTTACATTGTGTCTAGGGATGGAGTTCATGTGGATCCGGAAAAAGTCAAGGCCATGCCATCATGGTTGGCGCCAACAAGTGCTCATGAATGCCGAAGCTTTCATGGTCTAGCTTCCTTTTATAGAAGATTCATCCGAAATTTCTCAACTATCATGGCACCAATCACGGATTTGATGAAGAAAGGGGAGTTTTCATGGAACTCTCATGCTCAAAAGGCGTTTGATGAAGTCAAGGAGCTACTTTGCAACGCTCCTATCCTTGCCTTGCCGGATTTCAACAAGTTGTTCGAGGTTGAATGTGATGCTAGTGGACTTGGTGTTGGGGCTGTTTTGCTTCAAGAAAGGAGGCCCATTGCCTACTTTAGTGAGAAGTTAAGTGGCGCCAAACTCAACTACTCCAACTATGATCGTGAATTCTATGCAATTGTGAGAGCCTTGGATCATTGGTCTCATTACTTGAGGCCCAAGCCTTTCATTCTTCATTCGGATCATGAAGCACTCAAATACATCCATGGACAACAAAAGCTCAACCATAGACATGCCAAGTGGGTTGAATTCCTACAAGCCTTCACATTCTCGTCTAAGTACAAGGAAGGTAAGAGTAACATTGTTGCGGACGCCCTTTCTAGGCGTTCCTATCTTTTGGCCATGGTTGATGCAAGGGTGTTGGGATTTGAACACTTAAAGGATTTATATGTTGATGATGATGATTTTCGTGAGTCCTTTAAGAATCCTAGTGGCTTGTTTGTGTTACAAGAAGGTTTTTTGTTCAAGGGGAACAAACTATGCATTCCTAAGAGTGGCGTGAGGGAGTTGCTTGTGAGAGAAGTCCATAGTGGTGGGGTGGCTGGTCATTTTGGCGTGCAAAAGACCTTAGATACTTTGAATGAGAGTTTTTATTGGCCTAACATGATGAGGGATGTTCATATGGTGGTTAGTAAGTGTGCTACTTGTCAAAGGTCGAAGAGTACCTTCCATAAAGGCCTTTATACTCCATTACCCGTACCTGATACACCTTGGGATAGTGTGAGTATGGATTTCATTGTAGGATTACCAAGAACTCAAAGGGGGAAGGACGCAATTATGGTGGTGGTGGATCGATTTTCGAAAATGGCTCATTTTGTTCCTATGCATAAAACTGATGATGCTTTGCATGTGGCGGATTTGTACTTCAAAGAGATTATTCGATTGCATGGTATTCCTAGAAGTATTGTTAGTGATCGTGATACAAAGTTCCTTAGTCATTTTTGGAGGAGCTTATGGAAGATGGTGGGAACTAAGTTACTCTTTAGCACAAGTCATCATCCTCAAACGGATGGTCAAACTGAGGTAACTAATAGAACTCTTGGAGCTTTGTTGCGTGGCTTGGTGAGTAAGACACAAAAGGATTGGGATATAAAGCTAGCTCACGCCGAGTTTGCTTATAATCGAGCTCATTCTTCTACTACTTCTAAGTCTCCATTTGAGGTGGTCTATGGTATCAATCCTTTCCTTCCTATTGATTTTGTGTCACTAACTAAATCTGAAATTCATGTTGATTCTAAGAAGAGGTTGGAAGCCTTTAAGAAGACTTGTGAGCAAGTGAAAGCACGAATTGAGAAGATGAATGCTCAATACAAGGAACGAGCCAACAAGCATAGAAGGCAACCGAAATTTCAGATTGGCGACTTGATTTGGATTCATTTGAGGAAAGAACGTTTTCCAAGAAAGAGGAAGAACAAGCTTATGCCTAGAGCTGATGGTCCATTCAAAGTCATTGATGTTATTAATGAAAGTGCTTATAAGATCGAGCTTCCAAGTGATTATGGAGGTGTGAGTGCAACCTTCAATGTTGGTGATCTTAGTCCTTATTTAGATGATGAAAATTGAGGACAAATTCTTTTGAAGAGGGGGAGAATGATACAAGTCAAGGTCAAGGTCAAGCTCCAAATGATCCGATTTGTTTAGTCCTTGAAGTGTTCGGGTTCAAGTTAAATTCAAACTCCTCATTTGTGTTATTTCTTAAATGGGACGATGATTCCATTGATGAAGCTTGAAGGTGACACCATTTCTAGAGTCTTAGTTATTTTAATTAAGCAAATAAAGGTTCGAAAATATCTTGTGATATTTCGGCCATTTTAGGCGTGTCTTAGGCGTGTGGAGTAGGCTCCTTGTGCTCCAAGGTTGCAAGTTGTCATTGAGTTGTAATACTTTCCTTATTTCTTGGTTTCCTTATGTATTTAGGCGTGTGAAGGGGGATTGGGGGCTGATTTGGTTGTTTCCTTATTTACTCCTTTATTCTCTCCTAGAATCAAGGGATTAAGATGTAAGGAATTAAGGAATGTTTCCTTAATTCTTATGGCTGATTTTCGGCCCTTGCTTGGTCCTTGGAGGACAAGTTTATTCTATTATAAATAATAGTTCCATGCTATCATTCAAGGCATGTGAGATTTACCTAAAAACTTTGTTATTGAATTTAATTGTGTGATCAATTACTTTCGGCCATTAAGTCTATTTTCAGGAGTGATTATTTACTTAGTGTTTAATCTACTTAATTCCAGGAGTGGTTTAAAGTGAGATTAAGAGTTAATTAAAATAATCAGGAGTGTTTATTTTAATTATCATATCCGGTGACTTAAGACATAAATTTTCGGACTTCATTCATTATTCAAGTTCGAACCTTTGCTCGGAACTTGGTTGCTCATTCGACTCTTTGGACGTGCAATCATATCGCCTAGGAATTCTTTTGAAGAGGGGGAGAATGATACAAGTCAAGGTCAAGGTCAAGCTCCAAATGATCCGATTTGTTTAGTCCTTGAAGTGTTCGGGTTCAAGTTAAATTCAAACTCCTCATTTGTGTCATTTCTTAAATGGGACGATGATTCCATTGATGAAGCTTGAAGGTGACACCATTTCTAGAGTCTTAGTTATTTTAATTAAGCAAATAAAGGTCCGAAAATATCTTGTGATATTTCGGCCATTTTAGGCGTGTCTTAGGCGTGTGGAGTAGGCTCCTTGTGCTCCAAGGTTGCAAGTTGTCATTGATTTGTAATACTTTCCTTATTTCTTGGTTTCCTTATGTATTTAGGCGTGTGAAGGGGGATTGGGGGCTGATTTGGTTGTTTCCTTATTTACTCCTTTATTCTCTCCTAGAATCAAGGGATTAAGATGTAAGGAATTAAGGAATGTTTCCTTAATTCTTATGGCTGATTTTCGGCCCTTGCTTGGTCCTTGGAGGACAAGTTTATTCTATTATAAATAATAGTTCCATGCTATCATTCAAGGCATGTGAGATTTACCTAAAAACTTTGTTATTGAATTTAATTGTGTGATCAATTACTTTCGGCCATTAAGTCTATTTTCAGGAGTGATTATTTACTTAGTGTTTAATCTACTTAATTCCAGGAGTGGTTTAAAGTGAGATTAAGAGTTAATAAAAATAATCAGGAGTGTTTATTTTAATTATCATATCCGGTGACTTAAGACATAAATTTTCGGACTTCATTCATTATTCAAGTTCGAACCTTTGCTCGGAACTTGGTTGCTCATTCGACTCTTTGGACGTGCAATCATATCAGTCTAGGAATTCTTTTGAAGAGGGGGAGAATGATACAAGTCAAGGTCAAGGTCAAGCTCCAAATGATCCGATTTGTTTAGTCCTTGAAGTGTTCGGGTTCAAGTTAAATTCAAACTCATCATTTGTGTCATTTCTTAAATGGGACGATGATTCCATTGATGAAGCTTGAAGGTGACACCATTTCTAGAGTCTTAGTTATTTTAATTAAGCAAATAAAGGTCCGAAAATATCTTGTGATATTTCGGCCATTTTAGGCGTGTCTTAGGCGTGTGGAGTAGGCTCCTTGTGCTCCAAGGTTGCAAGTTGTCATTGATTTGTAATACTTTCCTTATTTCTTGGTTTCCTTATGTATTTAGGCGTGTGAAGGGGGATTGGGGGCTGATTTGGTTGTTTCCTTATTTACTCCTTTATTCTCTCCTAGAATCAAGGGATTAAGATGTAAGGAATTAAGGAATGTTTCCTTAATTCTTATGGCTGATTTTCGGCCCTTGCTTGGTCCTTGGAGGACAAGTTTATTCTATTATAAATAATAGTTCCATGCTATCATTCAAGGCATGTGAGATTTACCTAAAAACTTTGTTATTGAATTTAATTGTGTGATCAATTACTTTCGGCCATTAAGTCTATTTTCAGGAGTGATTATTTACTTAGTGTTTAATCTACTTAATTCCAGGAGTGGTTTAAAGTGAGATTAAGAGTTAATTAAAATAATCAGGAGTGTTTATTTTAATTATCATATCCGGTGACTTAAGACATAAATTTTCGGACTTCATTCATTATTCAAGTTCGAACCTTTGCTCGGAACTTGGTTGCTCATTCGACTCTTTGGACTTCTATTGTCAAGGAAGGGGTCATATTGCTAGTAGTTGTCCATCTAGAAAAACCCTAACTTTGAGACAATACATGGCCATAGAAGAGGAGGAGAGAACTTATGACTATGTGTATGAAGAGGAGGAATGTGAAAGTGTTGATAATGAGATTGCATATGCCGAAGATGAGTCTAGGATGCTCGGAGTTATTAGGAGAACTTTACATGTAGGATCATTCTCCTAACCATGATCAAAGAGAAAATTTGTTTCACACTAGATGTCGAATTGGTGAATTTACATGTAATGTGATTATTGATAGTGGTTCATGCACTAATGTGGTTGCTTCTAATGTGGTTTCTAAGTTGAACTTGATTGTTAGAGATCATCCACATCCTTATAAGTTGAGTTGGTTGGATGATAAAACTGGTTTGTTGGTGAAAAAGCAAGCACTTGTTTCGTTTTCTATTGGGGGTTACAAGGATGAATTGTGGGGTGATGTTCTACCTATGAGTGCTTGTCATCTTCTTCTTGGTAGACCTTGGCAATATGATCGAAAAGTTGTTCTTGAAGGCAAAACCAATGTGTACACGGTTTTGATGGGTTCTAAAAAGATTCGGTTGGTTCCTTTGTCTCCTAGTTCCATGGCACCCAAGAAGGTGGTTGAAACGAAACAAAACTTGTTTCTTTCGGCCAAAGAATTCGAGAAAGAGGTAGAATTGGAAGGACATTGTTATGCTTTATGTGTTAAACTTGCTTTGACTAATGATGTTTCTTCTAGTAATCCGAAACTTGCAGCTCTATTGGACGAATTTTGTGATGTTTTTCCGGAGGAATTGCCTCAAGGATTACCGCCATTGAGAGGCATTGAGCATGCCATTGATCTTGTACCAGGCGCACCTTTGCCAAATAAGCCGGCATATAGATGTGATCCCGTAGCTTCTAAGGAGCTACAAAAGCAAATTGAAGAGTTGATTGGCCCGAGGCTATGTAAGAGAAAGCATGAGTCCATGTGCCGTTCCCGCTTTGCTTGTTCCTAAGAAAGATGGTACTTGGAGGATGTGTATTGATAGTAGAGCCGTCAACAACATAACAATCAAGTATCGTTTTCCTATGCCTAGATTAGAGGACATGCTTGATGAGCTACATGGAGCTTCGAGTTTTTCGAAGATTGATTTGAGGAGTGGTTATCATCAAATGAGAATTCGGGAAGGAGATGAATGGAAAACCGCTTTCAAGACCAAACAAGGTCTATATGAGTGGATGGTGATGCCCTTTGGTCTTTGCAATGCTCCTAGTTCTTTTATGAGGCTTATGAACGAGGTACTACGTCCCTTTCTTAACAAGTTTATTGTTGTCTATCTAGATGATATTCTTGTATATAGTACTAGTGTTGAGTCTCATTTACTTCACTTGAGAGCTTTATTCGAAAAATTAAGAGAGCAAAAGTTGTATGGAAAAATGGAAAAGTGTGATTTTCTTGTTCCTAGTATTGCTTTTCTTGGTTACATTGTGTCTAGGGATGGAGTTCATGTGGATCCGGAAAAAGTCAAGGCCATGTCATCATGGTTGGCGCCTACAAGTGCTCATGAATGCCGAAGCTTTCATGGTCTAGCTTCCTTTTATAGAAGATTCATCCGAAATTTCTCAACTATCATGGCACCAATCACTGATTTGATGAAGAAAGGGGAGTTTTCATGGAACTCTCATGCTCAAAAGGCGTTTGATGAAGTCAAGGAGCTACTTTGCAACGCTCCTATCCTTGCCTTGCCGGATTTCAACAAGTTGTTCGAGGTTGAATGTGATGCTAGTGGACTTGGTGTTGGGGCTGTTTTGCTTCAAGAAAGGAGGCCCATTGCCTACTTTAGTGAGAAGTTAAGTGGCGCCAAACTCAACTACTCCAACTATGATCGTGAATTCTATGCAATTGTGAGAGCCTTGGATCATTGGTCTCATTACTTGAGGCCCAAGCCTTTCATTCTTCATTCGGATCATGAAGCACTCAAATACATCCATGGACAACAAAAGCTCAACCATAGACATGCCAAGTGGGTTGAATTCCTACAAGCCTTCACATTCTCGTCTAAGTACAAGGAAGGTAAGAGTAACATTGTTGCGGACGCCCTTTCTAGGCGTTCCTATCTTTTGGCCATGGTTGATGCAAGGGTGTTGGGATTTGAACACTTAAAGGATTTATATGTTGATGATGATGATTTTCGTGAGTCCTTTAAGAATCCTAGTGGCTTGTTTGTGTTACAAGAAGGTTTTTTGTTCAAGGGGAACAAACTATGCATTCCCAAGAGTGGCGTGAGGGAGTTGCTTGTGAGAGAAGTCCATAGTGGTGGGGTGGCTGGTCATTTTGGCGTGCAAAAGATCTTAGATACTTTGAATGAGAGTTTTTATTGGCCTAACATGATGAGGGATGTTCATATGGTGGTTAGTAAGTGTGCTACTTGTCAAAGGTCGAAGAGTACCTTCCATAAAGGCCTTTATACTCCATTACCCGTACACGATACACCTTGGGATAGTGTGAGTATGGATTTCATTGTAGGATTACCAAGAACTCAAAGGGGGAAGGACGCAATTATGGTGGTGGTGGATCGATTTTCGAAAATGGCTCATTTTGTTCCTATGCATAAAACTGATGATGCTTTGCATGTGGCGGATTTGTACTTCAAAGAGATTATTCGATTGCATGGTATTCCTAGAAGTATTGTTAGTGATCGTGATACAAAGTTCCTTAGTCATTTTTGGAGGAGCTTATGGAAGATGGTGGGAACTAAGTTACTCTTTAGCACAAGTCATCATCCTCAAACGGATGGTCAAACTGAGGTAACTAATAGAACTCTTGGAGCTTTGTTGCGTGGCTTGGTGAGTAAGACACAAAAGGATTGGGATATAAAGCTAGCTCACGCCGAGTTTGCTTATAATCGAGCTCATTCTTCTACTACTTCTAAGTCTCCATTTGAGGTGGTCTATGGTATCAATCCTTTCCTTCCTATTGATTTTGTGTCACTAACTAAATCCGAAATTCATGTTGATTCTAAGAAGAGGTTGGAAGCCTTTAAGAAGACTTGTGAGCAAGTGAAAGCACGAATTGAGAAGATGAATGCTCAATACAAGGAACGAGCCAACAAGCATAGAAGGCAACCGAAATTTCAGATTGACGACTTGGTTTGGATTCATTTGAGGAAAGAACGTTTTCCAAGAAAGAGGAAGAACAAGCTTATGCCTAGAGCTGATGGTCCATTCAAAGTCATTGATGTTATTAATGAAAGTGCTTATAAGATCGAGCTTCCAAGTGATTATGGAGGTGTGAGTGCAACCTTCAATGTTGGTGATCTTAGTCCTTATTTAGATGATGAAAATTTGAGGACAAATTCTTTTGAAGAGGGGGAGAATGATACAAGTCAAGGTCAAGGTCAAGCTCCAAATGATCCGATTTGTTTAGTCCTTGAAGTGTTCGGGTTCAAGTTAAATTCAAACTCCTCATTTGTGTCATTTCTTAAATGGGACGATGATTCCATTGATGAAGCTTGAAGGTGACACCATTTCTAGAGTCTTAGTTATTTTAATTAAGCAAATAAAGGTTCGAAAATATCTTGTGATATTTCGGCCATTTTAGGCGTGTCTTAGGCGTGTGGAGTAGGCTCCTTGTGCTCCAAGGTTGCAAGTTGTCATTGAGTTGTACTTTCCTTATTTCTTGGTTTCCTTATGTATTTAGGCGTGTGAAGGGGGATTGGGGGCTGATTTGGTTGTTTCCTTATTTACTCCTTTATTCTCTCCTAGAATCAAGGGATTAAGATGTAAGGAATTAAGGAATGTTTCCTTAATTCTTATGGCTGATTTTCGGCCCTTGCTTGGTCCTTGGAGGACAAGTTTATTCTATTATAAATAATAGTTCCATGCTATCATTCAAGGCATGTGAGATTTACCTAAAAACTTTGTTATTGAATTTAATTGTGTGATCAATTACTTTCGGCCATTAAGTCTATTTTCAGGAGTGATTATTTACTTAGTGTTTAATCTACTTAATTCCAGGAGTGGTTTAAAGTGAGATTAAGAGTTAATTAAAATAATCAGGAGTGTTTATTTTAATTATCATATCCGGTGACTTAAGACATAAATTTTCGGACTTCATTCATTATTCAAGTTCGAACCTTTGCTCGGAACTTGGTTGCTCATTCGACTCTTTGGACGTGCAATCATATCAGTCTAGGAATTCTTTTGAAGAGGGGGAGAATGATACAAGTCAAGGTCAAGGTCAAGCTCCAAATGATCCGATTTGTTTAGTCCTTGAAGTGTTCGGGTTCAAGTTAAATTCAAACTCCTCATTTGTGTCATTTCTTAAATGGGACGATGATTCCATTGATGAAGCTTGAAGGTGACACCATTTCTAGAGTCTTAGTTATTTTAATTAAGCAAATAAAGGTTCGAAAATATCTTGTGATATTTCGGCCATTTTAGGCGTGTCTTAGGCGTGTGGAGTAGGCTCCTTGTGCTCCAAGGTTGCAAGTTGTCATTGAGTTGTACTTTCCTTATTTCTTGGTTTCCTTATGTATTTAGGCGTGTGAAGGGGGATTGGGGGCTGATTTGGTTGTTTCCTTATTTACTCCTTTATTCTCTCCTAGAATCAAGGGATTAAGATGTAAGGAATTAAGGAATGTTTCCTTAATTCTTATGGCTGATTTTCGGCCCTTGCTTGGTCCTTGGAGGACAAGTTTATTCTATTATAAATAATAGTTCCATGCTATCATTCAAGGCATGTGAGATTTACCTAAAAACTTTGTTATTGAATTTAATTGTGTGATCAATTACTTTCGGCCATTAAGTCTATTTTCAGGAGTGATTATTTACTTAGTGTTTAATCTACTTAATTCCGGGGAGTGGTTTAAAGTGAGATTAAGAGTTAATTAAAATAATCAGGAGTGTTTATTTTAATTATCATATCCGGTGACTTAAGACATAAATTTTCGGACTTCATTCATTATTCAAGTTCGAACCTTTGCTCGGAACTTGGTTGCTCATTCGACTCTTTGGACGTGCAATCATATCAGTCTAGGAATTCTTTTGAAGAGGGGGAGAATGATACAAGTCAAGGTCAAGGTCAAGCTCCAAATGATCCGATTTGTTTAGTCCTTGAAGTGTTCGGGTTCAAGTTAAATTCAAACTCCTCATTTGTGTCATTTCTTAAATGGGACGATGATTCCATTGATGAAGCTTGAAGGTGACACCATTTCTAGAGTCTTAGTTATTTTAATTAAGCAAATAAAGGTCCGAAAATATCTTGTGATATTTCGGCCATTTTAGGCGTGTCTTAGGCGTGTGGAGTAGGCTCCTTGTGCTCCAAGGTTGCAAGTTGTCATTGAGTTGTAATACTTTCCTTATTTCTTGGTTTCCTTATGTATTTAGGCGTGTGAAGGGGGATTGGGGGCTGATTTGGTTGTTTCCTTATTTACTCCTTTATTCTCTCCTAGAATCAAGGGATTAAGATGTAAGGAATTAAGGAATGTTTCCTTAATTCTTATGGCTGATTTTCGGCCCTTGCTTGGTCCTTGGAGGACAAGTTTATTCTATTATAAATAATAGTTCCATGCTATCATTCAAGGCATGTGAGATTTACCTAAAAACTTTGTTATTGAATTTAATTGTGTGATCAATTACTTTCGGCCATTAAGTCTATTTTCAGGAGTGATTATTTACTTAGTGTTTAATCTACTTAATTCCAGGAGTGGTTTAAAGTGAGATGAAGAGTTAATTAAAATAATCAGGAGTGTTTATTTTAATTATCATATCCGGTGACTTAAGACATAAATTTTCGGACTTCATTCATTATTCAAGTTCGAACCTTTGCTCGGAACTTGGTTGCTCATTCGACTCTTTGGACTTCTAATGTCAAGGAAGGGGTCATATTGCTAGTAGTTGTCCATCTAGAAAAACCCTAACTTTGAGACAATACATGACCATAGAAGAGGAGGAGAGAACTTATGACTATGTGTATGAAGAGGAGGAATGTGAAAGTGTTGATAATGAGATTGCATATGCCGAAGATGAGTCTAGGATGCTCGGAGTTATTAGGAGAACTTTACATGTAGGATCATTCTCCTAACCATGATCAAAGAGAAAATTTGTTTCACACTAGATGTCGAATTGGTGAATTTACATGTAATGTGATTATTGATAGTGGTTCATGCACTAATGTGGTTGCTTCTAATGTGGTTTCTAAGTTGAACTTGATTGTTAGAGATCATCCACATCCTTATAAGTTGAGTTGGTTGGATGATAAAACTGGTTTGTTGGTGAAAAAGCAAGCACTTGTTTCGTTTTCTATTGGGGGTTACAAGGATGAATTGTGGGGTGATGTTCTACCTATGAGTGCTTGTCATCTTCTTCTTGGTAGACCTTGGCAATATGATCGAAAAGTTGTTCATGAAGGCGAAACCAATGTGTACACGGTTTTGATGGGTTCTAAAAAGATTCGGTTGGTTCCTTTGTCTCCTAGTTCCATGGCACCCAAGAAGGTGGTTGAAACGAAACAAAACTTGTTTCTTTCGGCCAAAGAATTCGAGAAAGAGGTAGAATTGGAAGGACATTGTTATGCTTTATGTGTTAAACTTGCTTTGACTAATGATGTTTCTTCTAGTAATCCGAAACTTGCGGCTCTATTGGGCCGAATTTTGTGATGTTTTTCCGGAGGAATTGCCTCAAGGATTACCGCCATTGAGAGGCATTGAGCATGCCATTGATCTTGTACCAGGCGCACCTTTGCCAAATAAGCCGGCATATAGATGTGATCCCGTAGCTTCTAAGGAGCTACAAAAGCAAATTGAAGAGTTGATTGGCCGAGGCTATGTAAGAGAAAGCATGAGTCCATGTGCCGTTCCCGCTTTGCTTGTTCCTAAGAAAGATGGTACTTGGAGGATGTGTATTGATAGTAGAGCCGTCAACAACATAACAATCAAGTATCGTTTTCCTATGCCTAGATTAGAGGACATGCTTGATGAGCTACATGGAGCTTCGATTTTTTCGAAGATCGATTTGAGGAGTGGTTATCATCAAATGAGAATTCGGGAAGGAGATGAATGGAAAACCGCTTTCAAGACCAAACAAGGTCTATATGAGTGGATGGTGATGCCCTTTGGTCTTTGCAATGCTCCTAGTTCTTTTATGAGGCTTATGAACGAGGTACTACGTCCCTTTCTTAACAAGTTTATTGTTGTCTATCTAGATGATATTCTTGTATATAGTACTAGTGTTGAGTCTCATTTACTTCACTTGAGAGCTTTATTCGAAAAATTAAGAGAGCAAAAGTTGTATGGAAAAATGGAAAAGTGTGATTTTCTTGTTCCTAGTATTGCTTTTCTTGGTTACATTGTGTCTAGGGATGGAGTTCATGTGGATCCGAAAAAGTCAAGGCCATGTCATCATGGTTGGCGCCTACAAGTGCTCATGAATGCCGAAGCTTTCATGGTCTAGCATCCTTTTATAGAAGATTCATCCGAAATTTCTCAACTATCATGGCACCAATCACGGATTTGATGAAGAAAGGGGAGTTTTCATGGAACTCTCATGCTCAAAAGGCGTTTGATGAAGTCAAGGAGCTACTTTGCAACGCTCCTATCCTTGCCTTGCCGGATTTCAACAAGTTGTTCGAGGTTGAATGTGATGCTAGTGGACTTGGTGTTGGGGCTGTTTTGCTTCAAGAAAGGAGGCCCATTGCCTACTTTAGTGAGAAGTTAAGTGGCGCCAAACTCAACTACTCCAACTATGATCGTGAATTCTATGCAATTGTGAGAGCCTTGGATCATTGGTCTCATTACTTGAGGCCCAAGCCTTTCATTCTTCATTCGGATCATGAAGCACTCAAATACATCCATGGACAACAAAAGCTCAACCATAGACATGCCAAGTGGGTTGAATTCCTACAAGCCATCACATTCTCGTCTAAGTACAAGGAAGGTAAGAGTAACATTGTTGCGGACGCCCTTTCTAGGCGTTCCTATCTTTTGGCCATGGTTGATGCAAGGGTGTTGGGATTTGAACACTTAAAGGATTTATATGTTGATGATGATGATTTTCGTGAGTCCTTTAAGAATCCTAGTGGCTTGTTTGTGTTACAAGAAGGTTTTTTGTTCAAGGGGAACAAACTATGCATTCCCAAGAGTGGCGTGAGGGAGTTGCTTGTGAGAGAAGTCCATAGTGGTGGGGTGGCTGGTCATTTTGGCGTGCAAAAGACCTTAGATACTTTGAATGAGAGTTTTTATTGGCCTAACATGATGAGGGATGTTCATATGGTGGTTAGTAAGTGTGCTACTTGTCAAAGGTCGAAGAGTACCTTCCATAAAGGCCTTTATACTCCATTACCCGTACCTGATACACCTTGGGATAGTGTGAGTATGGATTTCATTGTAGGATTACCAAGAACTCAAAGGGGGAAGGACGCAATTATGGTGGTGGTGGATCGATTTTCGAAAATGGCTCATTTTGTTCCTATGCATAAAACTGATGATGCTTTGCATGTGGCGGATTTGTACTTCAAAGAGATTATTCGATTGCATGGTATTCCTAGAAGTATTGTTAGTGATCGTGATACAAAGTTCCTTAGTCATTTTTGGAGGAGCTTATGGAAGATGGTGGGAACTAAGTTACTCTTTAGCACAAGTCATCATCCTCAAACGGATGGTCAAACTGAGGTAACTAATAGAACTCTTGGAGCTTTGTTGCGTGGCTTGGTGAGTAAGACACAAAAGGATTGGGATATAAAGCTAGCTCACGCCGAGTTTGCTTATAATCGAGCTCATTCTTCTACTACTTCTAAGTCTCCATTTGAGGTGGTCTATGGTATCAATCCTTTCCTTCCTATTGATTTTGTGTCACTAACTAAATCTGAAATTCATGTTGATTCTAAGAAGAGGTTGGAAGCCTTTAAGAAGACTTGTGAGCAAGTGAAAGCACGAATTGAGAAGATGAATGCTCAATACAAGGAACGAGCCAACAAGCATAGAAGGCAACCGAAATTTCAGATTGGCGACTTGGTTTGGATTCATTTGAGGAAAGAACGTTTTCCAAGAAAGAGGAAGAACAAGCTTATGCCTAGAGCTGATGGTCCATTCAAAGTCATTGATGTTATTAATGAAAGTGCTTATAAGATCGAGCTTCCAAGTGATTATGGAGGTGTGAGTGCAACCTTCAATGTTGGTGATCTTAGTCCTTATTTAGATGATGAAAATTTGAGGACAAATTCTTTTGAAGAGGGGGAGAATGATACAAGTCAAGGTCAAGGTCAAGCTCCAAATGATCCGATTTGTTTAGTCCTTGAAGTGTTCGGGTTCAAGTTAAATTCAAACTCCTCATTTGTGTCATTTCTTAAATGGGACGATGATTCCATTGATGAAGCTTGAAGGTGACACCATTTCTAGAGTCTTAGTTATTTTAATTAAGCAAATAAAGGTTCAAAAATATCTTGTGATATTTCGGCCATTTTAGGCGTGTCTTAGGCGTGTGGAGTAGGCTCCTTGTGCTCCAAGGTTGCAAGTTGTCATTGAGTTGTAATACTTTCCTTATTTCTTGGTTTCCTTATGTATTTAGGCGTGTGAAGGGGGATTGGGGGCTGATTTGGTTGTTTCCTTATTTACTCCTTTATTCTCTCCTAGAATCAAGGGATTAAGATGTAAGGAATTAAGGAATGTTTCCTTAATTCTTATGGCTGATTTTCGGCCCTTGCTTGGTCCTTGGAGGACAAGTTTATTCTATTATAAATAATAGTTCCATGCTATCATTCAAGGCATGTGAGATTTACCTAAAAACTTTGTTATTGAATTTAATTGTGTGATCAATTACTTTCGGCCATTAAGTCTATTTTCAGGAGTGATAATTTACTTAGTGTTTAATCTACTTAATTCCAGGAGTGGTTTAAAGTGAGATTAAGAGTTAATTAAAATAATCAGGAGTGTTTATTTTAATTATCATATCCGGTGACTTAAGACATAAATTTTCGGACTTCATTCATTATTCAAGTTCGAACCTTTGCTCGGAACTTGGTTGCTCATTCGACTCTTTGGACGTGCAATCATATCAACAAAACTTATTGAATCAAATGAAACTCAAATGCATTCAATGAAGCTAATTGAATCAAATGTAATTCAAATACATCAACAAAGATAATGGAATCAAAAGAAACTCAAATGAATTCAACAAATTTAATTATATCAAATAAAAGTCAAATGAAATCAAATAAAGCTAATTAAATCAAATGAAACTCAAATGTATTCAACAAAGCTAATCGAATCAAATAAAACACAAATGCATTCAACAAAGCTAATTTAATAAAATTAAAGTAAAATAAAGACAAACAAAGCTAATTGAATCAAATGATGTTAAACAAAGCTATTTGCATCAAATGAAAGTCAAATGAAGTCTAATAAAGCTAATTGAATCAAATGAAACTCAAATGCATTCAACAAAGCTAATTGAATCAAATAAACTCAAATACATTCAGCAAAGCTAATTGAATCAAATGAAACTCAAATGTATTCAACAAAGCTAATTGAATTAAATTAAAGTAAAATGAAGTCAAACAAAGCTAATTGAATCAAATGAAAGTCAAACAAAGTCAAACATAGCTAATAGAATCAAATGAAACTCAAATACATTAAACAAAACTAATTGAATCAAATGAAAGTCAATTGAAGTCAAACATAGCTAATTGAATCAAGTAGAACTCAAATGCATTCAACAAAGCTAGTTGAATCAAATAAAACTCACATGCATTCAACAAAGCTAATTAAATCAAATTCAAGTCAAATGAAATCAAACAAAGTTAATTGAATTAAATGAAAGTTAATTGAAGTCAAATAAAGCTAATTGAATCAAATGAAACTCAAATGCATTCAACAAAGCTAATTGAATCAAATAAAACTCAATTGCATTCAACAAAGCTAATTGAATCAAATGAAACTCAAATGTATTCAACAAAGCTAATTGAATCAAATTAAAGTCAAATGAAGTAAAACAAAACTAATTGAATCAAATGAAACACAAATGCATTCAATAAAGCTAATAGAATCAAAATAAAATCAAATGCATTCAACAAATCTAATTGAATCAAATTTAAGTAAAATAAAGTCAAACAAAGCTAATTGAATCAAATTTAAGTCAAATGAAGTCAAACAAAGCTAATTGAATTATTTTTCAAGTCAAATGAAGTCAAACAAATATAATTGAATAAAATTAAAGTTAAATGAAGTCAAACCAAGCTAATTGAATCAAATGAAAGTCAAATAAAGTCAAATATAGCTAATAGAATCAAATTAAACTCAAATGCATTCAACAAAGCTAATTGAATCAAAAGAAACTCAAATGCATTCAACAAAGCTAATTGAATCAAATTAAAGTTAAATAAAGTCAATCAAAGCTAATTGTATCAAATGATAAAGCTAATTGAATCTAATGAAACTTAAATGCATTCAACAACGATAATTAAATCAAATAAAATTCAAATGCATTCAACAAAGTTAATTAAATCAAATGAAACTCAAATGCATTCAACAAACCGAATTGAATCAAATTATAGTCAAATGAAGTCTAACAAAACTTTTTGAATCAAATGAAACTCAAATGCATTCAATAAAGCTAATTGAATCAAATTAAACTCAAATGCAGTAAACAAAGCTAATTGAATCAAATGAAACTCAAATGCATTCAACAAAGCTAATTGAATCAAATTAAAGTCAAAAGAAGTCAATCAAAGCTAATTGTGTCAAATGATAAAGCTAATTGAATCAAATGAAACTCAAATGCATTCAACAAAGATAATTGAATCAAATAAAATTCAAATGCATTCAACAAAGTTAATTGAATCAAATGAAAGTCAAATGCATTCAACAAAGCTAATTGAATCAAATTAAAGTCAAATGAAGTCAAACAAAACTTATTGAATCAAATGAAACTCAAATGCATTCAATAAAGCTAATAGAATCAAAATAAAACTCAAATGCATTCAACAAAGCTAATTGAATCAAATTTAAGTAAAATAAATTCAAACAAAGCTAATTGAATCAGATTCAAGTCAAATGAAGTCAAACAAATCTAATTGAATCAAATTCAATTCAAATGAAGTCAAACATAGCTAATTGAATCAAATAGAACTCAAATTCATTCAACAAAGCTAATGGAATCAAAAGAAACTCAAATGAATTCAGCAAAGCTAATTGTATCAAATAAAAGTCAAATGAAGTCATATAAAGCTAATTGAATCAAATGAAACTCAAATGTATTCAACAAAGCTAATCGAATCAAATAAAACTCCAATGCATTCAACAAAGCTAATTGAATAAAATTAAAGTAAAATGAAGTCAAACAAAGCTAATTGAATCAAATGATGTAAAACAATGCTATTTGTATCAAATGAAAGTCAAATAAAGTCTAATAAAGCTAATTGAATCAAATGAAACTCAAATGCATTCAATAAAGCTAATTGAATCAAATAAACTTAAATGCATTCAACAAAGCTAATTGAATCAAATGAAACTCAAATGCATTCAACAAAGCTAAATGAATTAAATTATAGTAAAATGAAATCAAACAAAGCTAATTGAATCAAATGAAAGTCAAACAAAGTCAAACATAGCCAATAGAATCAAATGAAACTCAAATGCATTCAACAAAGCTAATTGAATCAAATGAAACTCAAATGCATTAAACAAAGCTAATTGAATCAAATGAAAGTCAAATGAAGTCAAACATACTAATTGAATCAAGTGGAACTCAAATGCATTCAACAAACCTAATTGAATCAAATAAAACTCAAATGCATTCAACAAAGCTAATTAAATCAAATTAAAGTAAAATGAAGTCTAACAAAACTTATTGAATCAAATGAAACTCAAATGCATTCAATGAAGCTAATTGAATCAAAATAAAACTCAAATGCATTTAACAAAGCTAATTGAATTAAATGAAACTCAAATGCATTCAACAAAGCTAATTGAATCAAATTAACGTCAAATTAAGTCAATCAAAGCTAATTGTATCAAATGATAAAGCTAATTGAATCAAATGAAACTTAAATGCATTCAACAAAGATAATTGAATCAAATAAAATTCAAATGCATTCAACAAAGTTAATTGAATCAAATGAAACACAAATGCATTCAACAAAGCTAATTGAATTAATTTAAAGTCAAATAAAGTCTAACAAAACTTATTGAATCAAATGAAACTCAAATGCATTCAATAAAGCAAATTGAATCAAATTAAAGTAAAATGAAGTCAAACAAAGCTAATTGAATCAAATAAAAGTCAAATGAAGTTAAACATATCTAATAGAATCAAATGAAATTCAAATGTATTCAACAAAGCTAATTGAGTCAAATGAAACTCAAATGCATTCTACAAAACTAATTGAATCAAATTAATGTCGAATGAAGTCAAACAAAGCTAATTGATTCAAATTAAAGTTAAATGAAGTCAAACAAAGCTAATTGAATCAAATGAAAGTCAAATGAAGTCAAACATAGCTAATAGAATCAAATTAAACTCAAATGCATTTAACAAAGCTAATTGAATCAATTGAAACTCAAATGCATTAAACAAAGCTAGTTGAATCAAATTCAAGTCAAATAAAGTCAAACAAAACTAATTGAATCAAATGAAATTCAAATGAAGTCAAATAAGGCTAATTGAATCAAATGAAAATCAAATGCATGCCACAAAGCTAATTGAATCAACTGAAACTCAAATACATTCAACAAACTAATTAAATCAAGTTATCGTCAAATGAAGTCACACAAAGCTAATTGAATCAAATGAAAGTCAAATGGATTCAAACACAGCTAATAGAATCAAATAAAACTCAAATGAATTCAACAAAGCTAATTAAATCAAATGAAACTCAAAAACATTCAACAAAGCTAATTGAATCAAATGAAACTCGAATGCATTCAACAAAGCTAATTGAATCAAATGAAACTCAAATGCATTCAACAAAGCTAATTGAATCAAATTAAAGTCAAACATAGCTAATTGAATCAAATGGAACTCAAATGCATTCAACAAAGCTAATTGAATCAAATGACGCTCAAATGCAATCAACAAAGCTAACTGAATCAAATTCAAGTCAAATGAAGTCAAACAAAGTTAATTGAAATAATTGAAAGTCAAATGAAGTCAAATAAAGCTAACTGAATCAAATGAAACTCAAATGCATTCAACAAAGCTAATTGAATCAAATGAAACTCAAATGCATTCAACACAGCTAATTGAATCAAATAAAACTCAAATGCATTCAACAAAGCAAATTGAATCAAATTAAAGTCAAATGAAGGCAAACAAAACTTATTGAGTCAAATGAAACTCAAATGCATTCAATAAAGCTAATTGAATCAAATGAAACTCAAATGCATTCAACAAAGCTAATTGAATCAAATTCAAGTCAAATGAAGTCAAATAAAGCTAATTGAATCAAATTCAAGTCGAATGAAGTCAAACAAAGCTAATTGAATCAAATTCCAGTAAAATGAAGTCAAATAAATATAATTGAGTCAAATTAAAGTTAAATGAAGTCAAATCAAGCTAATTGAATCAAATGAAAATTAAATAAAGTCAAACATAGCTAATAGAATCAAATGAAACTCAAATGCATTCAACAAAGCTAATTAAATCAAATGAAACTGAATTGCATTCAACAAAGCTAATTGAATCAAATTAAAGTCAAATGAAGTCAATCAAAGCTAATTGTATCAAATGAAAGTCAAATGAAGTCAAATAAAGCTAATTCAATCAAATGAAACTCAAATGCATTCAACAAAGATAATTAAATCAAATAAAATTCAAATGCATTCAACAATGCTATTGAATCAAATGAAACTCAAATGAATTCAACAAAGCTAATTCAATCAAATTAAAGTAAAATGAAGTCAAACAAAGCTAATTGAATCAAATGAAACTCAAATGCATTCAACAAAGCTAATTAAATCAAATGATACTCAAATGCATTCAACAAAGCTAATTGAATCAAATAAAAGTCAAATGAAGTCAAACATAGCTAATTGAATCAAATGGAATTCAAATGCATTCAACAAAGCTAATAGAATCAAAAGAAACTCAAATGAAATCAACAAAGTTAATTGTATCAAATAAAAGTCAAATGAAGTCAAATAAAGCTAATTGAATCAAATGAAACTCAAATGTATTCAACAAAGCTAATCGAATCAAATAAAACTCAAATGCATTCAACAAAGCTAATTTAATAAAATTAAAGTAAAATGAAGACAAACAAAGCTAATTGAATCAAATGATGTCAAACAAAGCTATTTGTATCAAATGAAAGTCAAATGCATTCAACAAAGCTAATTGAATCAAATAAACTCAAAAGCATTCAGCAAAGCTAATTGAATCAAATGAAACTCAAATGCATTCAACAAAGCTAATTGAATTAAATTAAAGTAAAATAAAGTCAAACAAAGCTCATTGAATCAAATGAAAGTCAAACAAAGTCAAACATAGCTAATAGAATCAAATGAAACTCAAATGCATTAAACAAAGCTAATTGAATCAAATGAAAGTCAATTGAAGTCAAACATAGCTAATTGAATCAAGTGGAACTCAAATGCATTCAACAAAGCTAGTTGAGTCAAATCAAACTCACATGCATTCAACAAAGCTAATTAAATCAAATTCAAGTCAAATGAAATCAAACAAAGTTAATTGAATTAAATGAAAGTTAATTGAAGTCAAATAAAGATAATTGAATCAAATGAAACTCAAATGCATTCAACAAAGCTAATTGAATCAAATAAAACACAAATGAATTCAACAAAGCTAATTGATTCAAATGAAACTCAAATGCATTCAACAAAGCTAATTGAATCAAATTAAAGTCAAATGAATTCAAACAAAACTAATTGAATCAAATGAAACTCAAATGCATTCAATAAAGCTAATAGAATCAAAATAAAACTCAAATGCATTCAACAAAGCTATATGAATCATATTTAAGTAAAATAAAGTCAAACAAAGCTAATTGAATCAAATTTAAGTCAAATGAAGTCAAACAAAGCTAATTGAATTAAATTCAAGTCAAATGAAGTCAAACAAATATAATTGAATAAAATTAAAGTTAAATGAAGTCAAACCAAGCTAATTGAATCAAATGAAAGTCAAATAAAGTCAAATATAGCTAATAGAATCAAATTAAACTCAAATGCATTGAACAAAGCTAATTGAATCAAAAGAAACTCAAATGCATTCAACAAAACTAATTGAATCAAATTAAAGTTATATGAAGTCAATCAAAGCTAATTGTATCAAATGATAAAGCTAATTGAATCTAATGAAACTTAAATGCATTCAACAATGATAATTAAATCAAATAAAATTCAAATGCATTCAACAAAGCTAATTGAATCAAATTATAGTCAAATGAAGTCTAACAAAACTTATTGAATCAAATGAAACTCAAATGCATTCAATAAAGCTAATTGAATCAAATTAAACTCAAATGCATTCAACAAAGCTAATTGAATCAAATGAAACTCAAATGCATTCAACAAAGCTAATTGAATCAAATTAAAGTCAAATGAAGTCAATCAAAGCTAATTGTATCAAATGATAAAGCTAATTGAATCAAATGAAACTCAAATGCATTCAACAAATATAATTGAATTGAATCTAATAAAATTCAAATGCATTCAACAAATTTAATTGAATCAAATGAAACTCAAATGCATTCAACAAAGCTAATTGAATCAGATTAAAGTCAAATGAAGTCAAATAAAACTTATTGAATCAAATGAAACTCAAATGCATTCAATAAAGCTAATAGAATCAAAATAAAACTCAAATGCATTCAACAAAGCTAATTGAATCAAATTTAAGTAAAATAAATTCAAACAAAGCTAGTTGAATCAAATTCAAGTCAAATGAAGTCAAACAAAGCTAATTGAATCAAATTCAATTCAAATGAAGTCAAACATAGCTAATTCATTCAAATAGAATTCAAATGCATTCAACAAAGCTAATGGAATCAAAAGAAACTCAAATGAATTCAACAAAGCTAATTGTATCAAATAAAAGTCAAATGAAGTCATATAAAGCTAATTGAATCAAATGAAACTCAAATGTATTCAACAAAGCTAATCGAATCAAATAAAACTCAAATGCATTCAACAAAGCTAATTGAATAAAATTAAAGTAAAATGAAGTCGAACAAAGCTAATTGAATCAAATGATGTAAAACAAAGCTATTTGTATCAAATGAAAGTCAAATGAAGTCTAATAAAGCTAATTGAATCAAATGAAACTCAAATGCATTCAACAAAGCTAATTGAATCAAATAAACTCAAATGCATTCAACAAAGCTAATTGAATCAAATGAAACTCAAATGCATTCAACAAAGCTAAAGGAATTAAATTAAAGTAAAATGAAGTCAAACAAAGCTAATTGAATCAAATGAAAGTCAAACAAAGTCAAACATAGCTAATAGAATCAAATGAAACTCAAATGCATTCAACAAAGTTAATTGAATCAAATGAAACTCAAATGCATTAAACAAAGCTTATTGAATCAAATGAAAGTCAAATGAAGTCAAACATAGCTAATTGAATCAAGTGGAACTCAAATGCATTCAACAAAGTTAATTGAATCAAATGAAACTCAAATGCATTCAACAAAGCTAATTAAATCAAATTAAAGTAAAATGAAGTCTAACAAAACTTATTGAATCAAATGAAACTCAAATGCATTCAATAAAGCTAATTGAATCAAATTAACTTCAAATGATGTCAATCAAAGCTAATTGTATCAAATGATAAAGCTAATTGAATCAAATGAAACTTAAATGCATTCAACAAACATAATTGAATCAAATAAAATTCAAATGCATTCAACAAAGTTAATTAAATCAAATTAAACTCAAATGCATTCAACAAAGCTAATTGAATCAAATTAAAGTCAAATGAAGTCTAACAAAACTAATTGAATTAAATGAAACTCAAATGCATTCAATAAAGCTAATTGAATCAAATTAAACTCAAATGCATTCAACAAAGCTATCAAATGAAACTCAAATGCATTCAACAATGCTAATTGAATCAAATTAAAGTCAAATGAAGTCAATCAAAGTTAATTGAATCAAATGAAACTCAAATGCATTCAACAAAGATAATTGAATCAAATAAAATTCAATTGCATTCAACAAAGTTAATTGAATCAAATGAAACTCAAATGCATTCAACAAAGCTAATTGAATCAAATTAAAGTCAAATGAAGTCAAACAAAAATTATTGAATCAAATGAAACTCAAATGCATTCAATAAAGATAATAGAATCAAAATAAAACTCAAATTCATTCAACACAGCTAATTGAATCAAATTTAAGTAAAATAAATTCAAACAAAGCTAGTTGAATCAAATTCAAGTCAAATGAAGTCAAAAAAAGCTAATTGAATCAAATTCAATTCAAATGAAGTCAAACATAGCTAATTCATTCAAATAGAATTCAAATGCATTCAACAAAGCTAATGGAATCAAAAGAAACTCAAATGAATTCAACAAAGCTAATTGTATCAAATAAAAGTCAAATGAAGTCATATAAAGCTAATTGAATCAAATGAAACTCAAATGTATTCAACAAAGCTAATCGAATCAAATAAAACTCAAATGCATTCAACAAAGCTAATTGAATAAAATTAAAGTAAAATGAAGTCAAACAAAGCTAATTGAATCAAATGATGTAAAACAAAGCTATTTGTATCAAATGAAAGTCAAATGAAGTCTAATAAAGGTAATTGATTCAAATGAAACTCAAATGCATTCAACAAAGCTAATTGAATCAAATGAAACTCAAATGCATTCAACAAAGCTAATTAAATCAAATTAAAGTAAAATGAAGTCTAACAAAACTTATTGAATCAAATGAAACTCAAATGCATTCAATAAAGATAATTGAATCAAATTAACATCAAATGATGTCAATCAAAGCTAATTGTATCAAATGATAAAGCTAATTGAATCAAATGAAACTTAAATGCATTCAACAAAGATAATTGAATCAAATAAAATTCAAATGCATTCAACAAAGTTAATTAAATCAAATGAAACTCAAATGCATTCAACAAAGCTAATTGAATCAAATTAAAGTCAAATAAAGTCTAACAAAACTAATTGAATTAAATGAAACTCAAATGCATTCAATAAAGCTAATTGAATCAAATTAAACTCAAATGCATTCAACAAAGCTAATTGAATCAAATGAAACTCAAATGCATTCAACAAAGCTAATTGAATCAAATTAAAGTCAAATGAAGTCAATCAAAGTTAATTGAATCAAATGAAACTCAAATGCATTCAACAAAGATAATTGAATCAAAATAAAATTCAAATGCATTCAACAAAGTTAATTGAATCAAATGAAACTCAAATGCATTCAACAAAGCTAATTGAATCAAATTAAAGTCAAATGAAGTCAAACAAAACTTATTGAATCAAATGAAACTCAAATGCATTCAATAAAGATAATAGAATCAAAATAAAACTCAAATGCATTCAACAAAGCTAATTGAATCAAATTTAAGTAAAATAAATTCAAACAAAGCTAATTGAATCAAATTCAAGTCAAATGAAGTCAAACAAAGCTAATTGAATAAAATTCAAGTCAAATGAAGTCAAACATAGCTAATTGATAATTGAATCAAATTCCAGTAAAATGAAGTCAAATAAATATAATTGAATCAAATTAAAGTTAAATGAAGTCAAATCAAGCTAATTGAATCAAATGAAAATCAAATAAAGTCAAACATAGCTAATATAATCAAATGAAATTCAAATGCATTCAACAAAGCTAATTAAATCAAAAGAAACTGAAATGCATTCAACAAAGCTAATTGAATCAAATTAAAGTCAAATGAAGTCAATCAAAGCTAATTGTATCAAATGAAAGTCAAATGAAGTCAAATAAAGCTAATTCAATCAAATGAAACTCAAATGCATTCAACAAAGATAATTAAATCAAATAAAATTCAAATGCATTCAACAATGCTATTGAATCAAATGAAACTCAAATGAATTCAACAAAGCTAATTCAATCAAATTAAAGTAAAATGAAGTCAAACAAAGCTAATTGAATCAAATGAAACTCAAATGCATTCAACAAAGCTAATTGAATCAAATGATACTCAAATGCATTCAACAAAGCTAATTGAATCAAATAAAAGTCAAATGAAGTCAAACATAGCTAATTGAATCAAATGGAATTCAAATGCATTCAACAAAGCTAATAGAATCAAAAGAAACTCAAATGAAATCAACAAAGTTAATTGTATCAAATAAAAGTCAAATAAAATCAAATAAAGCTAATTGAATCAAATGAAACTCAAATGTATTCAACAAAGCTAATCGAATCAAATAAAACTCAAATGCATTCAACAAAGCTAATTTAATAAAATTAAAGTAAAATGAAGACAAACAAAACTAATTGAATCAAATGATGTCAAACAAAGCTATTTGTATCAAATGAAAGTCAAATGCATTCAACAAAGCTAATTGAATCAAATAAACTCAAAAGCATTCAGCAAAAGCTAATTGAATCAAATGAAACTCAAATGCGTTCAACAAAGCTAATTGAATTAAATTAAAGTAAAATAAAGTCAAACAAAGCTAATTGAATCAAATAAAAGTCAAACAAAGTCAAACATAGCTAATAGAATCAAATGAAACTCAAATGCATTAAACAAAGCTAATTGAATCAAATGAAAGTCAATTGAAGTCAAACATAGCTAATTGAATCAAGTGGAACTCAAATGCATTCAACAAAGCTAGTTGAGTCAAATCAAACTCCCATGCATTCAACAAAGCTAATTAAATCAAATTCAAGTCAAATGAAATCAAACAAAGTTAATTGAATTAAATGAAAGTAAATTGAAGTCAAATAAAGCTAATTGAATCAAATGAAACTCAAATGCATTCAACAAAGCTAATTGAATCTAATAAAACTCAAATGAATTCAACAAAGCTAATTGATTCAAATGAAACTCAAATGCATTCAACAAAGCTAATTGAATCAAATTAAAGTCAAATGAATTCAAACAAAACTAATTGAATCAAATGAAACTCAAATGCATTCAATAAAGCTAATAGAATAAAAAATAAAACTCAAATGCATTCAACAAAGCTATATGAATCATATTTAAGTAAAATAAAGTCAAACAAAGCTAATTGAATCAAATTTAAGTCAAATGAAGTCAAACAAAGCTAATTGAATTAAATTCAAGTCAAATGAAGTCAAACAAATATAATTGAATAAAATTAAAGTTAAATGAAGTCAAACCATGCTAATTGAATCAAATGAAAGTCAAATATAGCTAATAGAATCAAATTAAACTCAAATGCATTGAACAAAGCTAATTGAATCAAAAGAAACTCAAATGCATTCAACAAAACTAATTGAATCAAATTAAAGTTAAATGAAGTCAATCAAAGCTAATTGTATCAAATGATAAAGCTAATTGAATCTAATGAAACTTAAATGCATTCAACAATGATAATTAAATCAAATAAAATTCAAATGCATTCAACAAAGTTAATTAAATCAAATGAAACACAAATGCATTCAACAAAGCTAATTGAATCAAATTATAGTCAAATGAAGTCTAACAAAACTTATTGAATCAAATGAAACTCAAATGCATTCAATAAAGCTAATTGAATCAAATTAAACTCAAATGCATTCAACAAAGCTAATTGAATCAAATGAAACTCAAATGCATTCAACAAAGCTAATTGAATCAAATTAAAGTCAAATGAAGTCAATCAAAGCTAATTGTATCAAATGATAAAGCTAATTGAATCAAATGAAACTCAAATGCATTCAACAAATATAATTGAATCAAATAAAATTCAAATGCATTCAACAAAGTTAATTGAATCAAATGAAACTCAAATGCATTCAACAAAGCTAATTGAATCAAATTAAAGTCAAATGAAGTCAAACAAAACTTATTGAATCAAATGAAACTCAAATGCATTCAATAAAGCTAATAGAATCAAAATAAAACTCAAATGCATTCAACAAAGCTAATTGAATCAAATTTAAGTAAAATAAATTCAAACAAAGCTAGTTGAATCAAATTCAAGTCAAATGAAGTCAAACAAAGCTAATTGAATCAAATTCAATTCAAATGAAGTCAAACATAGCTTATTCATTCAAATAGAATTCAAATGCATTCAACAAAGCTAATTGATCCAAAGTCTAGCCCACTTAAAGGCTCTTTGGTTCATGAACCGGTTGCACTTGTTTTAGAAGCTCTTGGTTTTTCTCCATTTGTTCTTAATCCCGAGTTTGTTACTTGTTTAACTTGGATGGTGGATTGAGGCGTGCATCACATTTTGAAGAGCCCAAGTTCTGTTTGGGTTACAAGCAAGGATGTAAAGGAAGCCCCAAGTTCTGTTTGGGTTCCTATTTATTTTTGTTGTTTTAGGTTGTAATAAAATCATGAGGTTACTCATAAAGTATCTCATGATAGGCGTGTGCTTAGGAGTGATGATTAGGCAAGATAGGCGTGTGCTTAGGAGGAGTTTAAACTCCTTAAGTTGCTGGTTATTTAACTTTGTAACAGCTCATTGAGTGAGCTTAATGAGGGGAGTGAATCAAGGAGCTTTTCATGCTCCTTGAAACTGATTTGGGGGGGCGGTTTTCTTAGGGTTTGCTGAGTGTTTTGTGCTTCTTTCTTGCTGCTCCTAACTCTATTTAAGGACAGCTGATGTTCAATGAAAATCAGTTTTGAGTTTTGAAGTAAAAACCTTTGTGTTTTCAGTTTTAGCTTTGAGTTTGTCTCAAGTTTGAAACTAACCCTTATTACTTTGAGTGAGTCTTGAGTGATAAGATTAGGGGAGATTGAGTGAGTCTTGTCTCTGGCCTAAGATCCCAAATCATTGAGTTTGTCTTGTGATTTGGTCATTTATCCTAAAATCGTGAGTTACAAAGTGTTCTTGTGAGTGTTCTTGTTCTTGAGTTTAAAAACATCGTCCAACTCTTGGAAGGGTGCTTTTAGATTCACATCATCTGGTATCAGAGCTTTGGTGAAGAAATTCATCGGAAAAATCGAGTTTTGGAGAAGAAACGAAACTGCCAGAATTCAACCAGTTTTTCATCCTACTTTGAAGGACGATTTCTCAACCTTCAGTAGTCCAAATTGGTTGATTCTTTTTTTAATTCTGCATAACTTTTTGTCTAGAATACTTACAGAATTTTTCAGATTTTTTTGAATTTTTTAGATATTAAACTGGGCACGTTTTTCGTAACTGCGCCAAAACGGAGCAAATCTGGCACACAGAACTTCAAACGACGATTCCTCCTTCATCCGGAAAGCTTTTCAAGAGTTTCTTTTTTTAATTCCGCTTGAAATTTCCTGAAGTTTATTAATCTGTAAGCCTTTGAGAGTCTCAAGGCCATTTACAGTTTCGTTTTTGTTGTTCAAGTTTACGGCAGTTTGCATCTTGTATTTGTAATAGTCTAGCAAAAATAGTGAAATCATGGCTGAAGGTGATCTTGCTAGGATGTTACAAGTAATAACTCAGAAGTTAGAAAACTTAGAGAGAAAATCATAAGCAAATGATGAAGATAAGGCTCAACAAAAGACTAGGTTAGATGCTATGTCCGAAATGTTGATGCAAGCAAGTACAAAACTGAATTTTCTTGAAAATGAGGAAGGTGAGATTAATACACCTAGAAACTTTGATGAAGATAGGGGTTTGAGAATCGAGATGCCCGAATTTGATGGGGGACATGATAGTGAGGCTTTTCTTGATTGGATGAGGCAAATTGAAACCGTTTTTGATTATAAGGGGTATGATGATAGAAAAAGGTTTAAACTTGCTGTCCTAAAACTCACTAAACTTGCTGCCTTGTGGTATGAAAACCTCAAGTCCAATAGAAGGAGAGAGGGAAAAGAGAAGATAGACTCATGGGTTAAGTTGAAGAAAAAGATGAGGGATAAATGGGTTAGTAAGGAGTATGAGCAAGAACAAGACCTAAAACTTACCCACCTTTCCCAAGAAAATAACATGAGTGTGGAAGAGTACATGAAAGAGTTTGAAAAATTGTGCTTGATTTGTGATTTGCAAGAAAAGGAAACCTTTAAAATTGCTCGATTTGTTAAAGGTTTGTCCAAAGAGATAAGTAAGAAAGTCGAAGTGACTCACTATGCCACTTTTAGTGATGTTTGTAAACTTGCATTGAAATATGAGGCACAAGCTAAGGAGGAAAAGGAGAAAGAGAAGCCCAAAACTTCTTCTTCTTCTTTCAAGGGTACTTCAAAATTTACTCCTTTCAACTCTAAAGGGAGTACTTTTCAAAGTAGAGCCTTCTCATCTAGTTCATCCGGTTCTAAACCTGATAAGGGGAAAGAAAAACAAGTGATTTCACCTAGTGAGCTTGCAACTAGGAGAAAATGTTTTAAATGCCATGGGAGGGGTCATATTGCTAGTGAATGTCCTAGTAAAACTGTTTTGACCGCCACTCAATGTGCTATAATGGATGAAGAAGAACAAATGTATAACTTTGTAGTGCAAGAAGAAGATGGCTATGTAGAAGATGACTTTGATGAAGAGATAGAACCCGAGGGTGAGTACAATATGATGGTTGTAAGGAAAGTGTTGTTTAGTGAGCCTCAAGTTGATGAGAGACAAAGAAACAACTTGTTTCATACTAGATGCAAAATTGGAGAGAAGACTTGCAATGTGATAGTCGATGGTGGTGCTCAAACGGATGTTATTTCATCCGAAGCGGTGAGTAAGTTGAGACTTACCACTAGAGATCATGATGAGCCTTATAAGCTCAATTGGTTGAATGATGGCAATGGCATTAGGGTGAAGAAGCAAGCTTTGGTTTCTTACTCTATTGGCAAGTTTGAAGATGAGAGATGGTGCGACATTCTTCCTATGGATGCTTGTCACTTGTTACTTGGAAGGCCATGGCAATTTGACCATGATTCGGAGCACAAAGGCAAATCTAATGTATATCTTGTAACTACCAAAGATGGTAGAAAAGTGAAATTGCTTCCCCTACCCCCAAAAGTTGCTAAGAAAGACAAAGAAAAGAGCAACTATCTTGTATCTTGTAATGAGTTCGAGAAAATAGTGGAAGAAAATGGTGGGGGGTATGCTTTGGTTGTGAGGACCAAAGATGAGAATGAGACTACTTACAATAACTCACCACTTTTGGATGAGTTGTTGGAAGAGTTCAAAGATGTGTTTCCCAATGACTTGCCCAAGGGCCTCCCTCCAATAAGGGGCATTGAGCATGCCATTGACTTGATTCCAGGATCACCTTTGCCTAACAAAGCTGCCTATAGGTGTAATCCGGAAGAGAGTAAGGAACTTGAAAGGCAAGTGAATGAATTGATTGAAAGAGGCTATGTGAGAGAGAGCCTTAGTCCTTGCGCGGTTCCTGCCCTTTTAGTACCAAAGAAAGATGGTACTTGGAGAATGTGTGTTGATAGTCGTTCCATTAACAACATAACCATCAAATATCGCTTTCCTATGCCTCGTTTGCAAGATATGCTAGATGAATTGAGTGGTTCCTTAGTCTTTTCCAAAATAGACTTAAGGAGTGGATACCATCAAATGAGAATACGGGAGGGAGATGAGTGGAAAACGGCTTTCAAAACAAAGCAAGGGTTATATGAGTGGTTGGTTATGCCATTTGGGCTTTGCAACGCCCCAAGCTCCTTCATGCGGTTGATGAATGAAGTCCTTCGTCCTTTCCTTAATGATTTTATTGTTGTTTACTTAGATGACATACTTGTGTATAGTAAAAACAATGAAGATCATGTAATTCATTTGAGGAGGTTGTTTGAAAAATTGAGGGAGATGAAGTTGTATGGCAAGATTGAGAAATGTGTATTCATGACTCCTAGTGTTGTATTCTTAGGATACATTGTAACAGAGAGGGGGTGCATGTAGATCCGGAAAAGGTAAAGGTCGTACAATCATGGTTGGCTCCAACCAATGTGCATGAAGTAAGAAGCTTCCATGGACTAGCCTCCTTCTATAGGCGGTTCATCAAGAACTTCTCTACTATCATGGCTCCTATCACCGAGTTAACAAAGAAAGGTGAGTTTGAGTGGGGTGAGAGTGCGCACAAGGCCTTTGAGAAGGTCAAGCATATGCTTTGTAATGCTCCCATACTTGTACTTCCCGACTTTAACAAAGTGTTTGAGGTGGAGTGTGATGCGAGTGGGATTGGGATTGGTGCGGTTTTGATACAAGAGAGGAAGCCCGTGTGCTACTTTAGTGAGAAGTTAAATGGGGCTAAACTTAACTATTCCACCTATGATCGTGAGTTCTATGCCATTGTGAGGGCTCTTGATCATTGGGTCTCATTACTTGAGGCCTAAGCCTTTTGTCCTTCATTCGGACCATGAGGCGCTTAAGTTCATCCATGGGCAACAAAAGTTGAACCAAAGGCATGCTAAATGGGTGGAGTTTCTCCAAACATTTACCTTTAGTTCAAAATATAAAGATGGGAAGAGTAATGTAGTAGCCGATGCTTTGTCTCGTCGGAACTACTTGCTTTCAATGGTGGATGCTAAGATTTTGGGTTTTGAACAACTCAAAGAGGGCTATCAACATGATCCTGATTTTGCAAGTGAGTTAGAGAGTCCATCAAAGGAGTTTGTGCAGCAGAAGATGGTTACCTCTTCAAGGGTAACAAATTGTGTGTCCCCAAGAGCGGTGTGAGGGAGTTGTTAGTGAGAGAAGTGCATAGTGGTGGTTTGGCGGGTCACTTTGGCATACAAAAAACTCTTGATATTCTTGGTGAGCATTTCTATTGGCCAAGAATGATCAAAGATGTGACTTTGGTTGTGGAGAGATGTGCTACTTGTCAAAAAGCAAAGGGTCACTTCACCAAAGGTCTCTATACTCCTCTTCCGGGGCCCGGATGCCCCATGGGAGAGTGTTAGCATGGACTTCATTGTGGGATTACCAAGAACTCAAAGGGGAAGGGATAGCATCATGGTGGTTGTAGATAGATTCTCTAAAATGGCTCACTTCATAGCTTGTAATAAAACTGATGATGCTGTAAAAGTGGCGGAATTATACTTCAAGGAAGTAGTCAAACTTCATGGCATTCCTCGAAGTATAGTTTCGGATAGGGACTCCAAGTTTCTTAGTCACTTTTGGAGGACCCTATGGAAGCTTGTTGGTACCAAGTTACTGTTTAGCACCTCTCATCATCCCCAAACTGATGGGCAAACGGAGGTGACAAATAGAACTTTGGGTACATTGTTGAGAGGACTTGTAAGCAAAACGCAAAAAGATTGGGACATGAAACTAGCCCATGCGGAGTTTGCTTACAACCGAGCTCATTCCTTAACTACTTCTCGCTCCCCATTTGAAGTAGTTTATGGAGTGAATCCCTTTGTGCCTATTGATCTTGTTCCTATGGTTAAAGGGGATATTGTGGAGAAAGATGCTAAAAAGAGGGTGGAAGCCTTTCAAAAAACCTGTGAGCAAGTGAAGAAAAGAATTGAGGAGATGAATAAGAAATACCAAGAGAGAACAAATAAACGACGAAAACAACCCATCTTTCACCCTGGGGATTTGGTTTGGCTTCATTTGAGGAAAGAAAGATTTCCCAAACTTCGCAAAAACAAACTCATGCCTCGTTCTGATGGTCCATTTAGAGTGCTTGAAAGGGTGAATGATAGTGCTTACAAAATTGAGCTTCCTGATGAGTTGATAGGTGTTAGTGCTACTTTCAATGTGGGGGATTTGTCTCCATACTTAGATGATTCAAGTTTGAGGGCAAACTCTTCAAAAGAAGGGGAGAATGATCCAAAGTCTAGCCCACTTAAAGGCTCTTTGGTTCATGAACCGGTTGCACTTGTTTTAGAAGCTCTTGGTTTTTCTCCATTTGTTCTTAAGCCCGAGTTTGTTACTTGTTTAACTTGGATGGTGGATTGAGGCGTGCATCACATTTTGAAGAGCCCAAGTTCTGTTTGGGTTACAAGCAAGGATGTAAAGGAAGCCCCAAGTTCTGTTTGGGTTCCTATTTATTTTTGTTGTTTTAGGTTGTAATAAAATCATGAGATTACTCATAAAGTATCTCATGATAGGCGTGTGCTTAGGAGTGATGATTAGGCAAGATAGGCGTGTGCTTAGGAGGAGTTTAAACTCCTTAAGTTGCTGGTTATTTAACTTTGTAACAGCTCATTGAGTGAGCTTAATGAGGGGAGTGAATCAAGGAGCTTTTCATGCTCCTTGAAACTGATTTGGGGGGGCGGTTTTCTTAGGGTTTGCTGAGTGTTTTGTGCTTCTTTCTTGCTGCTCCTAACTCTATTTAAGGACAGCTGATGTTCAATGAAAATCAGTTTTGAGTTTTGAAGTAAAAACCTTTGTGTTTTCAGTTTTAGCTTTGAGTTTGTCTCAAGTTTGAAACTAACCCTTATTACTTTGAGTGAGTCTTGAGTGATAAGATTAGGGGAGATTGAGTGAGTCTTGTCTCTGGCCTAAGATCCCAAATCATTGAGTTTGTCTTGTGATTTGGTCATTTATCCTAAAATCGTGAGTTACAAAGTGTTCTTGTGAGTGTTCTTGTTCTTGAGTTTAAAAACATCGTCCAACTCTTGGAAGGGTGCTTTAAGATTCACATCACTAATGGAATCAAAAGAAACTCAAATGAATTCAACAAAGCTAATTGTATCAAATAAAAGTCAAATGAAGTCATATAAAGCTAATTGAATCAAATGAAACTCAAATGTATTCAACAAAGCTAATCGAATCAAATAAAACTCAAATGCATTCAACAAAGCTAATTTAATAAAATTAAAGTAAAATGAAGACAAACAAAGCTAATTGAATCAAATGATGTCAAACAAAGCTATTTGTATCAAATGAAAGTCAAATGCATTCAACAAAGCTAATTGAATCAAATAAACTCAAAAGCATTCAGCAAGGCTAATTGAATCAAATGAAACTCAAATGCATTCAACAAAGCTAATTGAATTAAATTAAAGTAAAATAAAGTCAAACAAAGCTAATTGAATCAAATGAAAGTCTAACAAAGTCAAACTTAGCTAATAGAATCAAATGAAACTCAAATGCATTAAACAAAGCTAATTGAATCAAATGAAAGTCAATTGAAGTCAAACATAGCTAATTGAATCAAGTGGAACTCAAATGCATTCAACAAAGCTAGTTGAGTCAAATCAAACTCACATGCATTCAACAAAGCAAATTAAATCAAATTCAAGTCAAATGAATCAAACAAAGTTAATTGAATTAAATGAAAGTTAATTGAAGTCAAATAAAGCTAATTGAATCAAATGAAACTGAAATGCATTCAACAAAGCTAATTGAATCAAATAAAACTCAAATGAATTCAACAAAGCTAATTGATTCAAATGAAACTCAAATGCATTCAACAAAGCTAATTGAATCAAATTAAAGTCAAATGAATTCAAACAAAACTAATTGAATCAAATGAAACTCAAATGCATTCAATAAAGCTAATAGAATAAAAAATAAAACTCAAATGCATTCAACAAAGCTATATGAATCATATTTAAGTAAAATAAAGTCAAACAAAGCTAATTGAATCAAATTTAAGTCAAATGAAGTCAAACAAAGCTAATTGAATTAAATTCAAGTCAAATGAAGTCAAACAAATATAATTGAATAAAATTAAAGTTAAATGAAGTCAAACCATGCTAATTGAATCAAATGAAAGTCAAATATAGCTAATAGAATCAAATTAAACTCAAATGCATTGAACAAAGCTAATTGAATCAAAAGAAACTCAAATGCATTCAACAAAACTAATTGAATCAAATTAAAGTTAAATGAAGTCAATCAAAGCTAATTGTATCAAATGATAAAGCTAATTGAATCTAATGAAACTTAAATGCATTCAACAATGATAATTAAATCAAATAAAATTCAAATGCATTCAACAAAGTTAATTAAATCAAATGAAACACAAATGCATTCAACAAAGCTAATTGAATCAAATTATAGTCAAATGAAGTCTAACAAAACTTATTGAATCAAATGAAACTCAAATGCATTCAATAAAGCTAATTGAATCAAATTAAACTCAAATGCATTCAACAAAGCTAATTGAATCAAATGAAACTCAAATGCATTCAAAAAAGCTAATTGAATCAAATTAAAGTCAAATGAAGTCAATCAAAGCTAATTGTATCAAATGATAAAGCTAAATGAATCAAATGAAACTCAAATGCATTCAACAAATATAATTGAATCAAATAAAATTCAAATGCATTCAACAAAGTTAATTGAATCAAATGAAACTCAAATGTATTCAACAAAGCTAATCGAATCAAATAAAACTCAAATGTATTCAACAAAGCTAATTGAATAAAATTAAAGTAAAATGAAGTCAAACAAAGCTAATTGAATCAAATGATGTAAAACAAAGCTATTTGTATCAAATGAAAGTCAAATGAAGTCTAATAAAGCTAATTGAATCAAATGAAACTCAAATGCATTCAACGAAGCTAATTGAATCAAATAAACTCAAATGCATTCAACAAAGCTAATTGAATCAAATGAAACTCAAATGCATTCAACAAAGCTAAAGGAATTAAATTAAAGTAAAATGAAGTCAAACAAAGCTAATTGAATCAAATGAAAGTCAAACAAAGTCAAACATAGCTAATAGAATCAAATGAAACTCAAATGTATTCAACAAAGTTAATTGAATCAAATGAAACTCAAATGCATTAAACAAAGCTTATTGAATCAAATGAAAGTCAAATGAAGTCAAACATAGCTAATTAAATCAAGTGGAACTCAAATGCATTCAACAAAGTTAATTGAATCAAATGAAACTCAAATGCATTCAACAAAGCTAATTAAATCAAATTAAAGTAAAATGAAGTCTAACAAAACTTATTGAATCAAATGAAACTCAAATGCATTCAATAAAGCTAATTGAATCAAATTAACTTCAAATGATGTCAATCAAAGCTAATTGTATCAAATGATAAAGCTAATTGAATCAAATGAAACTTAAATGCATTCAACAAAGATAATTGAATCAAATAAAATTCAAATGCATTCAACAAAGTTAATTAAATCAAATGAAACTCAAATGCATTCAACAAAGCTAATTGAATCAAATTAAAGTCAAATGAAGTCTAACAAAACTAATTGAATTAAATGAAACTCGAATGCATTCAATAAAGCTAATTAAATAAAATTAAACTCAAATGCATTCAACAAAGCTAATTGAATCAAATGAAACTCAAATGCATTCAACAAAGCTAATTGAATCAAATTAAAGTCAAATGAAGTCAATCAAAGTTAATTGAATCAAATGAAACTCAAAAGCATTCAACAAAGATAATTGATTCAAATAAAATTCAAATGCATTCAACAAAGTTAATTGAATCAAATGAAACTCAAATGCATTCAACAAGGCTAATTGAATCAAATTAAAGTCAAATGAAGTCAAACAAAACTTATTGAATCAAATGAAACTCAAATGCATTCAATAAAACTAATTGAATCAAATTTAAGTAAAATAAATTCAAACAAAGCTAATTGAATCAAATTCAAGTCAAATTAAGTCAAAAAAAGCAAATTGAATCAAATTCAAGTCAAATGAAGTCAAACATAGCTAATTTAATCAAATATAACTCAAATGCATTCAACAAAGCTAATTAAATCAAATGAAACTCAAATGCATTCAACAAAGCTAAATGAATTAAATTAAAGTAAAATGAAGTCAAACAAAGCTAATTGAATCAAATGAAAGTCAAACAAAGTCAAACATAGCTAATAGAATCAATTGAAACTCAAATGCATTCAACAAAGTTAATTGAATCAAATGGAACTCAAATGCATTAAACAAAGCTAATTGAATCAAATGAAAGTCAAATGAAGTCAAACATAGCTAATTGAATCAATTGGAACTCAAATGCATTCAACAAAGCTAATTGAATCAACTAAAACTCAAATGCATTCAACAAAGCTAATTAAATCAAATTCAAGTCAAATGAAATCAAACAAAGCTAATTGAATTAAATGAAAGTCAAATGAAGTCATATAAAGCTAATTGAATTAAATGAAACTCAAATGCATTCAACAAAGCTAATTGAATCAAATGAAACTCAAATGCATTCAACAAAGCTAATAGAATCAAGTGGAACTCAAATGTATGCAACAAAGCTAGTTGAATCAAATAAAACTCACATGCATTCAACAAAACTAATTAAATCAAATTCAAGTCAAATGAAATCAAACAAAGTTAATTGAATTAAATGAAAATTAATTGAAGTCAAATAAAGCTAATTGAATCAAATGAAACTCAAATGCATTCAACAAAGCTAATTGAATCAAATGAAACTCAAATGCATTCAACAAAGCTAATTGAATCAAATGAAACTCAAATGCATTCAACAAAGCTAATTGAATCAAATTAAAGTCAAATGAAGTCAAACAAAACTAATTGAATCAAATGAAACTCAAATGCATTCAATAAAGCAAATAGAATCAAAATAAAACTCAAATGCATTCAACAAAGCTAATTGAATCAAATTTAAGTAAAATAAAGTCAAACAAAGCTAATTGAATCAAATTCAAGTCAAATGAAGTCAAACAAATATAATTGATTCAAATTAAAGTTAAAAGAAGTCAAATCAAGTAAATTGAATCAAATGAAAATCAAATAATGTCAAACATAGCTAATAGAATCAAATGAAACTCAAATGCATTCAACAAAGCTAATTAAATTAAATGAAACTAAAATGCATTCAACAAAGCTAATTAAATCAAATTAAAGTCAAATGAAGTCAATCAAAGCTAATTGTATCAAATAAAAGTCAAATGAAGTCAAATAAAGCTAATTCAATCAAATGAAACTCAAATGCATTCAACAAAGATAATTAAATCAAATAAAATTCAGATGCATTCAACAATGCTAATTCAATCAAATGAAACTCAAATGAATTCAACAAAGCTAATTGAATCAAATTAAAGTAAAATGAAGTCAAACATAGCTAATTGAATCAAATGGAATTCAAATGCATTCAACAAAGCTAATGGAATCAAAAGAAACTCAAATGAATTCAACAAAGTTAATTGTATTAAATAAAAGTCAAATGAAGTCAAATAAAGCTAATTGAATCAAATGAAACTTAAATGTATTCAACAATGCTAATCGAATCAAATAAAACTCAAATGCATTCAACAAAGCTAATTTATTAAAATTAAAGTAAAATGAAGACAAACAAAGCTAATTGAATCAAATGATTTCAAACAAAGCTATTTGTATCAAATGAAAGTCAAATGAAGTATAATAAAGCTAATTGAATCAATTGAAACTCAAATGCATTCAATAAAGCTAATTGAATCAAATAAACTCAAATACATTCACCAAAACTAATTGAATCAAATGAAACTCAAATGCATTCAACAAAGCTAATTGAATTAAATTAAAGTAAAATGAAGTCAAACAAAGCTAATTGAATCAAATGAAAGTCAAATAAAGTCAAACATAGCTAATAGAATCAATTGAAACTCAAATGCATTAAAGCTAAATGAATCAAATGAAAGTCAATTGAAGTCAAACATAGCTAATTGAATCAAGTGGAACTCAAATGCATTCAACAAAGCTAGTTGAATCAAATAAAACTCACATGCATTCAATAAAGCTAATTAAATCAAATTCAAGTCAAATGAAATCAAACAAAGTTAATTGAATTAAATGAAAGTTAATTAAAGTCAAATAAAGCTAATTGAATCAAATGAAACTCAAATGCATTCAACAAAGCTAATTGAATCAAATAAAACTCAAATGCATTCAACAAAGCTAATTGAATCAAATGAAACTCAAATGCATTCAACAAAGCTAATTGAATCAAATTTCAGTCAAATGAAGTCAAACAAAGCTAATTGAATTAAATTCAAGTCAAATGAAGTCAAACAAATATAATTGAATAAAATTAAAGTTAAATGAAGTCAAACCAAGCTAATTGAATCAAATGAAAGTCAAATAAAGTCAAATATAGCTAATAGAATCAAATTAAACTCAAATGCATTCAACAAAGCTAATTGAATCAAAAGAAACACAAATGCATTCAGCAAAGCTAATTGAATCAAATTAAAGTTAAATAAAGTCAATCAAAGCTAATTGTATCAAATGATAAAGCTAATTGATTCTAATGAAACTTAAATGCATTCAACAACGATAATTAAATCAAATAAAATTCAAATGCATTCAACAAAGTTAATTAAATCAAATGAAACTCAAATGCATTCAACAAAGCTAATTGAATCAAATTATAGTCAAATGAAGTCTAACAAAACTTATCGAATCAAATGAAACTCAAATGCATTCAATAAAGCTAATTGAATCAAATTAAACTCAAATGCATTCAACAAAGCTAATTGAATCAAATGAAAGTCAAATGAAGTCAAATAAAGCTAATTCAATCAAATGAAACTCAAATGCATTCAAAAAAGATAATTAAATCAAATAAAATTCAGAAGCATTCAACAATGCTAATTCAATCAAATGAAACTCAAATGAATTCAACAACGCTAATTGAATCAAATTAAAGTAAAATGAAGTCAAACATAGCTAATTTAATCAAATGGAATTCAAATGCATTCAACAAAGCTAATGGAATCAAAAGAAACTCAAATGAATTCAACAAAGTTAATTGTATTAAATAAAAGTCAAATGAAGTGAAATAATGCTAATTGAATCAAATGAAACTTAAATGTATTCAACAAAGCTAATCGAATCAAATAAAACTCAAATGCATTCAACAAAGCTAATTGAATAAAATTAAAGTAAAATGAAGTCAAACAAAGCTAATTTAATCAAATGATGTAAAACAAAGCCATTTGTATCAAATGAAAGTCAAATGAAGTCTAATAAAGCTAATTGAATCAAATGAAACTCAAATGCCTTCAACAAAGCTAATTAAATCAAATAAACTCAAATGCATTCAACAAAGGTAATTGAATTAAATGAAACTCAAATGCATTCAACAAAGCTAGATGAATTAAATTAAAGTAAAATGAAGTCAAACAAAGCTAATTGAATCAAATTAAAGTCAAACAAAGTTAAACATAGCTAATTGAATCAAATGAAACTCAAATGCAATCAACAAAGCTAATTGAATCAAATGAAACTCAAATGCATTAAACAAAGATAATTGAATCAAATGAAAGTCAAATGAAGTCAAACATAGCTAATTGAATCAAGTGGAACTCAAATGCATTCAACAAAGCTAATTGAATCAACTAAAACTCAAATGCATTCAACAAAGCTAAATCAAATTCAAGTCAAATGAAATCAAACAAAGCTAATTGAATTAAATGAAAGTCAAATGAAGTCAAATAAAGCTAATTGAATCAAATGAAACTCAAATGCATTCAACAAAGCTAATTGAATCAAATAAAACTCAAATGCATTCAACAAAGCTAATTGAATCAAATGAAACTCAAATGCATTCAGCAAAGCTAATTGAATCAAATTAAAGTCAAATTAAGTCATGCAAAATTTATTGAATCAAATGAAACTCAAATGCATTCAATAAAGCTAATAGAATCAAAATAAAACTCAAATGCATTCAACAAAGCTAATTGAATCAAATTTAAGTATAATAAAGTCAAACAAAGCTAATTGAATCAAATTCAAGTCAAATGAAGTCAAACAAAGCTAATTGAATCAAATTCAAGTCAAATGAAGTCAATCAAATATAATTGAATAAAGTTAAATTTAAATGAAGTCAAACCAAGCTAATTGAACCAAATGAAAGTCATATAAAGTCAAACATAGCTAATAGAATCAAATTAAACTCAAATGCATTCAACAAAGCTAATTGAATCAAAAGAAACTCAAATGCATTCAACAAAGCTTATTGAATCAAATTAAAGTTAAATGAAGTCAATCAAAGCTAATTGTATCAAATGATAAAGTTAATTGAATCAAATGAAAGTCAAATGCATTCAACAAAGATAATTGAATCAAATAAAATTCAAATGCATTCAACAAAGTTAATTGAATGAAATGAAACTCAAATGCATTCAACAAAGCTAATTAAATCAAATTAAAGTAAAATGAAGTCTAACAAAACTTATTGAATCAAATGAAACAATGAATCAAATGAAACTCAAATGCATTCAACAAAGCTAAATGAATTAAATTAAAGTTAAATGAAGTCAAACAAAGCTAATTGAATCAAATGAAAGTCAAACAAAAAAGTTAAACAATAAGCTAATTAAAATCAAATGAAACTCAAATGCATTCAACAAAGCTAATTGAATCAAATGAAACTCAAATGCATTAAACAAAGCTAATTGAATTAAATCAAAATCAAATGAAGTCAAACATAGCTAATTGAATAAAATTCAAGTCAAATGAAGTCAAACAAATATAATTGAATCAAATTAAAGTTAAATGAATCAAATGAAAGTCATACAAAGTTAAACATAGCTAATAGAATCAAATGAAACTCAAATGCATTCAACAAAGCTAATTGAATCAAATGAAACTCAAATGCATTAAACAAAGCTAATTGAATAAAATGAAAGTCAAATGAAGTCAAACATAGCTAATTTAATCAAGTGGAACTCAAATGCAATCAACAAAGCTAATTAAATCAACTAGAACTCAAATGCATTCAACAAAGCTAATTAAATCAAATTCAAGTCAAATGAAATCAAACAAAGCTAATTGAATTCAATGAAAGTCAAATGAAGTCAAATAAAGCTAATTGAATCAAATGAAACTCAAATGCATTCAACAAACCTAATTGAATCAAATAAAACTCAAATGCATTCAACAAAGCTAATTGAATCAAATGAAACTCAAATGCATTCAGCAAAGCTAATTGAATCAAATTAAAGTCAAATTAAGTCAAGCAAAATTTATTGAATCAAATGAAACTCAAATCCATTCAATAAAGCTAATAGAATCAAAATAAAACTCAAATGCATTCAACAAAGCTAATTGAATCAAATTTAAGTAAAATAAAGTCAAACAAAGCTAATTGAATCAAATTCAAGTCAAATAAAGTGAAACAAAGCTAATTGAATCAAATTCAAGTCAAATGTAGTCAAACAAATATAATTGAATAAAATTAAAGTTAAATGAAGTCAAACCAAGCTAATTAAATCAAATGAAAGTCATATAAAGTCAAACATAGCTAATAGAATCAAATTAAACTCAAATGCATTCAACAAAGCTAATTGAATCAAAAGAAACTCAAATGCATTCAACAAAGCTAATTGAATCAAATTAAAATTAAATGAAGTCAATCAAAGCTAATTGTATCAAATGATAAAGTTAATTGAATCAAATGAAACTCAAATGCATTCAACAAAGATAATTGAATCAAATAAAATTCAAATGCATTCAACAAAGTTAATTGAATCAAATGAAACTCAAATGCATTCAACAAAGCTAATTAAATCAAATTAAAGTAAAATGAAGTCTAACAAAACTTATTGAATCAAATGAAACTCAAATGCATTCAATAAAGCTAATTGAATCAAAACAAAACTCAAATGCATTCAACAAAGCTAATTGAATAAAATGAATGTCAAATGCATTCAATAAAGCTAATAGAATCAAAATAAAACTCAAATGCATTCAACAAAGCTAATTGAATCAAATTTAAGTAAAATAAAGTTAAACAAAACTAATTGAATCAAATTCAAGTCAAATGAAGTCAAACAAAGCTAATTGAATCAAATTCAAATCAAATGAAGTCAAACAAATATAATTGAATAAAATTAATGTTAAATGAAGTCAAACCAAGCTAATTGAATCAAATGAAAGTCAAATAAAGTCAAATATAGCTAATAGAATCAAATTAAACTCAAATGCATTTAACAAAGCTAATTGAATCAAAAGAAACTCAAATGCATTCAACAAAGCTAATTGAATCAAATTAAAGTTAAATGAAGTCAATCAAAGTTAATTGTATCAATGGATAAAGTTAATTGAATCAAATGAAACTCAAATCCATTCAACAAAGATAATTGAATCAAATAAAATTCAAATGCATTCAACAAAGTTAATTGAATCAAATGAAACTCAAATGCATTCAACAAAGCTAATTAAATCAAATTAAAGTAAAATGAAGTCTAACACAACTTATTGAGTCAAATGAAACTAAAATGCATTCAATAAAGCTAATTGAATCAAAATAAAACTCAAATACATTCAACAAAGCTAATTGAATCAAATGAAACTCAAATGCATTCAACAAAGCTAATTGAATCAAATTAACGTCAAATGAAGTCAATCAAAGCTAATTGTATCAAATGATAAAAGCTAATTGAATCAAATGAAACTTAATCGCATTCAACAAAGATAATTGAATCAAATAAAATTCAAAGGCATTCAACAAAGTTAATTAAATCAAATGAAACTCAAATGCATTCAACAAAGCTAATTGAATCAAATTAAAGTCAAATGAAGTCTAACAAAACTAATTGAATCAAATCAAACTAAAATGCATTCAATAAAGCTAATTGAATCAAATTAACCTCAAATGCATTCAACAAAGCTAATTGAATCAAATGAAACTCAAATGCATTCAACAAAGCTAATTGAATCAAATTAAAGTCAAATGAAGTCAATCAAAGTTAATTGAATCAAATGAAACTCAAATGCATTCAACAAAGATAATTGAATCGAGATAAAATTCAAATGCATTCAACAAAATTAATTGAATCAAATGAAACGCAAATGCATTCAACAAAGCTAATTGAATCAAATTAAAGTCAAATGAAGTCAAACAAAACTTATTGAATCAAATGAAACTCAAATTCATTCAATAAAGCTAATAGAATCAAAATAAATCTCAAATGCATTCAACAAAGCTAATTGAATCAAATTTAAGTAAAATAAATTCAAACAAAGCTAATTGAATCAAATTCAAGTCAAATGAAGTCAAACAAAGCTAATTGAATCAAATTCAAGTCAAATGAAGTCAAACATAGCTAATTGAATCAAATAGAATTCAAATGCATTCAACAAAGCTAATGGAATCAAAAGAAACTCAAATGAATTCAACAAAGCTAATTGTATCAAATAAAAGTCGAATGAAGTCAAATAAAGCTAATTGAATCAAATGAAACTCAATTGTATTCATCCAAGCTAATCGAATCAAATAAAACTCAAATGCATTCAACAAAGCTAATTGAATAAAATTAAAGTAAAATGAAGTCAAACAAAGCTAATTGAATCAAATGATGTAAAACAAAGCTATTTGTATCAAATGAAAGTTAAATGAAGTCTAATAAAGCTAATTGAATCAAATGAAACTCAAATGCATTCAACAAAGCTAAATGAATTAAATTAAAGTAAAATGAAGTCAAACAAATCTAATTGAATCAAATGAAAGTCAAACAAAGTCAAACATAGCTAATAGAATCAAATGAAACTCAAATGCATTCAACAAAGTTAATTGAATCAAATAAAACTCAAATGCATTAAACAAAGCTAATCGAATCAAATGAAAGTAAAATGAAGTCAAACATAGCTAATTGAATCAAGTGTAACTCAAATGCATTCAACAAAGCTAATTGAATCAACTAAAACTCAAATGCATTCAACAAAGCTAATTAAATCAAATTCAAGTCAAATGAAATCAAACAATGCTAATTGAATTAAATGAAAGTCAAATGAAGTCAAATAAAGCTAATTGAATTAAATGAAACTCAAATGCATTCAATAAAGCTAATTAAATCAAATAAAACTCAAATGCATTCAACAAAGCTAATTGAATCAAATGAAACTCAAATGCATTCAACAAAGCTAATTGTATCAAATAAAAGTCGAATGAAGTCAAATAAAGCTAATTGAATCAAATGAAACTCAAATGTATTCAACAAAGCTAATCGAATCAAATAAAACTCAAATGCATTCATCAAAGCTAATTGAATAAAATTAAAGTAAAATGAAGTCAAACAAAGCTAATTGAATCAAATGATGTAAAACAAAGCTATTTATAAAAAATGAAAGTCAAATGAAGTCTAATAAAGCTAATTAAATCAAATGAAACTCAAATGCATTCAACAAAGCTAATTGAATCAAATAAACTCAAATGCATTCAACAAAGCTAATTGAATCAAATGAAACTCAAATGCATTTATCAAAGCTAAATGAATTAAATTAAAGTAAAATGAAGTCAAATAAAGCTAATTGAATCAAATGAAAGTCAAACATAGCTAATAGAATCAAATGAAACTCAAATGCATTCAACAAAGTTAATTGAATAAAATGAAACTCAAATGCATTAAACAAAGCTAATTGAATCAAATGAAAGTCAAATGAAGTCAAACATAGCTAATTTAATCAAGTGGAACTCAAATGCATTCAACAAAGCTAATTGAATCAACTAAAACTCAAATGCATTCAACAAAGCTAATTAAATCAAATTCAAGTCAAATGAAATCAAACAAAGCTAATTGAATTAAATAAAAGTCAAATGAAGTCAAATAAAGCTAATTGAATTAAATAAAACTCAAACGCATTCAATAAAGCTAATTGAATCAAATAAAACTCAAATGCATTCAACAAAGCTAATTGAATCAAATGAAACACAAATGCAGTCAACAAAGCTAATTGAATCAAATTAAAGTCAAATTAAGTCAAGCAAAATTTATTGAATCAAATGAAACTCAAATGCATTCAATAAAGCTAATATAATCAAAATAAAACTCAAATGCATTCAACAAAGCTAATTGAATCAAATTTAAGTATAATAAAGTCAAACAAAGTTAATTGAATCAAATTCAAGTCAAATGAAGTCAAACATAGCTAATTGAATAAAATAGAATTCAAATGCATTCAACAAAGCTAATGGAATCAAATGAAACTCAAATGAATTCAACAAAGCTAATTGTATCAAATAAAAGTCGAATGAATTCAAATAAAGCTAATTGAATCAAATGAAACTCAATTGTATTCATCAAAGCTAATCGAATCAAATAAAACTCAAATGCATTCAACAAAGCTAATTGAATAAAATTAAAGTAAAATGAAGTCAAACAAAGCTAATTGAATCAAATGATGTAAAACAAAGCTATTTGTATCAAATGAAAGTTAAATGAAGTCTAATAAAGCTAATTGAATCAAATGAAACTCAAATGCATTCAACTAAGCTAAATGAATAAAATTAAAGTAAAATGAAGTCAAACAAAGCTAATTGAATCAAATGAAAGTCAAACAAAGTCAAACATAGCTAATAGAATCAAATGAAACTCAAATGCATTCAACAAAGTTAATTGAATCAAATGAAACTCAAATGCATTAAACAAAGCTAATTGAATCAAATGAAAGTAAAATGAAGTCAAACATAGCTAATTGAATCAAGTGGAACTCAAATGCATTCAACAAAGCTAATTGAATCAACTAAAATTCAAATGCATTCAACAAAGCTAATTAAATTAAATTCAAGTCAAATGAAATCAAACAATGCTAATTGAATTAAATGAAAGTCAAATGAAGTCAAATAAAGCTAATTGAATTAAATGAAACTCAAATGCATTCATTAAAGCTAATTGAATCAAATAAAACTCAAATGCATTCAACAAAGCTAATTGAATCAAATGAAACTCAAATGCATTCAACAAAGCTAATTGTATCAAATAAAAGTCGAATGAAGTCAAATAAAGCTAATTGAATAAAATGAAACTCAAATGTATTCAACAAAGCTAATCGAATCAAATAAAACTCAAATGTATTCATCAAAGCTAATTGAATAAAATTAAAGTAAAATGAAGTCAAACAAAGCTAATTGAATCAAATGATGTAAAACAAAGCTATTTATATCAAATGAAAGTCAAATGAAGTCTAATAAAGCTAATTGAATCAAATGAAAATCAAATGCATTCAACAAAGCTAATTGAATCAAATAAACTCAAATGCATTCAACAAAGCTAATTGAATCAAATGAAACTCAAATGCATTCATCAAAGCTAAATGAATTAAATTAAAGTAAAATGAAGTCAAATAAAGCTAATTGAATCAAATGAAAGTCAAACAAAGTCAAACATAGCTAATAGAATCAAATGAAACTCAAATGCATTCAACAAAGTTAATTGAATAAAATGAAACTCAAATGCATTAAACAAAGCTAATTGAATCAAATGAAAGTCAAATGAAGTCAAACATAGCTAATTGAATCAACTAAAACTCAAATGCATTCAACAAAGCTAATTAAATCAAATTCAAGTCAAATGAAATCAAACAAAGCTAATTGAATTAAATAAAAGTCAAATGTAGTCAAATAAAGCTAATTGAATTAAATAAAACTCAAATGCATTCAATAAAGCTAATTGAATCAAATAAAACTCAAATGCATTCAACAAAGCTAATTGAATCAAATGAAACACAAATGCAGTCAACAAAGCTAATTGAATCAAATTAAAGTCAAATTAAGTCAAGCAAAATTTATTGAATCAAATGAAACTCAAATGCATTCAATAAAGCTAATAGAATCAAAATAAAACTCAAATGCATTCAACAAAGCTAATTGAATCAAATTTAAGTAAAATAAAGTCAAACAAAGATAATTGAATCAAATTCAAGTCAAATGAAGTCAAACAAATATAATTGAATAAAATTAAAGTTAAATGAAGTCAAACCAAGCTAATTGAATCAAATGAAAGTCAAATAAAGTCAAACATAGCTAATAGAATCAAATTAAACTCAAATGCATTCAACAAAGCTAATTGAATCCAAAGAAACTCAAATGCATTCAACAAAGCTAATTGAATCAAATTAAAGTTAAATGAAGTCAATCAAAGCTAATTGTATCAAATGATAAAGTTAATTGAATCAAATGAAACTCAAATGCATTCAACAAAGATAATTGAATCAAATAAAATTCAAATGCATTCAACAAAGTTAATTGAATCAAATGAAACTCAAATGCATTCAACAAAGCTAATTAAATCAAATTAAAGTAAAATGAAGTCTAACAAAACTTATTGAATCAAATGAAACTCAAATGCATTCAATAAAGCTAATTGAATCAAAACAAAACTCAAATGCATTCAACAAAGCTAATTGAATCAAATGAAACTCAAATGCATTCAACAAAGCTAATTGAATCAAATTAACGTCAAATGAAGTCAATCAAAGCTAATTGTATCAAATGATAAAGCTAATTGAATCAAATGAAACTTAAATGCATTCAACAAAGATAATTAAATCAAATAAAATTCAAATGCATTCAACAAAGTTAATTAAATCAAATGAAACTCAAATGCATTCAACAAAGCTAATTGAATCAAATTTAAGTATAATAAAGTCAAACAAAGTTAATTGAATCAAATTCAAGTCAAATGAAGTCAAACAAAGCTAATTGAATCAAATTCAAGTCAAATGAAGTCAAACAAATATAATTGAATAAAATTAAAGTTAAATGAAGTCAAACCAAGCTAATTGAATCAAATGAAAGTCAAATAAAGTCAAACATAGCTAATAGAATCAAATTAAACTCAAATGCATTCAACAAAGCTAATTGAATCAAAAGAAATTCAAATGCATTCAACAAAGCTAATTGAATCAAATTAAAGTTAAATGAAGTCAATCAAAGCTAATTGTATCAAATGATAAAGTTAATTGAATCAAATGAAACTCAAATGCATTCAACAAAGATAATTGAATCAAATAAAATTCAAATGCATTCAACAAAGTTAATTGAATCAAATGAAACTCAAATGCATTCAACAAAGCTAATTAAATCAAATTAAAGTAAAATGAAGTCTAACAAAATTTATTGAATTAAATGAAACTCAAATGCATTCAACAAAGCTAAATGAATTAAATTAAAGTAAAATGAAGTCAAACAAAGCTAATTGAATCAAATGAAAGTCAAACAAAGTTAAACATAGCTAATAGAATCAAATGAAACTCAAATGCATTCAACAAAGCTAATTGAATCAAATGAAACTCAAATGCATTAAACAAAGCTAATTCAATTAAATCAAAATAAAATGAAGTCAAACATAGCTAATTGAATAAAATTCAAGTCAAATGAAGTCAAATGAAGTCAAACAAATATAATTGAATCAAATTAAAGTTAAATGAAGTCAATCAAAGCTAATTGTATCAAATGATAAAGTTAATTGAATCAATTGAAACTCAAATGCATTCAACAAAGATAATTGAATCAAATAAAATTCAAATGCATTCAACAAAGTTAATTGAATCAAATGAAACTCAAATGCATTCAACAAAGCTAATTAAATCAAATTAAAGTAAAATGAAGTCTAACAAAACTTATTGAATCAAATGAAACTCAAATGCATTAAACAAAGCTAAATGAATTAAATTAAAGTAAAATGAAGTCAAACAAAGCTAATTGAATCAAATGAAAGTCAAACAAAGTTAAACATAGCTAATAGAATCAAATGAAACTCAAATGCATTCAACAAAGCTAATTGAATCAAATGAAACTCAAATGCATTAAACAAAGCTAATTGAATTAAATGAAAGTCAAATGAAGTCAAACATAGCTAATTTAATCAAGTGGAACTCAAATGCATTCAACAAAGCTAATTGAATCAACTAAAACTCAAATGCATTCAACAAAGCTAATTAAATCAAATTCAAGTCAAATGAAATCAAACAAAGCTAATTGAATTAAATGAAAGTCAAATGAAGTCAAATAAAGCTAATTGAATCAAATGAAACTCAAATGCATTCAACAAACCTAATTGAATCAAATAAAACTCAAATGCATTCAACAAAGCTAATTGAATCAAATGAAACTCAAATGCATTCAGCAAAGCTAATTGAATCAAATTAAAGTCAAATTAAGTCAAGCAAAATTTATTGAATCAAATGAAACTCAAATGCATTCAAAAAAGCTAATAGAATCAAAATAAAACTCAAATGCATTCAACAAAGCTAATTGAATCAAATTTAAGTAAAATAAAGTCAAACAAAGCTAATTGAATCAAATTCAAGTCAAATGAAGTCAGACAAAGCTAATTGAATCAAATTCAAGTCAAATGTAGTCAAACAAATATAATTGAATAAAATTAAAGTTAAATGAAGTCAATCAAAGCTAATTGTATCAAATGATAAAGTTAATTGAATCAAATGAAACTCAAATGCATTCAACAAAGATAATTGAATCAAATAAAATTCAAATGCATTCAACAATGTTAATTGAATCAAATGAAACTCAAATGCATTAAACAAAGCTAATTAAATCAAATTAAAGTAAAATGAAGTCTAACAAAACTTATTGAATCATATGAAACTCAAATGCATTCAATAAAGCTAATTGAATCAAAACAAAACTCAAATGCATTCAACAAAGCTAATTGAATAAAATGAAACTCAAATGCATTCAATAAAGCTAATAGAATCAAAATAAAACTCAAATGCATTCAACAAAGCTAATTGAATCAAATTTAAGTAAAATAAAGTCAAACAAAGCTAATTGAATCAAATTCAAGTCATATGAAGTCAAACAAAGCTAATTGAATCAAATTCAAGTCAAATGAAGTCAAACAAATATAATTGAATAAAATTAATGTTAAATGAAGTCAAACCAAGCTAATTGAATCAAATGAAAGTCAAATAAAGTCAAACATAGCAAATAGAATCAAATTAAACTCAAATGCATTCAACAAAGCTAATTGAATCAAAAGAAACTCAAATGCATTCAACAAAGCTAATTGAATCAAATTAAAGTTAAATGAAGTCAATCAAAGCTAATTGTATCAATTGATAAAGTTAATTGAATCAAATGAAACTCAAATGCAATCAACAAAGCTAATTAAATCAAATTAAAGTAAAATTAAGTCTAACACAACTTATTGAGTCAAATGAAACTCAAATGCATTCAATAAAGCTAATTGAATCAAAACAAAACTCAAATGCATTCAACAAAGCTAATTGAATCAAATGAAACTCAAATGCATTCAATAAAGCTAATTGAATCAAATTAACGTCAAATGAAGTCAATCAAAGCTAATTGTATCAAATGATAAAAGCTAATTGAATCAAATGAAACTTAAACGCATTCAACAAAGATAATTGAATCAAATAAAATTCAAAGGCATTCAACAAAGTTAATTAAATCAAATGAAACTCAAATGCATTCAACAAAGCTAATTGAATCAAATTAAAGTCAAATGAAGTCTAACAAAACTAATTGAATCAAATCAAACTAAAATTCATTCAATAAAGCTAATTGAATCAAATTAAACTCAAATGCATTCAACAAAGCTAATTGAATCAAATGAAACTCAAATGCATTCAACAAAGCTAATTGAATCAAATTAAAGTCAAATGAAGTCAATCAAAGTTAATTGAATCAAATGAAACTCAAATGCATTCAACAAAGATAATTGAATCAGATAAAATTCAAATGCATTCAACAAAATTAATTGAATCAAATGAAACGCAAATGCATTCAACAAAGCTAATTGAATCAAATTAAAGTCAAATGAAGTCAAACAAAACTTATTGAATCAAATGAAACTCAAATTCATTCAATAAAGCTAATAGAATCAAAATAAATCTCAAATGCATTCAACAAAGCTAATTGAATCAAATTTAAGTAAATAAATTCAAACAAAGCTAATTGAATCAAATTCAAGTCAAATGAAGTCAAACAAAGCTAATTGAATCAAATTCAAGTCAAATGAAGTCAAACATAGCTAATTGAATCAAATAGAATTCAAATGCATTCAACAAAGCTAATGGAATCAAAAGAAACTCAAATGAATTCAACAAAGCTAATTGTATCAAATAAAAGTCGAATGAAGTCAAATAAAGCTAATTGAATCAAATGAAACTCAATTGTATTCATCAAAGCTAATCGAATCAAATAAAACTCAAATGCATTCAACAAAAGCTAATTGAATAAAATTAAAGTAAAATGAAGTCAAACAAAGCTAATTGAATCAAATGATGTAAAACAAAGCTATTTGTATCAAATGAAAGTTAAATGAAATCTAATAAAGTTAATTGAATCAAATGAAACTCAAATGCATTCAACAAAGCTAAATGAATTAAATTAAAGTAAAATGAAGTCAAACAAAGCTAATTGAATCAAATGAAAGTCAAACAAAGTCAAACATAGCTAATAGAAACAAATGAAACTCAAATGCATTCAACAAAGTTAATTGAATCAAATGAAACTCAAATGCATTAAACAAAGCTAATTGAATTAAATGAAAGTCAAATGAAGTCAAACATAGCTAATTTAATCAAGTGGAACTCAAATGCATTCAACAAAGCTAATTGAATCAACTAAAACTCAAATGCATTCAACAAAGCTAATTAAATCAAATTCAAGTCAAATGAAATCAAACAAATCTAATTGAATTAAATGAAAGTCAAATGAAGTCAAATAAAGCTAATTGAATTAAATGAAACTCAAATGCATTCAATAAAGCTAATTGAATCAAATAAAACTCAAATGCATTCAACAAAGCTAATTGAATCAAATGAAACTCAAATACATTCAACAAAGCTAATTGTATCAAATAAAAGTCGAATGAAGTCAAATAAAGCTAATTGAATCAAATGAAACTCAAATGTATTCAACAAAGCTAATCGAATCAAATAAAACTCAAATGCATTCATCAAAGCTAATTGAATAAAATTAAAGTAAAATGAAGTCAAACAAAGCTAATTGAATCAAATGATGTAAAACAAAGCTATTTATATCAAATGAAAGTCAAATGAAGTCTAATAAAGCTAATTGAATCAAATGAAACTCAAATGCATTCAACAAAGCTAATTGAATCAAATAAACTCAAATGCATTCAACAAAGCTAATTGAATCAAATGAAACTCAAATGCATTCAACAAAGCTAAATGAATTAAATTAAAGTAAAATGAAGTCAAATAAAGCTAATTGAATCAAATGAAAGTCAAACAAAGTCAAACATAGCTAATAGAATCAAATGAAACTCAAATGCATTCAACAAAGTTAATTGAATAAAATGAAACTCAAATGCATTAAACATAGCTAATTGAATCAAATGAAAGTCAAATGAAATCAAACATAGCTAATTGAATCAAGTGGAACTCAAATGCATTCAACAAAGCTAATTGAATCAACTAAAACTCAAATGCATTCAACAAAGCTAATTAAATCAAATTCAAGTCAAATGAAATCAAACAAAGCTAATTGAATTAAATAAAAGTCAAATGAAGTCAAATAAAGCTAATTGAATTAAATGAAACTCAAATGCATTCAATAAAGCTAATTGAATCAAATAAAACTCAAAAGCATTCAACAAAGCTAATTGAATCAAATGAAACACAAATGCAGTCAACAAAGCTAATTGAATCAAATTAAAGTCAAATTAAGTCAAGCAAAATTTATTGAATCAAATGAAACTCAAATGCATTCAATAAAGCTAATAGAATCAAAATAAAACTCAAATGCATTCAACAAAGCTAATTGAATCAAATTTAAGTAAAATAAAGTCAAACAAAGATAATTGAATCAAATTCAAGTCAAATAAAGTCAAACAAATATAATTGAATAAAATTAAAGTTAAATGAAGTCAAACCAAGCTAATTGAATCAAATGAAAGTCAAATCAAGTCAAACATAGCTAATAGAATCAAATTAAACTCAAATGCATTCAACAAAGCTAATTGAATCAAAAGAAACTCAAATGCATTCAACAAAGCTAATTGAATCAAATTAAAGTTAAATGAAGTCAATCAAAGCTAATTGTATCAAATGATAAAGTTAGTTGAATCAAATGAAACTCAAATGCATTCAACAAATATAATTCAATCAAATAAAATTCAAATGCATTCAACAAAGTTAATTGAATCAAATGAAACTCAAATGCATTCAACAAAGCTAATTAAATCAAATTAAAGTAAAATGAAGTCTAACAAAACTTATTGAATCAAATGAAACTCAAATGCATTCAATAAAGCTAATTGAATCAAAACAAAACTCAAATGCATTCAACAAAGCTAATTGAATCAAATGAAACTCAAATGCATTCAACAAAGCTAATTGAATCAAATTAACGTCAAATGAAGTCAATCAAAGCTAATTGTATCAAATGATAAAGCTAATTGAATCAAATGAAACTTAAATGCATTCAACAAAGATAATTGAATCAAATAAAATTCAAATGCATTCAACAAAGTTAATTAAATCAAATGAAACTCAAATGCATTCATCAAAGCTAATTGAATCAAATTAAAGTCAAATGAAGTCTAACAAAACTAATTGAATCAAATGAAACTCAAATGCATTCAATAAAGCTAATTGAATCAAATTAAACTCAAATGCATTCAACAAAGCTAATTGAATCAAATGAAACTCAAATGCATTCAACAAAGCTAATTGAATCAAATTAAAGTCAAATGAAGTCAATCAAAGCTAATTGAATCAAATGAAACTCACATGCATTCAACAAAGATAATTGAATCAAATAAAATTAAAATGCATTCAACAAAGTTAATTGAATCAAATGAAACTCAAATGCATTCATCAAAGCTAATTAAATCAAATTAAAGTAAAATGAAGTCTAAAAAAACTTATTGAATCAAATGAAACTCAAAAGCATTCAATAAAGCTAATTGAATCAAAACAAAACTCAAATGCATTCAACAAAGCTAATTGAATCAAATGAAACTCAAATGCATTCAACAAAGCTAATTGAATCAAATTAACGTCAAATGAAGTCAATCAAAGCTAATTGTATCAAATGATAAAGCTAATTGAATCAAATGAAACTTAAATGCATTCAACAAAGATAATTAAATCAAATAAAATTCAAATGCATTCAACAAAGTTAATTAAATCAAATGAAACTCAAATGCATTCAACAAAGCTAATTGAATCAAATTAAAGTCAAATGAAGTCTAACAAAACTAATTTAATCAAATGAAACTCAAATGCATTCAATAAAGCTAATTGAATCAAATTAAACTCAAATGCATTCAACAAAGCTAATTGAATCAAATGAAACTCAAATGCATTCAACAAAGCTAATTGAATCAAATTAAAGTCAAATGAAGTCAATCAAAGCTAATTGAATCAAATGAAACTCACATGGATTCAACAAAGATAATTGAATCAAATAAAATTAAAATGCATTCAACAAAGTTAATTGAATCAAATGAAACTCAAATGCATTCATCAAAGCTAATTAAATTAAATTAAAGTAAAATGAAGTCTAAAAAAACTTATTGAATCAAATGAAACTCAAATGCATTCAATAAAGCTAATTGAATCAAAACAAAACTCAAATGCATTCAACAAAGCTAATTGAATCAAATGAAACTCAAATGCATTCAACAAAGATAATTGAATCAAATAAAATTCAAATGCATTCAACAAAGTTAATTGAATCAAATGAAACTCAAATGCATTCAACAAAGCTAATTGAATCAAATTAAAGTCAAATGAAGTCTAACAAAACTAATTGAATCAAATGAAACTCAAATGCATTCAATAAAGCTAATTGAATCAAATGAAACTCAAATGCATTCAACAAAGCTAATTGAATCAAATTAACATTAAATGAAGTCAATCAAAGCTAATTGTATCAAATGATAAAGCTAATTGAATCAAATGAAACTTAAATGCATTCAACAAAGATAATTGAATCAAATAAAATTCAAATGCATTCAACAAAGTTAATTGAATCAAATGAAACTCAAATGCATTCATCGAAGCTAATTGAATCAAATTAAAGTCAAATAAAGTCTAACAAAACTAATTGAATCAAATGAAACTCAAATGCATTCAAGAAAGCTAATTGAATCAAATTAAACTCAAATGCATTCAACAAAGCTAATTAAATCAAATGAAACTCAAATGCATTCAACAAAGCTAATTGAATCAAATTAAAGTCAATTGAAGTCTAACAAAACTAATTGAATCAAATGAAACTCAAATGCATTCAATAAAGCTAATTGAATCAAATTAAACTCAAATGCATTCAACAAAACTAATTGAATCAAATGAAACTCAAATGCATTCAACAAAGCTAATTGAATCAAATTAAAGTCAAATGAAGTCAATCAAAGCTAATTGAATCAAATGAAACTCAAATGCATTCAACAAAGATAATTGAATCAAATAAAATTCAAATGCATTCAACAAAGTTAATTGAATCAAATGAAACTCAAATGCATTCAACAAAGCTAATTGAATCAAATTAAAGTCAAATGAAGTCTAACAAAACTTATTGTATCAAATGAAACTCTGATGCAAGTCCAAGGTCCAAAAGAAAAGCCCATGCATTATATGACGAATTAGAACTATCAATGTTGATACTTATATTCCTAACAGCCATAATTCGGTCAATTTGGCTCACTTCGTGGACTTTGATTGCTCCGTCAACAAGTTCACATTCTGAACTTACGAAAAAAGTGGTCAAACACTTAATTTGGATAAGTTTTAGGCCGAATTCAAGTGTTGCATGTCATGAATGAAGCCCAATCTAAATTTGCAGCATCAACAAGAAGTGGGACATGAGTTGGACGTGTGAATTGAAGGCCCAAGTTCTGTTTGGGTTGTATTTGCTTTTGCTGTTATTTTAAGCTTGTAATAAACCATGAGATTACTCTTAAAGTAATCCATGATTAGGAGAGGATTTTAGGGCTGATAATAGGCATGTGATGCATCAGATTAGGGTTTTTATTGTGCTGGTTTTAACTCTTGTAACAGCTCATTTAATGTAGCATAACAATAGGCTTAAATCAAGGAGCTTTGTAACTCCTCTTTGCTGCTCCTCTTGTACGGTTTTTAGGGATGTTTTTAGCTCCTCCTTGCTGCTCCTTACCTCTATATAAGGAGAGCAAATGATAATAGAAATCAGTTTTGGAGTTTGAATTAAAAAACCTTTGTGTTTTCAGTTTTAGCTTTGTGTTTGTCTCAAGTTTGAAACTAACCCTTATTGCTTTGAGTGGGTCTTGAGTGATAAGATTAGGGAAGATTGAGTGAGTCTTGTCTCTGGACTAAGATCCCAAATCATTGAGTTTGTCTTGTGATTTGGTCACTATCCTAAATCTGTGAGTTACAAAGTGTTCTTGTGAGTGTTCTTGTTCTTGAGTTTAAAATCATCATCCAACTCCTTGGAAGGTGTTTTTAGATTCACATCATCTGGTATTAGAGCTTTGGTGAAGAAATTCATCAGAAAAATCGAGTTATAGAGAAGAGACGAAACTGCCAGAATTCAACCAATTTTTCATCCGACTTTGAAGGACGATATCTCAACCTTCAAGAGTCCAAATTGGTTGATTCTTTTTTTCATTCTGCATAACTTTTTGTCTAGAATACTCACCGAATTTGTCAGATTTGTTTGAATTTTTTAGATATTAAACTGGGCACGTTTTTCGCAACTGCGCCAAAACAGAGCAAATCCAGCACACAGAACTTCAAACGTCGATTACTCCTTCATCCGGAAAGATTTTAAGGAGTTTCTTTTTTTGAAATTGCTTGAAATTTTCTGAATTTTCATAATCTGTAATCCTTTGAGAGTCTCAAGGCCATTTACATTTTCATTCTGTTGTTTGAAGTTAGGGACAGATTGATCATTGTAACTGTAATAGTCTAGCAAAATAATGAAAAAAAAACATGGCTGGTGATGATATTGCTAAGATGTTACAGGTTATAACTCAAAAATTGGAGAACTTGGAGAAAAAATCAGTGGAAAAAGAAGAGAGGAAAGAATGTGGGAAGATATTTTCTTTGAAATTGGGAAGGTTGATGGTGCAAGATGTTCAAAATGCCATGGTTATGGGCATACATACCATTCCTATCCTAATAAGTTTTATGTGTCTATGGATGATTATCAAAGCTTTAAAAAAGAAGACGAAAGAAAAAGGGCAATGGTTCATGCACTTGAAACTAAAGTCATGAAAAAAGAAGTTAGGAAAGAAGAAAACAATTTTGAAGTTGCTTTTGAAAAGAAAGAAATAAATCAAGTCTTTAAAGAAGAACAAGTGAAAGAAAAATGTTTTCATGAACTTGCTTTTAAAGGAACTTTTTTTCAAAAGATATCTCTTATTAGCTCATATGATGTCACAAATTTTGATCCCTTTGAAAAAGATTTTCCCAAGCAAGGTTCTAGTGATGATGATGATGAAAGTATCACAAGTTCAAATATGGTTGCTTCAATGTATCCAAGTGATGTGGAAAGTGAAATTACTTTATCTTTACCATTGTTTGCAAAAGTAGCTACAAAAGAAAAGGAGCAAAGCACCTCTCTTGTAATATGTAATTCATATGAAAATCTAGTGGAATCAAATGGGGAGGATTTGATTGTGAACGAAAAACAAGCTAGGGGTACTTCTTGTGATATCTCATCTCTAAATGAGTTATTAGGAGAATACCAAGATGAAAGAAATGAAAATAAAAGAGTGAGAGTATTTCAAAATTAATGGGAGAAAATGAGAGAAGAAATTGAAAAGGTGAACAAAAGGAATCTTGAGTGGTTAAACAACAAAAGGAAACTCTTCAAACCTGGTCCAATCTTCACTATAAGAGATCACTTTTCATACTTTCAACAACCAAGTTTGAGGGCAAACTTTTTTAAGGAAAGGGAGAATGATGCAAGTCCAAGAGGAATGATTTCTATTATCATTTGCTCTCCTTATATAGAGATAAGGAGCAGCAAGGAGGAGCTAAAAACATCCCTAAAAACCGTCCTAAGAGGAATGGTTTTGAGGAGTTACAAAACTCCTTGATTCAAGCCCTAATTAAGCCTCATTTAAGGGGCTGTTACAAAATAAGGCAATTAGCAACTATGGAGCTGTAACCAACCCCTAATTACAAGCCTAATCAGCAAATACAAGCCTACGATGAGTTTACTTTATGAGTAATCTCATGGTTTTATTACAACCCAAAACTAACAACAAAAACAAATAGAAACCCAAACAGATGTTGGACTTCCATTACAATCATGCTTGAAACCCAAACATAACTTGGGCTCTTCAATTGGTTGATGCACGCCTCATGTTGGACCTTCAATTTACTTCGTTGTTGGGCTCATATTTGGTTCATTCCCCCTTTCTTTGAAAAAGTTTAGCCTCAAACTTGGATCATCCAAGCAAAGAGATAAACCTCTCAAATGAAATGGAGGATTCACACTCTTCATGGTTGACGCATCACAAAGGAAATACTTGGCATTCTCAAAACATCTTATTGCAACTCCCCATTTGATATCTCCCATCTTCAACAACTTGGTGAATGGACTCGTGAAAACAGTGAAGTACTTATGGAACCTCTTATAAAATAAGGCCAAAAGCACTATAAACCACTCATACATGCTTTGTTTTGCTTTGGAATCCATTTTCAATGTAGCCCCCTCTAGAGATCTTTTTTGATGGTAATCTTTCCTTAAGTCTATTTTTGAAAAGACTAAGGTACCATCCAATTCATGCACTTTGTTGTCAAGCTTGTTACTCACTTTCGAGGCACATTTATGGGCTGCCTTGTTGGGTAAATCAAGAAAGTCAACGCCATGCTCAATGTCTCTTATAGGAGAGAGAACATTGGGCATGTCATTGGAAATCCCTTCTTTGTACTCTTCTAACAACTCATTCAAAGGAGATGAGTCATTACAAGTAGTACCATGATGCTTTTTGGCCCTCACAACCAAAGTACTCCCTTCCCCATTCTTTTCCACTATCTTTTCATTTTTATTACAAATTACAAGATAGTTGCTTTTTTCCTTTTCTTATTCAGCAACTTTGGGGGGTAGGGGAAGTGATCCGAAACTAGTTGCTAGTTCCGAAATTCTACTAAGTACTAATCTCAATCACAACAAGGGAGAAATTCACGGTTTAAGGATTAGTACTAGTTTAATCATGTTGAGCAACATAGGAAAGGACGTTAATTAAGCGAGTTAGTTTAATTAACGTTTTTTGTAATTTTCGGTTTTTGTAAAACCGGAATTATTTTGCGTAGCGTAAGTTGTAATATCCACGAAATATGCTTGGGGATGCGATCTACACTTGGGGCGTGTGAAAGGAGGTCCTTGAAGATATTTATGGAGCTTGTGTTGCAAGCTAAGGGAGGCCATCCACTTGGTGTGGAAAACCGGTCCTCCTTCCCTTTTAGTCAACAAAACACACAACAACACTATTCCTCTTACACCTTTGTTGGAAGATTAGAGATATTTGTTGTTTATTGCTTTGTTTAATCTTTTAAGTACTTAGATCTTTTGGGAGTGATTAGCTTGTAATATATATCAATTGGTGATCATAAATGAAAAGCAGATTTGGATAATTGAAATTTAAGCTTTGTGCTTCAAATTAAAACACGTTGTGTTAAAGATTAAAAACCAAGGTTTTTATTCTATCTTTGAACCGATTTTCTTGGGAGGTCAAACTACGAGAAAGTCAACCTAATTGACATATTCGAGAGTGGAGATTCTCGTTCTTTGTTAATTAAAACCGTGATTGAGGAAGAGAGTGGAGATTCATTTCCTTAGTTATAAACTGAATTATAAACTTGAAGTGGAGGCTTTTAGTTTATTGTTCAACTATCGTAAACGTAATTCCTATTTTTGAAGTGTGTTCGTATCAAGTGGTATCAAGAGCTGAGTTCTGAAATGGACGATGAAATGAATGATAATGCTAGACGAGATGCGATGCTAGAAGCTTTAGCTAAGCAAAACGAAGCATTACACGACATGATGGCAAAGATAACCTTAGAATTGTTTAAGAAGAAACCCAATGAGGAAGAAAGGAGTTCTAGGGCTGATGATAGGGGTTTGAAAATCGAAGTTCCGGATTTTGATGGAGCTAGTGATCCGGAATTATACATTGAATGGGAACGTTCTTTGGAGCGTTTTTTGATTACAAAGACACTCCGAATGACAAGAAATACAAGGTGGCTGTATTGAAGCTAACCAAATATGCATCCATTTGGTTAGAAGGATTGAAGAGGTAAAGGGTGAAGGAGAACAAATCCAAGATTGCTACTTGGGAAAAATTGAAGAAGCAATTGAGGAAACGTTTTGTTCCAACTAACTACAAACAAAATCAGTATGTTAGATGGTCCACACTCAAGCAAGGCGCCATGCCTATGGAGGAGTACATCAAGGAATTTGAGAAACTTTCCATTGTTTGTGAAATCGAAGAAATGGAGGAGCAAAAGTTAGGCCGGTTCTTAGGAGGCCTAAATGAAGAGGTGCGTGAGAAAGTAGAGGTGTTCCCATACCTCACATTCGACGAAGCTTGCAAAGTGGCTCTCAAAATGGATAGCCAAAAGAAGAAACCAGTAGCAAGTAAGTCTTATTCCAAGCCATTTAGTACTTTCAAAGTTAATCCTAGTACTAGTAATCTTGATAAGAACAAAAAACCCGATTTCACTAGGAAAGACAAGGAGAAAGTCGGAGATGACAAAACCTTAAAAGTAAAATGTTTTAAGTGTCAAGGCTATGGCCATTACCAAGCTAATTGTCCGACTAAAAGAATCATGACCATAAGAGACATAACGAAATAGACGAGTTGGAAAGACAATCTCTTTTAGAGATGGAACATGATAAAAATGGAAGTGAGGATGAGGAGGACGTGTGCAATCCCGAAATGGAGGGTGAAACCTTAGTGATTAGGAGGTCCTTATACTCAAATGTGGTGGCCGAAAATGAGGAACAAAGGGAGACCATTTTTCATTCGAAATGCCTAGTGAAAAAAAAAACTATGCAATTTGATCATAGATGGTGGAAGTTGTACTAATGTAGCTTCAACTGAACTTGTAGAGAAGTTAGCATTACCTATGACTAAACATCCAATTCCTTATAAACCGAAATGGCTAGATGATGATAGTGAAGTAAGGGTAAAAAATAGAGTTTTAATCACATTCTCAATTGGAAATTATGAAGATGAAATTCTATGTGATGTAATCCCTATGATTGCGTGCCATATACTACTTGGTAGACCGTGGCAATTTGATCGCAAGGTGATGCATGATGGTTTTAAGAATGTGTATAAGGTGAACAAGAATGGAAAAATCAAAACCTTACTACCATTACCTCCTTCAAAAATCCGAAACACAAAACCAACACCAAAAGAAAACCCGATGTGTAGTGGCGTGTTCTTAGGGAGAAAACGATTTGAGAGGGAGTTGGAGGAAAATCGGTTGGTGTATATTCTCGGTTGCCAAGGAGGTGAATGAGGGAGTGAACGTTGAGGATCCGCATTTGAGGGAGTTGTTGGAGGAGTTTGGAGATGTGTTCCCTAATGACCTACCAAATGGCCTACCCCCAAAACGTGGAATTGAACATCAAATTGATCTCATTCCCGGAGCACCAATTCCAAATAAGCCTTCCTATAGATGTAATCCCAAAGAGAGTGAGGAATTACAAAGCCAAATCAGTGAGTTGATGGGCAAGGGTTACGTGAGGGAGAGCAAGAGTCCGTGTGCCGTTCCGGCTTTGCTTGTGCCAAAAAAAACGGTTCATGGAGGATGTGCATTGATAGCCGTCTTGTGAACAACATCACCATAAAGTACGATTTCCCATCCCTAGATTAGATGACATGCTAGATGAGTTGAGTGGATCCAAGTTGTTTTCGAAAATTGATTTGAGAAGTGGATACCACCAAATATGCATGAAGGAGGGAGATGAGTGGAAGACGGCTTTCAAGACGAAGTATGGGTTGTATGAATGGCTGGTTATGCCATTTGGTCTCACGAATGCCCCTAGTACTTTCATGAGATTAATGAATGAAGTACTTAGGCCATTTTTGGGAAAGTTCGTAGTTGTATATTTGGATGATATTCTTGTTTTCGGTGCTAACAAGGATGATCATTTAAATCATTTGCAACAAGTGTTCGAAGTTTTGAGAGAACAAAACTGTATGGGAAGCTTGAAAAGTGCACGTTCATGCAACGAGAGATTGGCTTCCTTGGGTTCATCATTTCGGATGAAGGGGTGAAAGTGGATCCATCCAAAGTTGAAGCAATTTCTTCTTGGCCGGTTCCTACAACTATCACCGAGGTGAGGTCTTTTCATGGTTTAGCTTCGTTTTATAGGAGGTTTATAAACAATTTCAGCACCTTATTAGCTCCTATAACGGAATGCACTAAACATGGAAAATTTGAATGGAGTGACGCAGCTCAAAAGGCGTTTGAGCTTGTAAAGGAGAGAATGTGTAAAACGCCTATCCTAGCTTTACCGGATTTTGCAAAACCATTTGAAGTTGAGTGTGATGCAAGTGGAACGGGTATTGGGGCTGTTTTGATTCAATGTGGCAAGCCTATTGCGTATTTTAGCGAAAAATTAAATCGAGGCTAAGTTGAATTATTCCACTTATGATAAAGAGTTTTACGCCATGGTTAGATCTCTTAATCATTGGAGTCACTATTTACGACCACAAGCTTTTGTTCTTCACTCCGATCATGAATCACTGAAATATATTCATGGACAACATAAGCTTAGTGCTCGGCATGCTAAATGGGTAGAGTTCTTACAATCGTTCAACTTTGTTGCCAAGTACAAGGCCGGAAAGCTAACGTGGTAGGCGATGCTTTATCTCGGAGACACGTATTGCTTAATATGGTGGATTCCAAGGTACTTGGGTTTGAACTAATTAAAGAATTTTATGTTCTTGATGAGGGGACACGAGATCTGTTCGAGGCTACCAAAGATGGTCCAAAAGACCATTATCATCAAATGGAGGGGTTCTTGTTCAAAGGGAACAAACTTTGCGTTCCCAAATGTCCCGTTCGTGATTTGCTCATAAGAGAGGCTCATGGTGGCGGTTTGGCTGGCCATTTTGGTGTTGCCAAAACCATGGAATTATTACAAGAACATTTTTCTTGGCCTCATATGATCAAGGAAGTGCACGCCTGTTTTGGCTCGTTGCGGAGTTTGTCAAAGAGCCAAAAGCACGTTTCATAAGGGGTTGTATACTCCTTTGCCGCACTGGAGAGGCCTTGGGAGGATGTTAGTATGGATTTCATCGTTGCACTTCCGAGAACGCAAAGAGGAAAGGATTCGGTCATGGTGGTGGTGGACCGTTTCTCAAAAATGGCACACTTTGTGCCTTGTCATAAAACAGAAGATGCTATTAACGTTTCTTGTTTATATTTCAGGGAAATTGTCCGTCTACATGGAATACCAAAAACTATTGTCTCGGATCGAGATAGCAAGTTTTTGAGTCATTTTTGGAGGTCCCTGTGGAGGATGATGGGTACTAAGTTGCTGTTTAGTACTTCACATCACCCCCAAACTGACGGTCAAACAAAGTGACAAATCGAACTCTAGGCACCTTGTTAAGGGGCTTAGTGAGCAAGACCGGGAAAGATTGGGATGTCAAGCTATGCCACGCGGAATTTGCTTACAATAGGACTCCCACTTTTGCAACAAGACATTCACCGTTCGAAGTGGTATATGGGGTAAACCCGTATGTACCTATTGATCTCATTTCGTTGCCTAAGGACTCTTATGTCCACGGGGATGCTAGGCAACAAGCTGAAACAATGGTGAAGGTTCACAAAGAAATCCGCGCCAACATCGAAAAGGCCAATGAAATGTACAAGAAAAAAGCAAACAAGGGCCGAAAACCGAGGTTGTTTGCTCCGGGAGATTTGGTGTGGATACACTTGAGGAAGGAAAGGTTTCCAAGTAAAAGAAAGCATAAACTCATGCCCCGAGCTGAAGGACCTTTCAAGGTTCTTGAACGCTACGGCAATAATGCTTACAAAATAGACCTTCCCGGAGACTATGGCGTGGCAGCCACATTCAACATAGGGGACTTATCCCCCTATTTCGAAGATAACGATGTGCAAGAATTGAGGACAATTCCTTTTGAAGAAGGAGAGGATGATCCGAAACTAGTTGCTAGTTCCGAAATTCTACTAAGTACTAATCTCAATCACAACAAGGGAGAAATTCACGGTTTAAGGATTAGTACTAGTTTAATCATGTTGAGCAACATAGGAAAGGAAGTTAATTAAGCGAGTTAGTTTAATTAACGTTTTTTGTAATTTTCGGTTTTTGTAAAACCAGAATTATTTTGCGTAGCGTAAGTTGTAATATCCACGAAATATGCTTGGGGATGCGATCTACACTTGGGGCGTGTGAAAGGAGGTCCTTGAAGATATTTATGGAGCTTGTGTTGCAAGCTAAGGGAGGCCATCCACTTGGTGTGGAAAACCGTCCCTCCTTCCCTTTTAGTCAACAAAACACGCAACAACACTATTCCTCTTACACCTTTGTTGGAAGATTAGAGATATTTGTTGTTTATTGCTTTGTTTAATCTTTTAAGTACTTAGATCTTTTGGGAGTGATTAGCTTGTAATATATATCAATTGGTGATCATAAATGAAAAGCAGATTTGGATAATTGAAATTTAAGCTTTGTGCTTCAAATTAAAACACGTTGTGTTAAAGATTAAAAACCGAGGTTTTTATTCTATCTTTGAACCGATTTTCTTGGGAGGTCAAACTACGAGAAAGTCAACCTAATTGACATATTCGAGAGTGGAGATTCTCGTTCTTTGTTAATTAAAACCGTGATTGAGGAAGAGAGTGGAGATTCATTTCCTTAGTTATAAACTGAATTATAAACTTGAAGTGGAGGCTTTTAGTTTATTGTTCAACTATCGTAAACGCAATTCCTATTTTTGAAGTGTGTTCGTATCAGGAAGCAATTTTATTCTTCTACCATCTTTCGTAGTTACAAGATATACATTTGTTTTGCCTCTATGCTCCGAATCATGGTCGAATTGCCATGGCCTTCCAAGTAACAAATGATACGCATCCATAGGAAGAATGTTACACCATCTCTCATCTTCAAACCCTCCAATGGAGTAAGTCACGAAGGCTTGTTTCTTCACCCTCACACTAGTACCATCATTCAACCAATTAAGCTTATGAGGCTCTTCATGGTCTCTAGTTGGTAGCTTCAATTTACTCACGGCTTTAGATGAAACAACATCCACTTGTGCACCACCATCAATAATCACATTGCAAGTCTTCTCACCTACCTTGCATCTAGTGTGGAACAAGTTGCTTCTTTGCCTCTCATCAACTTGAGGCTCACTAAACAACACTCTCCTCACTACCATCATGTTCATCTCTTCCTCCGGAGGAATTTCCTCCTCATAATCATCATCCTCAAAGCTACTCTTCTCATGAACAACAAGTGTTGTTGACCTTATGTTGCAGGAGTTTAGTTGCTGCCTCAGTGTGGGCTACATGTGTAATGGCTTCTGTATCAAGTCAGCAGCAGTTCCGTTACACCCAACCTCCATCGAAGGTGCTTCATTTGAGAAACTTCTTTAAATGAACCACAACATCACCAGCATGTCATTTTGGTGTTCGCAGCAAGACAATGACACATATCTTGATCCTTCCACTTCTATTTCATGTTTTGATCTTGTAGTTGACTATCTCCACTGGTGTTTTGGTTTCCTTTGAACTCCAGTTGGTCTTCGTTGTCAGCTGGCTTGCTCATTCTTACTTTTACGAGTTGTATGTGTCATGTTGTGTGTCCTTGCAGTCATTGACAGGACAGTGGTTACATGGATGTTTGAACTCTTTCCTCCTCCCATCTCCTCTCTTCATCTTCGTCTTCTTCACTCATGATCATAATCGCTCTAATTTATTGGGATTTCTGGGTCTAGTTGTTCGACATTCACAAGAGGTAATCAAATGTTCGATTTTTTGGTAATTACTTCCATGTTTATTCTATTTAGTTCTTATTTCTTCTTTTCGTTCTTGTTTCTTCTATTTTGTTTTCATATCTAAGTTTATTTCGTTAATTTTTTCATGTTGTTCAACACTTTTTGGGGTGGTTTTCATCAATGGTGCGTAATGTTGGTCATTTTTTTTGTGCCGATTTTAATTGATTTATTTCTTTTTCTTATTGGTGTATCTGTGGTATACATGCTGAAATTGCTCTACTTTGGTATATTTGTGATGTTTTAGTTATTGGATTTTATTATTGTAGTTCCGAAAGATTATAATTTGTAATTATATGTCATTATGTTATGGATGTTCTATTTATTGAATTGCTTTGTAACTCTTTAGGCTCGAGGAGTACATGAATCTATCTTTCATAACAAGTGAGCTAGTATGATGTTGAGTAGCTTGCGATAGGTGAATAAAGGAGTGGTGGTAGTAAAACAAGGAAAGCTATAGAGAGACTAAGGGAGGGTACAATAAGAGTTAGAGACGAGACAGTGGAGGATGGGCAGGGGGAGAGAGACATAGAAGGGTGGTTATTCAATCAAGCTTATTCTTGTCCTTCACTCCTTCTTTTACACTTGTTTCATATTCTAGGGGTCTACTTGATCTTATATGCAAGTGTTGTATATTTACCTGATTAGATTTTTGATTTTTGTGTTTATCAATTTATCCGTTAACTAAAATATATAGAAAACTTCAAATTTTATCTGTAATATGGTACTCCATATACTTGAGTTGGAAATCTGATATATTGATTTCTGTATCTGTGGAGGGACGCTGGATATGAATTGAAAAGGAGAGAATTGTTACATATTGACTTGTAATGTATCTTTGGAGTATGAGAAAAGGTATGTTTTATTCTAACGCTTTTTTGGTGTGCTCTTTTTTCGAGTTATGTTTTAGAAATTAGAACCCTTTTGCCCAGAAGTTGATTGTTCGAGGATGAACTTTATTTATCCCCCTTTCCCCCTTAGTTGAAGATGATTGTTCGAGGAATTAGTATGGGCATTGTAGCCCCCTTTGGGATCATGGTACTGGTTTGGTTGAATTGTTTTTTGCCTTTATTGCTTGCTTCATTCTTAAAGTTGGTGAATCTAATTAGTTATTGATTTTGTGGGATTTCTTAGCCTAATATGTATTAAGTGGTTGTTTTTAGGGCTTTAATTGATTGATCTATGGCTAAATATATGGTATTGTTGTTTTTTGGGCTTTAATTAATTTTGTGGGATTTCTTAGCCTAATATGTATTGTTGTTTTTTACCTTTTTGTATATAATTTGTTTGCTTTTTACGGTGAATTGTTCTGTTATAAAAAATTAAGGTTCGTTAGCATCAAACTAAACATCGATGTATATTTGTGCTGCTATTATGATAACTCCTTTGAATGTTAGGAATTATATTTGTGCTGGTGCTGCTGTTATTTGATATGAATTTCGAATCCGAAAGTTCACAAACTTTACCTTAGATTCTAATGACGTTTTTTTTTTGGTGTTTTTATGAATGAAAACTAAAAATAAGAAATAAAACAAGGATAGTACTCTTGATTCTCGCAGGAATAAGAGGGTCTCTTCCTAATCGCAATTAGAAGATGAATACAAGTCGCAACAAGTATTGTTTTGGTTAACAACCGAAATAAGCAACGCTCACAATTCTCAAAATCAATTCACTTCCTTTATTATTATGGACTAGGCGCCTATTTATAAGGAGGGCAGCAAGTAATCCTTGCCCTCCAAGGCATTACAACTCACGAGCAACATTAAGGAAATAAGGAAAGTGCTTTCCTAAATTAAACCCTAGAATCTAGCTCAACTTAAGGAAACTCAAGCATAAGGAAAGATGCTCAAGACTTTCCTAAAAACACTAGAATCCCACGGCTGCAACATACACACCTTGCACGCCACTTACAACTCAAAAATAAGGAAACTTTCCTAAAATACAAGCCACGACACTAGACTCTCTATTGCACCGAATTTTCTAAGTATTTTCGAATTTATTAAAACTAAACAACTCAACTAACTTAACTAACATAATAAAATAACATATTTTTGGTTACATGAAAAACCTTCACTTTAAGAGCAAAGTAAAACCATGCAACAATTCTACGAAAGCAAATAAAGATAGTTGATGAAGACATCCATGCACGTATCTTGCATCATTATTGTTATTGATTTGGTGCGTGCCTTCTTCTCTATTTTGTGAATCTAATTTCTTCTTGGTGTTGGTAAATGTTTAACTAGTTTAATTTTGTTTCTATGTATTTGATAAATTAGTCTCTTATGGAATGACTAAGATTTACGAACTTGGCTATAGCTGCGGTCATTTTTCGTTCGGCGAGGATTAATTGTTCTTTGGACTTAGTGGTTTGTCCATTTGAGTGCTGATTTTTGTTGGTAAGTGAGTGTTTGATTTTTTTTTTTGTTTTTATTCTTTTGTTACAGGGAGCAAAGTGTTTGATTTCTTTCTTTTTGATTTTTGGGTCTGGTAATAATTTTACTTACTGTCCATTGCGAGAACATGTAGAAAACACAAATAATTATTGTCGAATATGCCTTTTGTTTGTTATTGATTGGTTAATTTAGATAGAATTTGTTTAGTCCCCATACTTCAATTGGATGTTGGTTCCGTAAGAATGTTTAAGCTTTTGATGTGTTTTTACATGCTCATTGTTGCCCGTTTCTTGGTTGGTATAGGAATAGTGTTTTGTTTATTGTTTTAGTTATTGTGGGTGGATGATGTCTCTGGTGAGACGAGCGAGTGTTTGCTATGGTGGGGTGAGGATGAGGGTTAGCAAGTGTAGTATGGTGGGATTTCATAATACAGTCACTAGGGGTTGGAGAATGTGAGCTATGTAAGCTCAGTAGCTGGTGCGTCATTGCTTGATATGCAGCAGGTTCTCATACTGTTTTTTACTTGTATTTCTTGTTCTTTCCAGCGTACATCTCTCTCTCTCTCTCTCTCTTGTCTGTGTTTGTTTGTAGCATTAAAGTTTTGCGGTTTTGAGGTGATCTGAGTACCTTGCCTTTCTTGTTCTAAGCCTTTGTCTGCAATGCGCAAAATGTGTAAATCGTTGATTCACATCATTCGTCCAATTTATGTCAATTTTATGAACCGTCTTATGCTCTAACAAGATACTATTGCATGATATATACACTTTTAATTCTTCATGTTGAATCATTTTACACTCTTAGGGGTACGAAAACCTTTCGAAGCTATAGTTGTCTCCCCAAGTACGCCGAAGGACACTTGTAATCCATTGATTTTAGTTCTTTGTGGAGGTCCTCTTGATGTCGCAACATCTAAGTTTTCAACAACATTGGCATTTTTGGCATCAACTGGATATAATCTACTGATTGTTAATTATCGGTAATTAAATTAGATAAATTCCTACTCTTTTTTTTTCCTGCATCTACATATATGCTGATCTGGTTTTATTAGTGCCACTACCCAAAAACTAAGAATCCCATAGTGTTGAAGATTAAGTTATGTGAACTGAAAAAGAGTATGAGAGTTGGGGTAATGATTAACAATGACAATTAGCAACACCCACTGCAATGCCCTCCCCCCCACCCTTCCCGGCCTCCCCGGCCCCCCCGCCCCCCCCTGCTGCACTCCCCCCGCACACCCCCGCACACCCCCAACCCTCCCCCCATTGTTGCCCCCCTGCTGCACTCCCCCGCCCAGCCCTTCCCAACTCCCGATGCACTCCCCCGCCCGGACCTTCCCAACCCCGCTGCACTCCCCCGCACACCCCCCATTTCACTCTTTTGTTTTAAAAAATCTGTTTCATCTCTGAAAAATGTAAGGCATAAATCTCAATGGACGCTTTATTGTTCTCTCTTCCTGTTGTGAAAACAATAGGAGATGGAGGGAGTAATATTTTACCATCTGCTGCTTGTAGCTTGTACTCTGCATCTTTTCCATAATGGCAGCTAATCTTTGCACGAACGTTACCTGCAGAAGATCTTAGAAGAACAGCAGAGGGCTCAAAATGCCTTGGTATCTGCATCACCCTCTAATCTCAGTCCTGGTTCTGGTTCACCACGGCTAAATTCAAAACAGATTCCTCATCTGCATTGCCATCAAAGCACACAAATGAGTGGTATCAATTTGAAGATTACAAGTGAAGGAACTCTCTATCTTTTGTTACACTAGTTTTGATACTAAAATGTAACTCAGTCAATATTTTCTTTATATGTGTATAAATAACATGAATTGCAATGAGAAGTGATACTTTTATATATATGTAATTGATTTTGGATCCTTTACTTACCAAGGGCTGCAGTTTTTGCCCTGAACCGCAGCCCTTAACCCACTAAGGGCTGCGGTTTTTGCCCTGACCGCAGCCCTTAACGTGCTAAGGGCTGCGGTTAGAAACCGCAGCCCTTCCTAAATGCCAAGGGCTGCTAGTCCAATGACTGCGGTCAAAAAACGCAGCCCTTGGGCCCCTTTTGACCGCAGCCCTTGGGCTTTTTTCCTCTAGTGTAGCTTTGTTGAATGCATTTGAGCTTCATTTGATTCAATTAGCTTTGTTGACTGCATTGAGTTCCATTTGATTCAATTAGCTATGTTTGAATTTCATTTGATTCAATTTGCTTTGTTGAATGCATTTGACTTTCATTTGATTCAATTAGCTTTGTTGAATGGATTTGAGTTTCATTCGATTCAATTAGCTTTGTTGAATGCATTTGAGTTTCATTTGATTTAATTGGCTTTGTTGAATGCATTTGATTCAATTAGCTATGTTTGACTTTATTAGACTTTCATTTGATTCAATTAGCTTTGTTTGACTTCATTTGACGTTAACTTGATTTAATTAGCTTTGTTGAATGTATTTGAATTTCAGTTGATTCAATTAGCTTTGTTGCATGCATTTGAGTTTTATTTGATTCAATTAGCCTTATTTGACTTCATTTGAATTTCATTTGACTTAATTATTTTTGTTTGACTTTATTTCACTTGAATTTGATTCAACTAGCTTTGTCTAATGCATTTGAGTTTCATTTGACTCAATTAGCTTTGTTGAACGCATTTGAGTTACATTTGATTCAATTAGCTATGTTTGACTTCATTTGACTTTCATTTGATTCAATTAACTTGGTTTCACTTTATTTAACTTTAATTTGATTCAATTACCTTTGTTTGACTTCATTTGACTTTAATTTGATTCAATTAGCTTTGTAGAATGCATTTGAGTTTCATTTGACTCAATTAGCTTTGTTGAATGCATTTGAAATTTATTTGATTCAATTAGCTTTGTTGAATGCATTTGAGTTTCATTTGATTCAATTCGCTTTATCTGACTTTCATTTGATGCAATTAGCTTTGATTGACTTGACTTTAATTTGATTCAATTAGCTTTGTTGAATGCATTTGAGTTTTATTTTATTCTATTAGCTATGTTTGACTTTATTTGACTTTCATTTGATTCAATTAGTTTGGTTTGACTTTATTTAACTTTAATTTGATTCAATTAGCTTTGTTTGAGCTCATTTGACTTTATTTTGATTCAATTAGCTTTGTTGAATGCATTTGAGTTTCATTTGGTTCAATTAGCTTTGTTGAATGCATTTGAGTTTCATTTGATTCGATTAGCTATGTTTGACTTTTATTTGATTCAATTAACTTGGTTTGACTTCATTTAACTTTAATTTGATTCAATTAGCTTTGTTTGACTTCAATTGACTTTAATTTGATTAATTAGCTTTGTAGAATACATTTGAGTTACATTTGATTCAATTTGCTTTGTTTGACTTCCTTTTACTTTAATTTGATTCAATTAGCTTTGTTGAATATTTGAATTTCATTTAATTCAATTAGCTTTACTGAATGCATTTGAGTTTCATTTGATTCAATAAGTTTTGTTTGACTTCATTTGACTTTTATTTGAATCAATTAGCTTTGTTGAATGCATTTGAGTTTCATTTGATTCAATTAGCTTTGTTGAATGCATTTGATTTTTAATTTGATTCATTTGGCTATGTTTGACTTTTTTTGACTTTCATTTGATTCAATTAGCTTTTTTTATTTGACTTCATTTGACTTGAATTTGATTCAACTAGCTTTGTTTGACTTTTTTTAAATTTAATTTGATCCAATTAACTTTGTTGAATGCATCTGAGTTTCATTTTGATTCAATTAGCTTTATTCAATGCATTTGAGTTTCATTTGATTCAATAAGTTTTGTTTGACATTATTTGACTTTAATTTGAATCAATTAGCTTTGTTGAATGCATTTGAGTTTCATTTGATTCAATTAGCTTTGTTGAATGCATTTGATTTTCATTTGATTCAATTAGCTTTGTTTGACTTCATTTGACTTTCATTTGATTCAATTAGCTTGGTTTGACTTCATTTAACTTTAATTTGATTCAATTAGCTTTGTTTGACTTCATTTGACTTTAATTTGATTCAATCAGCTTTGTAGAATGCATTTGAGTTTCATTTGACTCAATTAACTTTGTTGAATACATTTGAGTTTCATTTGATTCTATTAGCTATGTTTAAATTCATTTGACTTTCGTTTGATTCAATTTGCTTTGTTTGACTTCATTTTACTTTAATTTCATTCAATTTACATTGTTGAATGCATTTGAGATTCATTTGATTCTATTAGCTTTGTTGAATGCATTTGAGTTTCATTTGATTCTATTAGCTATGTCTGACTTTATTTGACTTTTATTTGATTCAATTAGCTTGGTTTGACTTCAGATAACTTTAATTTGATTCAATTTGCTTTGTTTGACTTCATTTGACATTAATTTGATTTTAGTTGCTTTGTAGAATACATTTGAGTTACATTTGATTCAATTAGCTTTGTTTGACTTCATTTTACTTTAATTTTATTCAATTAGCTTTGTTTGATGTATTTGAGTTTCATTTGATTCAATTAGCTTTACTGAATGCATTTGAGTTTCATTTGACATAAGTTATGTTTGTCTTCGTTTGACTTTAATTTTAATCAATTAGCTTTGTTGAATGCATTTGAGTTTCATTTGATTCAATTAGCTTTGTTGAATGCATTTGATTTTTCATTTGATTCATTTAGCTATGTTTGACTTTATTTGACTTTCATTTGATTCAATTAACTTGGTTTGACTTCATTTGACTTGAATTTGATTCAATTAGCATTGTATGACTTTATTTTAATTCAATCTGATTCAATTAGCTTTGTTAAATGCATCTGAGTTTCATTTTGATTCAATTAGCTTAATTGAATGCATTTGAGTTTCATTTGATTCAATAAGTTTCGTTTGACTTTATTTGACTTTAATTTGAATCAATTAGCTTTGTTGAATGCATTTGAGTTTCATTTGATTCAATTAGCTTTGTTGAATGCATTTGATTTTTAATTTGATTCATTTAGCTATGTTTGACTTTTTTTGACTTTCATTTGATTCAATTAGCTTTATTTATTTGACTTCATTTGACTTGAATTTGATTCAATTAGCTTTGTTTGATTTTTTTTAAATTTAGTTTGATTCAATTAACTTTGTTGAATGCATCTGAGTTTCATTTTGATTCAATTAGCTTTATTCAATGCATTTGAGTTTCATTTGATTCAATAAGTTTTGTTTGACGTTAATTTGATTTAATTAGCTTTGTTGAATGCATTTGATTTTCATTTGTTCCAATTAGTATTGTTTGATTTCATTTGACTTGAATTTGATTTAATTAGCTTTGTTGAATGCATTTGAGTTTCATTTGATTCAATTAGCTTTGTTGGATGCTTTTGAGTTTCATTTGATTCAATTAGCTTTGTTGAATGCATTTGAGTTTCATTTGACTCTATTAGCTATGTTTAACTTCATTTGACTTTCGTTTTATTCAATTAGCTTTGTTTGACTTCATTTTACTATAATATGATTCAATTTGCTTTGTTGAATGCATTTGAGTTTCATTTGATTCAATTAGCTTTATTGAATGCATTTGAGTTTCATTTGATTCAATAAGTTTTGTTTGACTTCATTTCACTTTAATATGATTAAATTAGCTTTGTTGAATGCATTTGAGTTTTATTTGATTCAATTAGCATTGATGAATGCATTTCAGTTTCATTTGATTCAATTAGCTTTATATGACTTCATTTGACTTTTATTTTATTCAATTAACTTTGTTTGATTTCATTAGACTTGAATTTGATTTAATGAGCTTTGTTGAATGCATTTGAGTTTCATTTGATTCAATTAGCTTTGTTGAATGCATTTGAGTTTCATTTGATTCAATTAGCTTTGTTGAATGCATTTGAGTTTCATTTGATTCTATTAGCTATGTTTGACTTTCATTTGATTCAATTAGCTTTGTTTTACTTCATTTTACTTTAATTTGATTCAATTAGCTTTGTTGGATGCATTTGAGTTTCATTTGATTCAATTAGCTTTGTTGAATGCATTTGAATTTTATTTGATTCAATTAGCTTTGTTGAATGAATTTGAGTTTCATTTGATTCAATTCGCTTTATTTAACTTTATTTGACTTTCATTTGATACAATTAGCTTTGATTGACTTGACTTTAATTTGATTCAATTGGCTTTGTTGAATGCATTTCAGTTTAATTTTATTCTATTAGCTATGTTTGACTTTATTTGACTTTCATTTGATTAAATTTGCTTGGTTTGACTTTTTTTAACTTTAATTTGATTCAAGTAGCTTTGTTTGATTTCATTTGACTTTAATTTGATTCAATTAGCTTTGTTGAATGCATTTGAGTTTCATTTGATTCAATTAGCTTTGTTGAATGCATTTGATTTTCATTTGATTCATTTAGCTATGTTTGACTTAATTTGACTTTCATTTGATTCAATTAGCTTGGTTTGACTTCATTTCACTTTCATTTGATTCAATTAGCTTTGTTTGACTTCATTTGACTTTAATTTGATTCAATCAGCTTTGTAGAATGCATTTGAGTTTCATTTGACTCATTTAGCTTTGTTGAATACATTTGAGTTTCATTTGATTCTATTAGCTATGTTTAACTTCATTTGACCTTCGTTTGATTCAATTAGCTTTGTTTGACTTCATTTTACTTTAATTTGATTCAATTTACTTTGTTGAATGCATTTGAGATTCATTTGATTCAATTAGCTTTATTGAATGCATTTGAGTTTCATTTAATTCAATAAGTTTTGTTTGACTTCATTTTTCTTTCATTTGATTCAATTAGCTTTGTTTAATGCATTTTAGTTTCATTTGATTTAATTTGCTTTGTTGAACGCATTTGAGTTTCATTTGATTCAATTAGCTATTTTGACTTTGTTTGACTTTTATTTGATTCAATTAGCTTTGTTTGACTTCATTTTACTTTAATTTGATTCAATTAGCTTTGTTAAATGCATTTGAGTTTCATTAGATTCAATTAGCTTTATTGAACTTCATTTGACTTTCATTTAATACAAAAAGCTTTGTTTGACTTCATTTGATTCAATTAGCTTTGTTTGACTTTATTTTACTTTAATTTAATTCAATTAGCTTTGTTGAATGCATTTGAGTTTTATTTGATTCAATTAGCTTTGTTGAATACATTTGAGTTTCATTTGACTCAATTAGCTTTATTTTACTTCATTTGACTTTTATATGATACAATTAGCTTTGTTGAATGCATTTGAGTTTCTTTTGATTCAATTAGCTTTATTGAATACATTTGAGTTCCATTTTATTTAATTAGCTTTGTTTAATGCATTTGATTTTCATTTGATTCATTTAGCTACGTTTTACTTCATTTGACTTTCATTTAATTCAATTAGCTTTGTTGACTTCATTTGACTTGAATTTGATTCAATTAGCTTTGTTGAATGCATTTGAGTTTTATTTTATTCAATTGGCTTTATTAAATGCATTTGATTTTCATTTGTTCCAATTAGTATTGTTTGATTTCATTTGACTTAAATTTGATTTAATTAGCTTTGTTGAATGCATTTGAGTTTCATTTGATTCAATTAGCTTTGTTGGATGCTTTTGAGTTTCATTTGATTCAATTAGCTTTGTTGAATGCATTTGAGTTTCATTTGATTCTATTAGCTATGTTTAACTTCATTTGACTTTCGTTTGATTCAATTAGCTTTGTTTGACTTCATTTTACTTTAATTTGATTCAATTTGCTTTGTTGAATGCATTTGAGTTTCATTTGATTCAATTAGCTTTATTGAATGCATTTGAGTTTCATTTGATTCAATAAGTTTTGTTTGACTTCATTTCGCTTTAATTTGATTAAATTAGCTTTGTTGAATGCATTTGAGTTTTATTTGATTCAATTAGCTTTGATGAATGCATTTGAGTTTCATTTGATTCAATTAGCTTTATTTGATTTCATTTATTCAATTAGCTTTGTTGAATGAATTTGAGTTTCATTTGATTCAATTCGCTTTATTTGACTTTATTTGACTTTCATTTGATACAATTAGCTTTGATTGACTTGACTTTAATTTGATTCAATTGGCTTTGTTGAATGCATTTGAGTTTAATTTTATTCTATTAGCTATGTTTGACTTTATTTGACTTTCATTTGATTCAATTAGCTTTGTTTGATTTCATTTGACTTTAATTTGATTCAATTAGCTTTGTTGAATGCATTTGAGTTTCATTTTATTCAATTAGCTTTGTTGAATGCATTTGAGTTTCATTTGATTCGATTAGCTATGTTTGACTTTATTTGACTTTTATTTGATTCAATTAACTTGGTTTGACTTCATTTAACTTTAATTTGATTCAATTAGCTTTGTTTGACTTCTCTTGATATTAATTTGATTAAATTAGCTTTGTAGAATACATTTGAGTTACATTTGATTCAATTAGCTTTGTTTGACTTCATTTTACATTAATTTGATTCAATTAGCTTTGTTGAATGTATTTGAGTTTCATTTAATTCAATTAGCTTTACTGAATGCATTAGAGTTACATTTGATTCAATAAGTTTTGTTTGACTTCATTTGACTTTAATTTGAACCAATTAGCTTTGTTTAATGCATTTGAGTTTCATTTGATTCAATTAGCTTTGTTGAATACATTTGAGTTTCATTTGATTATATTAGCTAAGTTTAACTTCATTTGACTTTCGTTTGATTCAATTAGCTTTACTTGACTTCATTTTACTTTAATTTGATTCAATTTGCTTTGTTGAATGCATTTGAGTTTCATTTCATTCAATTAGCTTTATTAAATGCATTTGAGTTTCTTTTGATTCGATTAGTTATGTTTGACTTTATTTGACTTTAATTTGATTCAATTAACTTGATTTGACTTCATTTAACTTTAATTTGATTCAATTAGCTTTGTTTGACTTCATTTGATATTAATTTGATTAAATTAGGTTTGTAGAATACATTTGAGTTACATTTGATTCAATTAGCTTTGTTTGACTTAATTTTACTTTAATTTTATACAATTTGCTTTGTTGAATGCATTTGAGTTTCATTTCATTCAATTAGCTTTATTAAATGCATTTGAGTTTCATTTGATTCAATTAGCTTTGTTGAATGCATTTGAAATTTATTTGATTCAATTAGCTTTGTTGAATGCATTTGAGTTTCATTTGATTCAATTCGCTTTATTTGACTTTATTTGACTTTCATTTGATACAATTAGCTTTGATTGACTTGACTTTAATTTGATTCAATTAGCTTTGTTGAATGCATTTGAGTTTTATTTTATTCAATTAGCTATGTTTGACTTTATTTGACTTTCATTTGATTCAATTAGCTTGGTTTGACTTTATTTAACTTTAATTTGATTCAATTAGCTTTGTTTGACTTCATTTTACTTCAATTTGATTCAATTAGTTTTGTTGAATGCATTTGAGTTTCATTTGATTCAATTAGCTTTGTTGAATGCATTTGAGTTTAATTTGATTCAATTAGCTTTGTTGAATGCATTTGAGTTAATTTGATTCAATTAGCTTTGCTAAAAGCATTTGACTTTAATTTGATTCAATTAGCTTTGATGAATGCATTTGACTTTAATTTGATACAATTAGCTTTGATTGACTTGACTTTAATTTGATTCAATTAGCTTTGTTGAATGCATTTGAGTTTTATTTTATTCTATTAGCTATGTTTGACTTTATTTGACTTTCATTTGATTCAATTAGCTTGGTTTGACTTTATTTAACTTTAATTTGATTCAATTAGCTTTGTTTGACTTCTTTTGACTTTAATTTGATTCAATTAGTTTTGTTGAATACATTTGAGTTTCATTTGATTCAATTAGCTTTATTGGACTTCATTTGACTTTCCTTTAATACAAATAGCTTTGTTTGACTTCAATTGATTCAATTATCTACGTTTGACTTTATTTTAATTTAATTTGATTCAATTAGCTTTGTTGAATGCATTTGAGTTTTATTTGATTCAATTAGCTTTGTTGAATACATTTGAGTTTCATTTGACTCAATTAGCTTTATTTGACTTCATTTGACTTTTATTTGATACAATTAGCTTTGTTGAATGCATTGGGTTTCTTTTGATTCATTTAGCTTTATTGAATACAATTGAGTTCCATTTGATTCAATTAGCTTTGTTGAATGCATTTGATTTTCATTTGATTCATTTAGCTATGTTTTACTTCATTTGACTTTCATTTGATTCAATTAGCTTTGTTGACTTCATTTGACTTGAATTTGATTCAATTAGATTTGTTTAATGCATTTGAGTTTTATTTTATTCAATTGGCTTTATTAAATGCATTTGAGTTTCATTTGTTGCATTAAGTATTGTTTGACTTCAATTAAGTTTCATTTGATTCAATTAGTTTGATGAATGCATTTGAGTTTCATTTGATTCAATTAACTTTATTTGACTTCATTTGACTTTTATTTAATTCAATTAGCTTTGTTTGATTTCATTTGACTTGAATTTGATTTAATTAGCTTTGTTGAATGCATTTGATTCAATTAGCTTTGTTGGATGCTTTTGAGTTTCATTTGATTCAATTAGCTTTGTTGAATGCATTTGAGCTTCATTTGATTCTATTAGCTATGTTTAACTTCATTTAACTTTCGTTTGATTCAATTAGCTTTGTTTGACTTCATTTTACTTTAATTTGATTCAATTTACTTTGTTGAATGCATTTGAGTTTCATTTGATTCAATTAGCTTTATTGAATGCATTTGAGTTTCATTTGATTCAATAAGTTTTGTTTGACTTCATTTCACTTTAATTTGATTCAATTAGCTTTGTTGAATGTATTTGAGTTTCATTTGATTCAATTAGCTTTGATGAATGCATTTGAGTTTCATTTGATTCAATTAGCTTTATTTGACTTCATTTAACTTTTATTTAATTCAATTAGCTTTGTTTGATTTCATTAGACTTGAATTTGATTTAATTAGCTTTGTTGAATGCATTTGAGTTTCATTTGATTCAATTAGCTTTGTTGAATGCATTTGAGTTTCATTTGATTCAATTAGCTTTGTTGAATGCATTTGAGTTTCATTTGATTCTATTAGCTATGTTTGACTTTCATTTGATTCAATTAGCTTTGTTTTACTTCGTTTTACTTTAATTTGATTCAATTAGCTTTGTTGGATGCATTTGAGTTTCATTTGATTCAATTAGCTTTGTTGAATGCATTTGAATTTTATTTGATTCAATTAGCTTTGTTGAATGAATTTGAGTTTCATTTGATTCAATTCGCTTTATTTAACTTTATTTGACTTTCATTTGATACAATTAGCTTTGATTGACGTGACTTTAATTTGATTCAATTGGCTTTGTTGAATGCATTTCAGTTTAATTTTATTCTACTAGCTATGTTTGACTTTATTTGACTTTCATTTGATTAAATTTGCTTGGTTTGACTTTTTTTTAACTTTAATTTGATTCAAGTAGCTTTGTTTGATTTCATTTGACTTTAATTTGATTCAATTAGCTTTGTTGAATGCATTTGAGTTTCATTTGATTCAATTAGCTTTGTTGAATGCATTTGATTTTCATTTGATTCATTTAGCTATGTTTGACTTAATTTGACTTTCATTTGATTCAATTAACTTGGTTTGACTTCATTTCACTTTAATTTGATTCAATTGGCTTTGTTGAATGCATTTCAGTTTAATTTTATTCTACTAGCTATGTTTGACTTTATTTGACTTTCATTTGATTAAATTTGCTTGGTTTACCTTTTTTTTAACTTTAATTTGATTCAAGTAGCTTTGTTTGACTTCATTTGACTTTAATTTGATTCAATCAGCTTTGTAGAATGCATTTGAGTTTCATTTGACTCATTTAGCTTTGTTGAATACATTTGAGTTTCATTTGATTCTATTAGCTATGTTTAACTTCATTTGAACTTCGTTTGATTCAATTAGCTTTGTTTGACTTTATTTTACTTTAATTTGATTCAATTTACTTTGTTGAATGCATTTGAGATTCATTTGATTCAATTAGCTTTATTGAATGCATTTGAGTTTCATTTAATTCAATAAGTTTTGTTTGACTTCATTTTTCTTTCATTTGATTCAATTAGTTTTGTTTAATGCATTTTAGTTTCATTTGATTTAATTTGCTTTGTTGAACGCATTTGAGTTTCATTTGATTCTATTAGCTATTTTGACTTTGTTTGACTTTTATTTGATTTAATTAGCTTTGTTTGACCTCATTTCACTTTAATTTGATTCAATTAGCTTTGTTAAATGCATTTGAGTTTCATTAGATTCAATTAGCTTTATTGAACTTCACTTGACTTTCATTTAATACAAAAAGCTTTGTTTGACTTCTTTTGATTTAATTAGCTTTGTTTGACTTTATTTTACTTTAATTTAATTCAATTAGCTTTGTTGAATGCATTTGAGTTTTATTTGATTCAATTAGCTTTGTTGAATACATTTGAGTTTCATTTGACTCAATTAGCTTTATTTGACTTCATTTGACTTTTATATGATACAATTAGCTTTGTTGAATGCATTTGAGTTTTTGTTGATTCAATTAGCTTTATTGAATACATTTGAGTTCCTTTTTATTTAATTAGCTTTGTTGAATGCATTTGATTTTCATTTGATTCATTTAGCTACGTTTTACTTCATTTGACTTTCATTTGATTCAATTAGCTTTGTTGACTTCATTTGACTTGAATTTGATTCAATTAGCTTTGTTGAATGCATTTGAGTTTTATTTTATTCAATTGGCTTTATTAAATGCATTTGATTTTCATTTGTTCCAATTAGTATTGTTTGATTTCATTTGACTTAAATTTGATTTAATTAGCTTTGTTGAATACATTTGAGTTTCATTTGATTCAATTAGCTATGTTGGATGCTTTTGAGTTTCATTTGATTCAATTAGATTTGTTGAATGCATTTGAGTTTCATTTGATTCTATTAGCTATGTTTAACTTCATTTGACTTTCGTTTGATTCAATTAGCTTTGTTTGACTTCATTTTACTTTAATTTGATTCAATTTGCTTTGTTGAATGCATTTGAGTTTCATTTGATTCAATTAGCTTTATTGAATGCATTTGAGTTTCATTTGATTCAATAAGTTTTGTTTGACTTCATTTCACTTTAATTTGATTAAATTAGCTTTGTTGAATGCATTTGAGTTTTATTTGATTCAATTAGCTTTGATGAATGCATTTGAGTTTCATTTGATTCAATTAGCTTTATTTGACTTCATTTGACTTTTATTTTATTCAATTAGCTTTGTTTGATTTCATTAGACTTGAATTTGATTTAATTAGCTTTGTTGAATGCATTGGAGTTTCATTTGATTCAATTAGCTTTGTTTAATGCATTTGAGTTTCATTTGATTCTATTAGCTTTGTTGAATGCATTTGAGTTTCATTTGATTCAATTAGCTTTGTTTATTGCATTTGAGTTTCATTTGATTCAATTAGCTTTGTTGAATGCATTTGAGTTTCATTTGATTCTATTAGCTATGTTAGTTTGAATTTCATTTGATTCAATTAGCTTTGTTTTACTTCATTTTACTTTAATTTGATTCAATTAGCTTTGTTGGATGCATTTGAGTTTCATTTGATTCAATTAGCTTTGTTGAATGCATTTGAATTTTATTTTATTCAATTAGCTTTGTTGAATGAATTTGAGTTTCATTTGATTCAATTCGCTTTATTTGACTTTATTTGACTTTCATTTGATACAATTAGCTTTGATTGACTTGACTTTAATTTGATTCAATTGGCTTTGTTGAATGCATTTGAGTTTAATTTTATTCTATTAGCTATGTTTGACTTTATTTGACTTTCATTTGATTCAATTAGCATTGTTTGATTTCATTTGACTTTAATTTGATTCAATTAGCTTTGTTGAATGCATTTGAGTTTCATTTGATTCAATTAGCTTTGTTGAATGCATTTGAGTTTCATTTGATTCGATTAGCTATGTTGACTTTATTTGACTTTTATTTGATTCAATTAACTTGGTTTGACTTCATTTAACTTTAATTTGATTCAATTAGCTTTGTTTGACTTCTCTTGATATTAATTTGATTAAATTAGCTTTGTAGAATACATTTGAGTTACATTTGATTCAATTAGCTTTGTTTGACTTCATTTTACTTTAATTTGATTCAATTAGCTTTGTTGAATGTATTTGAGTTTCATTTAATTCAATTAGCTTTACTGAATGCATTAGAGTTACATTTGATTCAATAAGTTTTGTTTGACTTCATTTGACTTTAATTTGAACCAATTAGCTTTGTTTAATGCATTTGAGTTTCATTTGATTCAATTAGCTTTGTTGAAAACATTTGAGTTTCATTTGATTATATTAGCTATGTTTAACTTCATTTGACTTTCGTTTGATTCAATTAGCTTTACTTGACTTCATTTTACTTTAATTTGATTCAATTTGCTTTGTTGAATGCATTTGAGTTTCATTTCATTCAATTAGCTTTATTAAATGCATTTGAGTTTCATTTGATTCGATTAGTTATGTTTGACTTTATTTGACTTTAATTTGATTCAATTAACTTGATTTGACTTCATTTAACTTTAATTTGATTCAATTAACTTTGTTTGACTTCATTTGATATTAATTTGATTAAATTAGGTTTGTAGAATACATTTGAGTTACATTTGATTCAATTAGCTTTGTTTGACTTAATTTTACTTTAATTTTATTCAATTTGCTTTGTTGAATGCATTTGAGTTTCATTTCATTCAATTAGCTTTATTAAATGCATTTGAGTTTCATTTGATTCAATTAGCTTTGTTGAATGCATTTGAAATTTATTTAATTCAATTAGCTTTGTTGAATGCATTTGAGTTTCATTTGATTCAATTCGCTTTATTTGACTTTATTTGACTTTCAATTGATACAATTAGCTTTGATTGACTTGACTTTAATTTGATTCAATTAGCTTTGTTGAATGCATTTGAGTATTATTTTATTCAATTAGCTATGTTTGACTTTATTTGACTTTCATTTGATTCAATTAGCTTAGTTTGACTTTATTTAACTTTAATTTGATTCAATTAGCTTTGTTTGATTTCATTTTACTTCAATTTGATTCAATTAGTTTTGTTGAATGCATTTGAGTTTCATTTGATTCAATTAGCTTTGTTGAATGCATTTGAGTTTCATTTGATTCAATTAGCTTTGTTGAATGCATTTGAGTTTATTTGATTCAATTAGCTTTGATGAATGCATTTGACTTTAATTTGATTCAATTAGCTTTGATGAATGCATTTGACTTTAATTTGATACAATTAGCTTTGATTGACTTGACTTTAATTTGATTCAATTAGCTTTGTTGAATGCATTTGAGTTTTATTTTATTCTATTAGCTATGTTTGACTTTATTTGACTTTCATTTGATTCAATTAGTTTGGTTTGACTTTATTTAACTTTAATTTGATTCAATTAGCTTTGTTTGACTTCTTTTGACTTTAATTTGATTCAATTAGTTTTGTTGAATACATTTGAGTTTCATTTGATTCAATTAGCTTTATTGGACTTCATTTGACTTTCATTTAATACAAATAGCTTTGTTTGACTTCATTTGATTCAATTATCTATGTTTGACTTTATTTTAATTTAATTTGATTCAATTAGCTTTGTTGAATGCATTTGAGTTTTATTTGATTCAATTAGCTTTGTTGAATACATTTGAGTTTCATTTGACTCAATTAGCTTTATTTGACTTCATTTGACTTTTATTTGATACAATTAGCTTTGTTGAATGCATTGGGTTTCTTTTGATTCATTTAGCTTTATTGAAAACAATTGAGTTCCATTTGATTCAATTAGCTTTGTTGAATGCATTTGATTTTCATTTGATTCATTTAGCTATGTTTTACTTCATTTGACTTTCATTTGATTCAATTAGCTTTGTTGACTTCATTTGACTTGAATTTGATTCAATTAGCTTTGTTTAATGCATTTGAGTTTTATTTTATTCAATTGGCTTTATTAAATGCATTTGAGTTTCATTTGTTGCATTAAGTATTGTTTGACTTCAATTAAGTTTCATTTGATTCAATTAGTTTGATGAATGCATTTGAGTTTCATTTGATTCAATTAGCTTTATTTGACTTCATTTGACTTTTATTTAATTCAATTAGCTTTGTTTGATTTCATTTGACTTGAATTTGATTTAATTAGCTTTGTTGAATGCATTTGATTCAATTAGCTTTGTTGGATGCTTTTGAGTTTCATTTGATTCAATTAGCTTTGTTGAATGCATTTGAGCTTCATTTGATTCTATTAGCTATGTTTAACTTCATTTAACTTTCGTTTGATTCAATTAGCTTTGTTTGACTTCATTTTACTTTAATTTGATTCAATTACTTTGTTGAATGCATTTGAGTTTCATTTGATTCAATTAGCTTTATTGAATGCATTTGAGTTTCATTTGATTCAATAAGTTTTGTTTGACTTCATTTCACTTTAATTTTATTCAATTAGCTTTGTTGAATGCATTTGAGTTTCATTTGATTCAATTAGCTTTGATGAATGCATTTGAGTTTCATTTGATTCAATTAGCTTTATTTGACTTCATTTGACTTTTATTTAATTCAATTAGCTTTGTTTGATTTCATTTGACTTGAATTTAATTTAATTAGCTTTGTTGTATGCATTTGAGTTTCATTTGATTCAATTAGCTTTGTTTAATGCATTTGAGTTTCATTTGATTCTATTAGCTTTGTTGAATGCATTTGAGTTTCATTTGATTCAATTAGCTTTGTTTCACTAGTGGAAAAATAAGGAAGGGCTGCGGTCAAAACAGCCCTAAGGGCTGCGTTTTTGGCCAGCAGCCCTTTCCATAGCAACCCTTCAATAGAAAAGAAGGGATGCAGTTTTTAACAGCAGCCCTTCACTACGAAGGGCTGCGGTTCAGACCAAAAACGCAGCCCTTCTTAGCTCGAAGGGCTGCGTTTTTGCCTTAAACCGCAGCTCTTCTTTAAGTGAAGGGCTGCGGTTTTAAGGCGAAAACGCAGCCCTTCTTTAAGTGAAGGGCTGCGGTTTAGGCTTAAAACCGCAGACCTTCAAATTCCTATTTTTTTTTGTTAAAAAATAAATCTGCCCTGCATGCCCTGCCCACCCCAGCCCCCCCACCCCTAGCCCCTGCCGGTCTTGCACGCCCCTGCCCACCCCGGCCCCCCCCCCCCGCCCCCGCCCCCACCACAGCCCCCTCACCCAGCCCCACCCCCGCACTCCCCCCAGCCACCCCACCCCCTGCTCACCCCCCACACCCAAGCCCCCCTGCCTCCCCCTCCCTCCCGGCCTACCCGCCCGCCCACCCCGACCCCCCCACCCCTAGCCTCTGCCGGCCCAGCTCGCCCCCGACCACCCCAGCCCCACCCCCCGCCCGGCCCCTTGCCCCCGTCCCCACCACGCCCACCCCCGCACTCTCCCCAGCCACCCCACCCCCGCCCACCCCCACCCACCCACCCCACCCCCCCACTGCCCGCGCCCCCCCCCCCCCCATCCCCCCCCTGCCCACTCCCCGCCCGCCCCGCACTCCCCCCACCAGCCACCCCCCCCCCCCTGCCCCCCCACCCCCGCACTCCCCCAAGTCCCGCGCCCCCCCCCCACCCCCCGCACTCCCCCCGCCCCCCCCACCCCACCCCCCCCTTCACTCCCCGCACCCCCACCCCACCCCTCCCCGGCCCCTCCACCCTTTGTTGCCCGCCCACCCCATCACCCAACCCGGCCCCATTGCCCGGCCCGGCCCCCACCATGGCGGCCCCCACCCCACCCACCACCCAAAACCTCCCTTCGACACAAAAAAAAACCGATCAAATTGCAATAATATATGACAAGTTTTTGAACGTAATAATTAACTTAAAATATGTATATTTAATAATGTAAAAAGTGTACATAGAATTGATACAAACTAGTAGATGTAGCTAATTATATCACGAATTCCACCAAAATGTATCATAAGCAATCATCACAAAGGTGGGACGCCAACTTATCCCGAACTTCATGTAATTCGTCTGTGGCGAAGGCCCTCAAACTTGGTGTGTTATTCATATAAACCTTGCAAAACAACCAAGGAATAAGCACATAATATAAGAATTCAATCATTTACCGTAGTTAGTAGTTCTAAAAATGACATATACCTTCCCGAAATTCAATCAAAAACAAATGCAAGCCTAAAACTCTACACACTAGTTATATTATACCTCATATTATCATATTCAAAAAGAAAATGGAGTTAAATGACTCGAGAAACAGGAATTGGACGCGAAAAGGCAAAAATAGGCCTAAAATCACATTTATGTTCCCGATATACAACCAACAACAAATGCAAGCCTAAGAATCTACACAATAGTTACATTATACCTCATATTATCATGTTCAAAATGAAATTGGGGGTAAATGACGCGATAAGTACAAATTGGATGCGAAAAGGCAAAAATAGGCCTAAAATGCCCTATTCGTTCCCAAAATTCAACCTACAACAATTGCAAGCCTAAAAATCTACACAATAGTTACATTATGCCTCATATTATCATGTTAAAAATGAATTTGAGGTTAAATGACTCGATAAATACGATTTGGAAGCGTAAAAGGCAAAAATAGGCCTAGAAATGACATTTTCGTTCCCAAATATATGCATGTGCTACTTTGGTTTCTAAACCAATTAATACCTATTACCAATCGATCTAATCTAAACTAACATATACTAATAAGTTACATACCTTTTGAAGATCATCGGCGTTAGTGCACTGGTTGACGATATCGAACATGTACCTCAGCACGTAATAGCCACATGCAAGTCCATCTTCTTGTTGCGGACACTAAATGTTCACCAAAGGATGCATCCAATGACATTCATGTTAATTAGCTGTGTAGTATGTGGCTAAAAGTGTTTATATATAAGGACAAATAAATTAGTTATGTTACCTCGACTGATATCCAAACAGGAGCTTTTGGTGCTCGAAGTCCTGTTGCACTAATATGCTTCATCACACTACATCAACAACATTATTATAAGATTAGATGTACTAACTGTTTATATATTTAAAGATGATGAATAATGTGTAATATTAATAAGTGCGCATATATTGAGTTTCGATTAGGCTACCTATTTAACAATGATTTGATTAGTAAGGTCCGTGGTGGTTGTCGACCCAAAGAATCAAAGTGGTAGACTTCGTTACGTGACAAACATATCGCAAGCAGTGTCCAATGAGCCCTACAACAAGAAAATATAGTTATTATTAATCGTAGAACAATTAATAGGTCAATTTAAGTATCGAATAATAAAAGTAAAGCGAGTTTAACAAGCATACTTTTCAATATAAGGAGCAAGAATGATCTGATGATATCCAAAACGAGATGATGCTTTGAAACTCATGTCGAGATACTCTTTCACTTCGGCTTTGTTTTGTAAGCAATTGTCATCTCGTATTATTGGTGGGACGCGGTCGTACGCGCTACCAAAGATAAAAGTTTATTTTCCTTCTTTCCAATACAAATAAATGTAAGTGGCAAGTAGGGTCGAATCCACAGAGACTTGGGGACTAACTCGTGCTTATAATAGATCAAATGGGGGTTTTGCGTAGTTTTGTGATTAAATAAATGAATAACTAAATACGAAGAACTAAAGTATAATAAAGAAGTGATGTAATCAAGAAGAGAAGAATCTTGAGTTCGGTTAATGGTCACTTCGATTCATACTATTGATCATTGGTTTCTCAAACATGTAACTTTACTCTTAATTACTCAAAGTTGGAAATCAAATTCCTTTCCCTCAAAAGTACCGTTAAACAATCACAATCAGATGATCATAAAACTTGAACTAATGATTAATCTAATCTAATCAAAGATTAAATTCAAATCAAAAGAACATCAACGAACTAGGAAACAATGAGCCAATTAACAAATTGCTAGCACAACATATTCAAATTGGAACTTGTGATATCTCTAGTGATTAATCAAGAATAATCAGATTCATTAATCAAACCCTAGATTGCTACTCATGAAAGAAGAACAGATGAATCGGCATCAATTCTAAATCCTAGCAAATGATAAATCGAATGTATAAACTAGTAGTACTCCTAGCAATACATACCACAATCATAGATTTAAATCAAGAAATCACAATTATAATTAAGAACAAGTTAACAAAGATAAACCTCACAATAGTAGACCGAAGCTTGATTAACCGTTCTCAAGACTAGATTTAGGCTACAATCGACATAGCATCCATCAAGCAAATCTTCAAACTCATGATTAGAAACTCAAAAAGGGAGAAAAAGGGATTAGGGTTCTTCTTTTTCTCCTCTCTAATTCAGTTCAGAAATTACCAGGTATCCAAAACAAAACGTTTTTCTCTTTAATACAACCTAAGGAAAGCGGAAAATTGCCGAAGAGTCGCAGCCGCGTCGAAGTGCGCGAGTCGGGCATGTCCTGCGCGCGAGTCGGGCTTACGCTGCTGCCTCACAACACTCCTCGCTCGCATCGCGCGAGTCGCGCAGGTCTAGCGCGCGAGTCGGGCATGTCCTGCTGTCAAGCATCCAGTCTTCACTCGCAGCGCGCGAGTCGGGCAGGCCTAGCGCGCGGCTCGGGCCTTCGACACTGTCCAGCAGGCTCTTCAACTACATATGCGCGAGTCGTGCAGTAAGGGCGCGCGAGTCGGGCACTGGCTGCTGCACATGAATTTGGTGCTCGATGAGCTCGGGCTGTGCGTGTGTAGTGCCCAGCTCCAACCTTCTCCACCGACGCTCTAGGTGGGCTCTTCAACGTCCATGGTGGACACACAATGCCGTAGAGCCATAAATGAACTTGGATGCCTGCACCATATAACATTATAACGCTAAACTCCAATGACTTTGTGGTCTTTTTATGTTGAATGGATCGCAACCACGGGATGGGAATCCACCTGTAAATGATCATAAACACATAACCACAAAATATCCTTAAATCTCCTCTAATATCACAAATTCATCATAACTCCCTCTTCTCCACACTAAGGTTTAGATTAGTAAAACTCTCCTTCTTAAACCTTAAACCTTAGTAAAATGGACTTCTCAACACTCTATAATCGCACATAACTTCGTCCCATCAATTATGTTTGGATATAACCAACCAAACATTGCACTAGATGTTGCAAGCAATTCATTGTATAATAACCTGAGAAATTATATTGATTATATTAAAAGTAAACCAACAATTACTTATTATGGATTTGAAAACTACTTAAGGCATATATATGTATATGTATATTTAATTTATATACTTATGTATTACCTCATGAATGTTTGTATCATGGAAACATTCAACTCTACCCCACATAAGAATTCTTTAATATCAACCTTTGAAATGAATGTCGATGAGTTCTCAAGGTAGTGGAATTGTTGCTCCCCCAAAGCAACCTCAATTGCGCTTTCATCGGGTAAATCGCTAGCGCACTCATGTAACCAAAAGCATGGCGTAGTAAGGCTCCGCACCACCTCTGGATCGATAATAAGTGGATTTTTTGTCTTAGAAACATTTCCCGTCACCACATTTCGTTCACCTTCATCACGTAAACTTGCTTTCTTATAAGGTGAACATGCCTTCTTTCCCTTCCTGGCATGTGAGTCGGCCTTCCCCCAAACCTAGTATTTAGTTAAAAGTAAAGATATTACTGACTATCATAGGAACTATAAAAGAAAACACGCATATATATATATGAATGTTAATCATTGTACCTCATTTGAAAACCGCACCAATGCACGCGGCCACAAAACATACCTGCCAAGGGCATCATTTAGTAACTGTAGACCAACTTCTGGCTTCGGCAGCGGAAGAGGTAATTCTTCGAAACCTGACACAATTTCATTGAGGGTGACCACATAGTGATTATGATCCACTAACTGGTTATGCAATCGTACTCGGTCACTAGGGGGTTGTGCATGGCCATGAGCTACGAGGATGAAACTATCATAACCATCTCCTCCAGCTAATAGTTCACATGGTGTCTCTTCCTGTAAAAAAAAACTCTATTTATAGTTAGTCTATGAAACAACATATATATAGTAAGAATTTCATGCATTTAAGAACGTAACAATAGTTGTTTAACAAAGCAAAGGGATTAAGTGATTACCTTCAACTCGGGTCCTACGGTGGATCGGGCGGCTAGGTGTAGTATCACTACCCTTCTTGAATGCAGCAAAAGTCGGTAAACCCATTTGCTCCAAAATGGCGTTGAAGTTATGGGTCATCTCCTCCCTTAGCTCCTCCCGAATTGCAGCTTTCATAGCCTCCACATCTACTGACGTTGCCGAATTCACACTACTTACACTTGATTTTGTCGCTGTAGTGTATTGATCACCATATACCTTTCTCAAACCGAGGCGGACACCTCCTACGCCCCTCACGCGTCCACCGTGGTCCTGGTCCTAAAGTTTCGTGCAATGCATCAATGTGTCCTTTAGGAGTGAACTCACCGGTTGCCTCTTTTTCCTTCAAGCCAATCTACATAAGTATAAGAGAGAAATGCTTGTGAGCGCAAAAGTTATATTATATATACCTTATATAACCATATAATCTGTACTTACAATGGCGTTGGCTATCTGTTGTGTTCCGGGTCGCAAGAGACTCTTTTTCCCTTTGCATCAACCCCATGCATCGAACACCACCAATCGAGGACTCTATCTCCGGTTGCCGAGGCCGTACAACCTGTCGTCATTGAGCCACTCCCCGTTGCCGTTGTCGACCCTATTGTGGGGTAATGGCTGAACATCCACTTCTCTCTCGCCTCATTGTACGAATGAGCACCCAAATGATGATAATACTTCCTAGCTTTTGCACTCGAGCTACTTTTCTCACGACTTGCCTAAAACACACAATTATAAACAAAGGTTAGCTACGTACGGTGCTATACAATAATCTTGGATCTAAGTTTATTAAATCTTAATAAAATATTCTTACAATAGCTTGTGGGGTTGTTTTCTTGGCAACAAATGCTTCCCACTCTTCAGGTTTGATAGTTTTCCATATTTGAAATGGTAATTTGGATGGTGCAGATGATGTTTCCGATGAAGCCTCAGGATCGGCTTGTGTTTCTCCGCCGTAGATGTTCTTCTTCTTTGTACCTACTACTTTCCTCCGCTTAGTGATCCACCCCGACACTAACTTAGCCTTGAAATCACTGAATCTCTGGGCAACCGCGGATAGAAATACATTCTTCTTGGCTTCATCATCTTCGATATTGAATTGATTCTACAAAAAACGCAGTTCACAAATTAGTTTTCGCAAATGTTGTAATTTATATGCTATAAGTAATATTACACATATATTTAACTAAATAATTAAGAAACTAAACGTTATTGTACTTGAAGCTTACCATGGTATCTTCCCATAGACACCGCTTCAATCCCTCGGGCACCTCTTTCCATGAGTGCAAAATGGAGAGTTTATGCATGCAAATGCCAACTTGCATGCCATACTTTTGACGCCACTTTCCACAAGGTTGACCCAATCGTACTCCAAAGTCATATTTGTGTGTTTCCCTAGTGACTTTGTAGGTCCCCTTCCTTTTCTCTTTTTCGTCGCCAATGACTTCCTAGGCATTTGTGCATTTATCTCTTCACGGCGAAATCGAGACAATTTACCCCGTTCCTTTCTCGCATCGAAAGACTAATCCTCGGTAGTGTGTTCAGCACCACTTGTGGTGTTATCCGAATGCACATCCGCCATCTCCCTGAAATTGTACAAATAATGCATTAATATAACATAAAATTAAAATTAACATTGCAACTAAGGGGGGTGGGGTGTGGGGAGGGGGTTACGTGTGCAAGGGGCGAGCAATGCGGGGAGGGGAGGGCGAAGCGGTGCGGGGAGGGGAGGGGGGGGGAGGGGGGGGGGCAGTGCGGGGGAGGGGAGGGGGACTGTGGCAGGTGGGGGGGGAGGGGCAGCGGGGGGGGGAGGGGCCCGTGCGGTGGGGGGGGGGAGGGGGGCCGTGTAGTAGGGGGGAGGGGGTGTGCGGGGGAGGGGAGGGGGCGTGGCAGCGGTGGGGGGGGAGGCGGGGGGGGAGGAGTGGGTGTTGTGCGGTGGGGGGGAGGGGAGGGGTGTGCGGTGGGGGGGGGAGGGGCATGCGGGGGGGAGGGGAGGGGGGCGGGGGGAGGGGAGGAGGGGTTGTGCGGTGGGGGAGGAGGGGGCATGCAGTGGGGGGGAGGGAGGGTGCGGTGGGGGGGAGGGGAGGGCGGCGGGGGGGGAGGAGAGGGGTTGTGCGGTGGGGGGAGAGGGAGGGGCGTGCGGTGGGGGGAGGGGAGGGGCAGGGGGGGGGGGGGGGCTGTGCGGTGGGGGGAGGGGAGGGGGGAGGAGGTGTGCGGTGGGGGGAAGGGGGAGGGGGGCATGCGGTGGGGGGGGGGAGGATTTGGAAGCGAAAAGGCTAAAATAGGCCTAAAATGCCCTTTTCGTTCCCAAAATTTGACCTACAACAATTGCAGACCTAAAAATCTACACAATAGTTACATTATACCTCATATAATCATGTTCAAAAAGAATTTGGGGTTAAATGACTCGATAAGTACGAATTGGACGCGAAAAGGCAAAATTTGGCCTAAAATGACCTTTTCGTTCCCGAAATGCAACCAAGAACAAATGCAAGCCTAAAAATCTACACCATAGTTACATTATATCTCATATAATCATGTTCAAAAAGAATTTGGGGTTAAATGACTCGATAAGTACGATTTGGAAGCGAAAAGGCTAAAATAGGCCTAAAATGCCCTTTTCGTTCCCAAAATTCAACCTACAACAATTGCAAACCTAAAAATCTACACAATAGTTACATTATATCTCATATAATCATGTTCAAAAAGAATTTGGGGTTAAATGACTCGATAAGTATGATTTGGAAGCGAAAAGGCTAAAATAGGCCTAAAATGCCCTTTTCGTTCCCAAAATTCAACCTACAACAATTGCAAACCTAAAAATCTACACAATAGTTACATTATATCTCATATAATCATGTTCAAAAAGAATTTGGGGTTAAATGACTCGATAAGTACGATTTGGAAGCGAAAAGGCTAAAATAGGCCTAAAATGCCCTTTTCGTTCCCAAAATTCAACCTACAACAATTGCAAACCTAAAAATCTACACAATAGTTACATTATACCTCAAATAATCATGTTCAAAAGAATTTGGGGTTAAATGACTCGGTAAGTACGATTCGGAAGCGAAAAGGCTAAAATAGGCCTAAAATATACCCCATGCCCAGCCTCCCCAGCCCCCCCCCCCCCCCTTTCCAAAGATCCCCGCCCCTCCCCCACCCCATACCCAGCCTCCCCAGCCCTCCCCCACCCCATGCCCACCCTCCCCAGCCATCCCCCACCCCCTTTCCAAAGATCCCCCGCCCTCCCTCACCCCATGCCCAGCCTCCCCAGCCCTCCCCCCCCCTTTCCAAAGCATCCCCCGCCCTCCCCCACCCCATGCCCAGCCTCCCCAGCCATCCCCCATCCCCCGCCCAAAGACCCCCACCCCCCTACCCACCCTCCACAAGCCCTCCCCCACCCCCTACAATCACATTTTACAACACAAAATAGAAGAGAAATTAAATAAAACAAAGAGGAGAGAGAGTGAGAGGGGAATTACCGACAATGCAGTAGTGGTGGTGGTGGTGGCGTCAAGGCGCGCTGAGAGAAGAGAAGAAGAAGGAGCTCAGGCAACGCTGAGAGAAGAGAAGAAGAAGTGTGCACCGGCAATGGGACGGCGCTCCGGCGATGTGTCGGTGCTCCGGTGATGGCCGTTAGGGCAGTGCGAGTTAGTGTGAGGGAGAGGAGTGAGTGTGCGAGTGAGTGTGAGGGAGAGGGGTGAGCTGAGTGTGCGAGGGAAATTAGCGAGTGAGTGCTACTGTGTGTTGCGCGCAAAACTCACAGGTTGAAATGGGCGGGATAGGAAGGGCTGCGCTTATCCTAGAAAACGCAGTCCTTCGTGTATGAAGGGCTGCGGTTTCTAGGCTAACCGCAGTCCTTCACATAAAGGGCTGCGGTTAGCCTTAAAACCGCAGCCCTTCATACTGCATGAAGGGCTGCGGTTTTAAGTCTAACCCCAGCCCTTCACAAAAAGGGCTGCGGTTTCCTTGGAAACTGCAGCCCTTCTTGCGCAGCCCTTTCTTTTTTTTCCCCTAGTGCGATAAACCTTTTCTACCTGTCATTCTTATGCAATCAGCAAAGTACATAATCCCATACTAAACAGTAGAACATACAAATTCATCTTTTTCTAGCCTAAGCTACATGAACTATCAACCTATCAGTCCAACAAATTTTCTCCACGCTAATTATCCTCCTCCTCCAACTCACATCTAAATCAAACCAATGATAGGTCAACTTAATACGAATTCTTCCTTCGAATTACCAATTATCTCCTCTCAATTAGCTTTAACACAAGTAAAAAACGAACAAAAAAATTTATAAAAAAGGCAAAATAACAGCGAATTCACTAAATCGCAAAAACAACGAACTAAAATTGGAGGTAAATTTGTAACGAAAATAGAGGACCACAAAAATTAGGGCAAAGAAAAGAGGAGAGAGAAAGATAATTAGTTTACCTGATGAGTGAATAGCAGCGCAACACCGCCACAACACAGCAGCACAACCAATAGAGGAAAGAGAGAGATGAGCAGGAATAGCAGCGCCGAGGCTCCGGCGAGCCGAGCTTATACCACATATGTCCTCATTGATTGATTCACATAAACTATAAATTCTGGAGACATTCACAATCGAAATCAACCTTACAAAGAGCCAAAATCAAATCAAAATTTGAAATTCCAACTTCAATCACAAAAAAAAAAAGAGGAGAGAGAGAGTACCGATTTCATCCGCCGATGAAGATACGAAGGTGAGGAGAAAGTGTCGAAGGAGCGACAGCAGACGAACCGCCAACTCTACTAGTACCGCCTAAAATCAAAACCCTACAATTACGAAGTTTGTCGTCGGAAATTGCGAAATCAATTTTCGGCTTTTTGAAACATCTCTCTCCTTAACAGAGCTCGAAAACGCCATTAATAGCGGCGATGATGAGGTTTTGAAGTGAAGGAGCGAGAGAGGAAGAGAGGAGAATGAAGATTTGAGGATGTGCGGTGCCTAACTTTAGAGAGGAGATAGATGAATGAAGATTTGTGGTGGTCTGGGAGTAAACCTAGTCACCGAGAATGAGAGAGGAGAGGGACGAATGAGAGAGAAAGAGTGAGGTAGCGCTGAATTTTGTCATTATAAAGTATAGCCCATCAGCCCACGCGAGAATTAATTATAAAGGGCTGCGGTTAAGGGCTAACCGCAGCCCTTCACTATTAAGGGCTGCGGTTAGCCCAAAAACCGCAGCCCTTAATTACTAAAGGCTGCGGTCTTTGTGTAACCGCAGCCCTTCACTATTAAGGGCTGCGTTTTGCAATAAACCGCAGCCCTTGCATCGCAGTCCTTGCGTTTTTATCCACTAGTGCTAATTGAATCAAATTCAAGTCAAATGAAATCAAACAAAGCTAATTGAATTAAATGAAAGTCAAATGAAATCAAATAAAGCTAATTGAATCAAATGAAACTCAAATGCATTCAACAAAGCTAATTGAATCAAATGAACCTCAAATACATTCAACAAAGCTAATTGAATCAAATTCAAGTCAAATGAAGTCAACAAAGCTAATTAAATCAAATAAAAGTCAAATGAAGTAAAACATAGCTAAATGAATCAAATGAAAATCAAATGCATTCAACAAATCTAATTGAATCAAATGAAACTCAAATGCATTCAACAAAGCTAATTGATTCAAATTAAAGTCAAATAAAGTCAAACAAAACTTATTGAATCAAATTAAACTCAAATGCATTCAATAAAGCTAATTGAATCAAAATGAAACTCAGATGCATTCAACAAAGCTAATTGAATCAAATTAAATTAAAATAAAGTCAAACAATGCTAATTGAATCAAATTCAAGTCAAATGAAGTCAAACAAAGCTAATTGAATCAAATGAAAGTCAAATAAAGTCAAACATAGCTAAATGAATCAAATGAAAAATCAAATGCATTTAACAAAGCTAATTGAATCAAATGAAACTCAAATGCATTCAACAAAGCTAATTGATTCAAATTAAAGTCAAACGAAGACAAACATAACTTATGTCAAATGAAACTCAAATGCATTCAGTAAAGCTAATTGAATCAAATGAAACTCAAATACATCAAACAAAGCTAATTGAATCAAATTAAAGTAAAATAAAGTCAAACAAAGCTAATTGAATCAAATGTAACTCAAATGTATTCTACAAAGCAACATGAATCAAATTAATGTTAAATGAAGTCAAACAAAGCAAATTGAATCAAATTAAAGTTAACTGAAGTCAAACCAAGCTAATTGAATCAAATAAAAGTCAAATAAAGACAAACATAGCTAATAGATTCAAATGAAACTCAAATGCATTCAACAAAGCTAATTGAATCAAATGAAACTCAAATGCATTCAACAAAGCTAATTGAATCAAATTAAAGTCAAATGAAGTCAAACGAAGCTAATTGAATCAAATTAAAGTTAAAGAAAGTCAAACCAAGCTAATTGAATCAAATGAAAGTCAAATAAAGTCAAACATAGCTAATAGAATCAAATGAAACTCAAATGCATTCAACAAAGCTAATTGAATCAAATTAATCTCAAGTCAATCAAAGCTAAATGTATCAAATGAAAGTCAAATGAAGTTAAATAAAACGAATTAAATCAAATGAAAGTCAAATACATTCAACAAAGCCAATTGAATCAAATAAAATTCAAATGCATTCAAAAAAGCTAATTGCATCAAATGAAACTCAAATGTATCCAACAAAGCTAATTGAATCAAATTAAAGTAAAATGAAGTCAAACAAAGCTAATTGAATGAAATGAAAGTCAAACAAAGTCAAACATAGCTAATAGAATTAAATGAAACTCAAATGCATTCAACAAAGGTAATTGAATCAAATTAAAGTAAAATGAAGTAAAACAGGGCTAATTGAATTAAATAAAAGTCAAATGAAGTCAAATAAAGCTAATTGAATCAAATGAAACTCAAATACAATCAACAAAGCTAATTGAATCAAATGAAACTCAAATGCATTCAACAAAGCTAATAGAATCACGTGAAACTCAAATGCATTCAACAAAGCTAATTGAATGAAATGAAACTCAAATGCATTCAACAAAGCTAATTGAATCAAATTCAAATCAAATGAAATCAAACAAAGCTAATTGAATTAAATAAAAGTGAAATGAAGTCAAATAAAGCTAATTGAATCAAATGAAACTCAAATGCATTCATCAAAGCTAATTGAATCAACTGAAACTCAAATGCATTCAACAAAGCTAATTGAATTAAATTAAAGTTAAGTTAATCAAAGCTAAATGTATCAAATGAAAGTCAAATGATGTCAAATAAAGCGAATTGAATCAAATGAAACTCAAATGCATTCAACAAAGCTAATTGAATCAAATAAAATTCAAATGCATTCAACAAAGCTAATTGCATCAAATGAAACTCAAATGCATCCAACAAAGCTAATTGAATCAAATTAAAGTAAAATGAAGTCAAACAAAGCTAATTGAATCAAATGAAACTCAAATGCATTCAACAAAGCTAATTGAATCAAATTAAAGTCAAATGCATTCAACAAAGGTAATTGAATCAAATTAAAGTAAAATGAAGTCAAACAAAGCTAATTAAATTAAATAAAAGTCAAATGAAGTCAAATAAAGCTAATTGAATCAAATGAAAGTCAAATAAAGTCACACATAGCTAAATAAATCAAATGAAAATCAAATGCATTCATCAAAGCTGATTGAATCACATGAAACTCAAATAAAGCTAATTGATTCTAATTAAAGTCAAACGAAGAAAAAACAAAACTGATGTCAAATGAAACTCAAATGCATTCAGTAAAGCTAATTGAATCAAATGAAACTTAAATACATCCAACAAAGCTAATTGAATCAAATTAAAGTAAAATAAAGTCAAACAAAGCTAATTGAATCAAATGTAACTCAAATGTATTCTACAAAGCAACATGAATCAAATTAATGTTAAATGAAGTCAAACAAAGCAAATTGAATCAAATTAAAGTTAACTGAAGTCAAACCAAGCTAATTGAATCAAATAAAAGTCAAATAAAGACAGACATAGCTAATAGAATCAAATGAAACTCAAATGCATTCAACAAAGCTAATTGAATCAAATGAAACTCAAATGCATTCAACAAAGCTAATTGAATCAAATTAAAGTCAAATGAAGTCAAACGAAGCTAATTGAATCAAATTAAAGTTAAAGAAAGTCAAACCAAGCTAATTGAATCAAATGAAAGTCAAATAAAGTCAAACATAGCTAATAGAATCAAATGAAACTCAAATGCATTCAACAAAGCTAATTGAATCAAATTAATCTCAAGTCAATCAAAGCTAAATGTATCAAATGAAAGTCAAATGAAGTTAAATAAAGCGAATTAAATCAAATGAAACTCAAATACATTCAACAAAGCCAATTGAATCAAATAAAATTCAAATGCATTCAAAAAAGCTAATTGCATCAAATGAAACTCAAATGCATCCAACAAAGCTAATTGAATCAAATTAAAGTAAAATGAAGTCAAACAAAGCTAATTGAATGAAATGAAAGTCAAACAAAGTCAAACATAGCTAATAGAATTAAATGAAACTCAAATGCATTCAACAAAGGTAATTGAATCAAATTAAAGTAAAATGAAGTAAAACAGGGCTAATTTAATTAAATAAAAGTCAAATGAAGTCAAATAAAGCTAATTGAATCAAATGAAACTCAAATACAATCAACAAAGCTAATTGAATCAAATGAAACTCAAATGCATTCAACAAAGCTAATAGAATCACGTGAAACTCAAATGCATTCAACAAAGCTAATTGAATGAAATGAAACTCAAATGCATTCAACAAAGCTAATTGAATCAAATTCAAATCAAATGAAATCAAACAAAGCTAATTGAATTAAATAAAAGTGAAATGAAGTCAAATAAAGCTAATTGAATCAAATGAAACTCAAATGCATTCATCAAAGCTAATTGAATCAACTGAAACTCAAATGCATTCAACAAAGCTAATTGAATTAAATTAAAGTTAAGTTAATCAAAGCTAAATGTATCAAATGAAAGTCAAATGATGTCAAATAAAGCGAATTGAATCAAATGAAACTCAAATGCATTCAACAAAGCTAATTGAATCAAATAAAATTCAAATGCATTCAACAAAGCTAATTGCATCAAATGAAACTCAAATGCATCCAACAAAGCTAATTGAATCAAATTAAAGTAAAATGAAGTCAAACAAAGCTAATTGAATCAAATGAAACTCAAATGCATTCAACAAAGCTAATTGAATCAAATTAAAGTCAAATGCATTCAACAAAGGTAATTGAATCAAATTAAAGTAAAATGAAGTCAAACAAAGCTAATTAAATTAAATAAAAGTCAAATGAAGTCAAATAAAGCTAATTGAATCAAATGAAAGTCAAATAAAGTCACACATAGCTAAATAAATCAAATGAAAATCAAATGCATTCATCAAAGCTGATTGAATCAAATGAAACTCAAATGCATTCAACAAAGCTAATTGATTCTAATTAAAGTCAAACGAAGAAAAAACAAAACTGATGTCAAATGAAACTCAAATGCATTCAGTAAAGCTAATTGAATCAAATGAAACTTAAATACATCCAACAAAGCTAATTGAATCAAATTAAAGTAAAATAAAGTCAAACAAAGCTAATTGAATCAAATGTAACTCAAATGTATTCTACAAAGCAACATGAATCAAATTAATGTTAAATGAAGTCAAACAAAGCAAATTGAATCAAATTAAAGTTAACTGAAGTCAAACCAAGCTAATTGAATCAAATAAAAGTCAAATAAAGACAGACATAGCTAATAGAATCAAATGAAACTCAAATGCATTCAACAAAGCTAATTGAATCAAATGAAACTCAAATGCATTCAACAAAGCTAATTGAATTAAATTAAAGTCAAATGAAGTCAAACGAAGCTAATTGAATCAAATTAAAGTTAAAGAAAGTCAAACCAAGCTAATTGAATCAAATGAAAGTCAAATAAAGTCAAACATAGCTAATAGAATCAAATGAAACTCAAATGCATTCAACAAAGCTAATTGAATCAAATTAATCTCAAGTCAATCAAAGCTAAATGTATCAAATGAAAGTCAAATGAAGTTAAATAAAGCGAATTAAATCAAATGAAACTCAAATACATTCAACAAAGCCAATTGAATCAAATAAAATTCAAATGCATTCAAAAAAGCTAATTGCATCAAATGAAACTCAAATGCATCCAACAAAGCTAATTGAATCAAATTAAAGTAAAATGAAGTCAAACAAAGCTAATTGAATGAAATGAAAGTCAAACAAAGTCAAACATAGCTAATAGAATTAAATGAAACTCAAATGCATTCAACAAAGGTAATTGAATCAAATTAAAGTAAAATGAAGTAAAACAGGGCTAATTGAATTAAATAAAAGTCAAATGAAGTCAAATAAAGCTAATTGAATCAAATGAAACTCAAATACAATCAACAAAGCTAATTGAATCAAATGAAACTCAAATGCATTCAACAAAGCTAATAGAATCACGTGAAACTCAAATGCATTCAACAAAGCTAATTGAATGAAATGAAACTCAAATGCATTCAACAAAGCTAATTGAATCAAATTCAAATCAAATGAAATCAAACAAAGCTAATTGAATTAAATAAAAGTGAAATGAAGTCAAATAAAGCTAATTGAATCAAATGAAACTCAAATGCATTCAACAAAGCTAATTGAATCAAATGAAACTCAAATGCATTCAACAAAGCTAATTGATTTAAATTAAAGTTAAGTAAATCAAAGCTAAATGTATCAAATGAAAGTCAAATGATGTCAAATAAAGCTAATTGAATCAAATGAAACTTAAATACATCCAACAAAGCTAATTGAATCAAATTAAAGTAAAATAAAGTCAAACAAAGCTAATTGAATCAAATGAAACTCAAATGCATTCAACAAAGCTAATTGAATCAAATTAAAGTAAAATGAAGTCAAACAAAGCAAATTGAATCAAATTAAAGTTAAATGAAGTCAAACCAAGCTAATTGAATCAAATAAAAGTCAAATAAAGACAGACATAGCTAATAGAATCAAATGAAACTCAAATGCATTCAACAAAGCTAATTGAATCAAATGAAACTCAAATGCATTCAACAAAGCTAATTGAATCAAATTAAAGTCAAATGAAGTCAAACGAAGCTAATTGAATCAAATTAAAGTTAAAGAAAGTCAAACCAAGCTAATTGAATCAAATGAAAGTCAAATAAAGTCAAACATAGCTAATAGAATCAAATGAAACTCAAATGCATTCAACAAAGCTAATTGAATCAAATTAATCTCAAGTCAATCAAAGCTAAATGTATCAAATGAAAGTCAAATGAAGTTAAATAAAGCGAATTAAATCAAATGAAACTCAAATACATTCAACAAAGCCAATTGAATCAAATAAAATTCAAATGCATTCAAAAAGCTAATTGCATCAAATGAAACTCAAATGCATCCAACAAAGCTAATTGAATCAAATTAAAGTAAAATGAAGTCAAACAAAGCTAATTGAATGAAATGAAAGTCAAACAAAGTCAAACATAGCTAATAGAATTAAATGAAACTCAAATGCATTCAACAAAGGTAATTGAATCAAATTAAAGTAAAATGAAGTAAAACAAGGCTAATTGAATTAAATAAAAGTCAAATGAAGTCAAATAAAGCTAATTGAATCAAATGAAACTCAAATACAATCAACAAAGCTAATTGAATCAAATGAAACTCAAATGCATTCAACAAAGCTAATAGAATCACGTGAAACTCAAATGCATTCAACAAAGCTAATTGAATGAAATGAAACTCAAATGCATTCAACAAAGCTAATTGAATCAAATTCAAAGTCAAATGAAATCAAACAAAGCTAATTGAATTAAATAAAAGTGAAATGAAGTCAAATAAAGCTAATTGAATCAAATGAAACTCAAATGCATTCATCAAAGCTAATTGAATCAACTGAAACTCAAATGCATTCAACAAAGCTAATTGAATTAAATTAAAGTTAAGTTAATCAAAGCTAAATGTATCAAATGAAAGTCAAATGATGTCAAATAAAGCGAATTGAATCAAATGAAACTCAAATGCATTCAACAAAGCTAATTGAATCAAATAAAATTCAAATGCATTCAACAAAGCTAATTGCATCAAATGAAACTCAAATGCATCCAACAAAGCTAATTGAATCAAATTAAAGTAAAATGAAGTCAAACAAAGCTAATTGAATCAAATGAAACTCAAATGCATTCAACAAAGCTAATTGAATCAAATTAAAGTCAAATGCATTCAACAAAGGTAATTGAATCAAATTAAAGTAAAATGAAGTCAAACAAAGCTAATTAAATTAAATAAAAGTCAAATGAAGTCAAATAAAGCTAATTGAATCAAATGAAAGTCAAATAAAGTCACACATAGCTAAATAAATCAAATGAAAATCAAATGCATTCATCAAAGCTGATTGAATCAAATGAAACTCAAATGCATTCAACAAAGCTAATTGATTCTAATTAAAGTCAAACGAAGAAAAAACAAAACTGATGTCAAATGAAACTCAAATGCATTCAGTAAAGCTAATTGAATCAAATGAAACTTAAATACATCCAACAAAGCTAATTGAATCAAATTAAAGTAAAATAAAGTCAAACAAAGCTAATTGAATCAAATGTAACTCAAATGTATTCTACAAAGCAACATGAATCAAATTAATGTTAAATGAAGTCAAACAAAGCAAATTGAATCAAATTAAAGTTAATCGAAGTCAAACCAAGCTAATTGAATCAAATAAAAGTCAAATAAAGTCAAACATAGCTAATTGAATCAAATGAAACTCAAATGCATTCAACAAAGCTAATTGAATCAAATGAAACTCAAATGCATTCAACAAAGCTAATTGAATCAAATTAAAGTCAAATGAAGTCAAACGAAGCTAATTGAATCAAATTAAAGTTAAAGAAAGTCAAACCAAGCTAATTGAATCAAATGAAAGTCAAATAAAGTCAAACATAGCTAATAGAATCAAATGAAACTCAAATGCATTCAACAAAGCTAATTGAATCAAATTAATCTCAAGTCAATCAAAGCTAAATGTATCAAATGAAAGTCAAATGAAGTTAAATAAAGCGAATTAAATCAAATGAAACTCAAATACATTCAACAAAGCCAATTGAATCAAATAAAATTCAAATGCATTCAAAAAAGCTAATTGCATCAAATGAAACTCAAATGCATCCAACAAAGCTAATTGAATCAAATTAAAGTAAAATGAAGTCAAACAAAGCTAATTGAATGAAATGAAAGTCAAACAAAGTCAAACATAGCTAATAGAATTAAATGAAACTCAAATGCATTCAACAAAGGTAATTGAATCAAATTAAAGTAAAATGAAGTAAAACAGGGCTAATTGAATTAAATAAAAGTCAAATGAAGTCAAATAAAGCTAATTGAATCAAATGAAACTCAAATACAATCAACAAAGCTAATTGAATCAAATGAAACTCAAATGCATTCAACAAAGCTAATTGAATCAAATGAAACTCAAATGCATTCAACAAAGCTTATTGAATGAAATGAAACTCAAAATGCATTCAACAAAGCTAATTGAATCAAATTCAAATCAAATGAAATCAAACAAAGCTAATTGAATTAAATAAAAGTGAAATGAAGTCAAATAAAGCTAATTGAATCAAATGAAACTCAAATGCATTCATCAAAGCTAATTGAATCAACTGAAACTCAAATGCATTCAACAAAGCTAATTGAATTAAATTAAAGTTAAGTTAATCAAAGCTAAATGTATCAAATGAAAGTCAAATGATGTCAAATAAAGCGAATTGAATCAAATGAAACTCAAATGCATTCAACAAAGCTAATTGAATCAAATAAAATTCAAATGCATTCAACAAAGCTAATTGCATCAAATGAAACTCAAATGCATCCAACAAAGCTAATTGAATCAAATTAAAGTAAAATGAAGTCAAACAAAGCTAATTGAATCAAATGAAACTCAAATGCATTCAACAAAGCTAATTGAATCTAATTAAAGTCAAATGCATTCAACAAAGGTAATTGAATCAAATTAAAGTAAAATGAAGTCAAACAAAGCTAATTAAATTAAATAAAAGTCAAATGAAGTCAAATAAAGCTAATTGAATCAAATGAAAGTCAAATAAAGTCACACATAGCTAAATAAATCAAATGAAAATCAAATGCATTCATCAAAGCTGATTGAATCAAATGAAACTCAAATGCATTCAACAAAGCTAATTGATTCTAATTAAAGTCAAACGAAGAAAAAACAAACCGATGTCAAATGAAACTCAAATGCATTCAGTAAAGCTAATTGAATCAAATGAAACTTAAATACATCCAACAAAGCTAATTGAATCAAATTAAAGTAAAATAAAGTCAAACAAAGCTAATTGAATCAAATGTAACTCAAATGTATTCTACAAAGCAACATGAATCAAATTAATGTTAAATGAAGTCAAACAAAGCAAATTGAATCAAATTAAAGTTAACTGAAGTCAAACCAAGCTAATTGAATCAAATAAAAGTCAAATAAAGACAAACATAGCTAATAGAATCAAATGAAACTCAAATGCATTCAACAAAGCTAATTGAATCAAATGAAACTCAAATGCATTCAACAAAGCTAATTGAATCAAATTAAAGTCAAATGAAGTCAAACGAAGCTAATTGAATCAAATTAAAGTTAAAGAAAGTCAAACCAAGCTAATTGAATCAAATGAAAGTCAAATAAAGTCAAACATAGCTAATAGAATCAAATGAAACTCAAATGCATTCAACAAAGCTAATTGAATCAAATTAATCTCAAGTCAATCAAAGCTAAATGTATCAAATGAAAGTCAAATGAAGTTAAATAAAGCGAATTAAATCAAATGAAACTCAAATACATTCAACAAAGCCAATTGAATCAAATAAAATTCAAATGCATTCAAAAAAGCTAATTGCATCAAATGAAACTCAAATGCATCCAACAAAGCTAATTGAATCAAATTAAAGTAAAATGAAGTCAAACAAAGCTAATTGAATGAAATGAAAGTCAAACAAAGTCGAAACATAGCTAATAGAATTAAATGAAACTCAAATGCATTCAACAAAGGTAATTGAATCAAATTAAAGTAAAATGAAGTAAACAAAGGGCTAATTGAATTAAATAAAAGTCAAATGAAGTCAAATAAAGCTAATTGAATCAAATGAAACTCAAATACAATCAACAAAGCTAATTGAATCAAATGAAACTCAAATGCATTCAACAAAGCTAATAGAATCACGTGAAACTCAAATGCATTCAACAAAGCTAATTGAATGAAATGAAACTCAAATGCATTCAACAAAGCTAATTGAATCAAATTCAAGTCAAATGAAATCAAACAAAGCTAATTGAATTAAATAAAAGTGAAATGAAGTCAAATAAAGCTAATTGAATCAAATGAAACTCAAATGCATTCATCAAAGCTAATTGAATCAACTGAAACTCAAATACATTCAACAAAGCTAATTGAATTAAATTAAAGTGAAGTTAATCAAAGCTAAATGTATCAAATGAAAGTCAAATGATGTCAAATAAAGTGAATTGAATCAAATGAAACTCAAATGCATTCAACAAAGCTAATTGAATCAAATAAAATTCAAATGCATTCAACAAAGCTAATTGAATCAAATGAAAGTCAAATAAAGTCAAACATAGCTAAATGAATCAAATGAAAAATCAAATGCATTCAACAAAGCTAATTGAATCAAATGAAACTCAAATGCATTCAACAAAGCTAATTGATTCAAATTAAAGTCAAACGAAGACAAACATAACTTATGTCAAATGAAACTCAAATGCATTCAGTAAAGCTAATTGAATCAAATGAAACTCAAATACATCAAACAAAGCTAATTGAATCAAATTAAAGTAAAATAAAGTCAAACAAAGCTAATTGAATAAAATGTAACTCAAATGTATTCTACAAAGCAACATGAATCAAATTAATGTTAAATGAAGTCAAACAAAGCAAATTGAATCAAATTAAAGTTAACTGAAGTCAAACCAAGCTAATTGAATCAAATAAAAGTCAAATAAAGACAGACATAGCTAATAGATTCAAATGAAACTCAAATGCATTCAACAAAGCTAATTGAATCAAATGAAACTCAAATGCATTCAACAAAGCTAATTGAATCAAATTAAAGTCAAATGAAGTCAAACGAAGCTAATTGAATCAAATTAAAGTTAAAGAAAGTCAAACCAAGCTAATTGAATCAAATGAAAGTCAGATAAAGTCAAACATAGCTAATAGAATCAAATGAAACTCAAATGCATTCAACAAAGCTAATTGAATCAAATTAATCTCAAGTCAATCAAAGCTAAATGTATCAAATGAAAGTCAAATGAAGTTAAATAAAACGAATTAAATCAAATGAAACTCAAATACATTCAACAAAGCCAATTGAATCAAATAAAATTCAAATGCATTCAAAAAACCTAATTGCATCAAATGAAACTCAAATGTATCCAACAAAGCTAATTGAATCAAATGAACCTCAAATACATTCAACAAAGCTAATTGAATCAAATTCAAGTCAAATGAAGTCAACAAAGCTAATTATCAAATAAAAGTCAAATGAAATAAAACATAGCTAAATGAATCAAATGAAAATCTAATGCATTCAACAAATCTAATTGAATCAAATGAAACTCAAATGCATTCAACAAAGCTAATTGATTCAAATTAAAGTCAAATAAAGTCAAACAAAACTTATTGAATCAAATTAAACTCAAATGCATTCAATAAAGCTAATTGAATCAAAATGAAACTCAGATGCATTCAACAAAGCTAATTGAATCAAATTAAATTAAAATAAAGTCAAACAATGCTAATTGAATCAAATTCAAGTCAAATGAAGTCAAACAAAGCTAATTGAATCAAATGAAAGTCAAATAAAGTCAAACATAGCTAAATGAATCAAATGAAAAATCAAATGCATTCAACAAAGCTAATTGAATCAAATGAAACTCAAATGCATTCAACAAAGCTAATTGATTCAAATTAAAGTCAAACGAAGACAAACATAACTTATTTCAAATGAAACTCAAATGCATTCAGTAAAGCTAATTGAATCAAATGAAACTCAAATACATCAAACAAAGCTAATTGAATCAAATTAAAGTAAAATAAAAGTCGAAACAAAGCTAATTGAATCAAATGTAACTCAAATGTATTCTACAAAGCAACATGAATCAAATTAATGTTAAATGAAGTCAAACAAAGCAAATTGAATCAAATTAAAGTTAACTGAAGTCAAACCAAGCTAATTGAATCAAATAAAAGTCAAATAAAGACAAACATAGCTAATAGATTCAAATGAAACTCAAATGCATTCAACAAAGCTAATTGAATCAAATGAAACTCAAATGCATTCAACAAAGCTAATTGAATCAAATTAAAGTCAAATGAAGTCAAACGAAGCTAATTGAATCAAATTAATGTTAAAGAAAGTCAAACCAAGCTAATTGAATCAAATGAAAGTCAAATAAAGTCAAACATAGCTAATAGAATCAAATGAAACTCAAATGCATTCAACAAAGCTAATTGAATCAAATTAATCTCAAGTCAATCAAAGCTAAATGTATCAAATGAAAGTCAAATGAAGTTAAATAAAACGAATTAAATCAAATGAAACTCAAATACATTCAACAAAGTCAATTCAATCAAATAAAATTCAAATGCATTCATAAAAGCTAATTGCATCAAATGAAACTCAAATGTATCCAACAAAGCTAATTGAATCAAATTAAAGTAAAATGAAGTCAAACAAAGCTAATTGAATGAAATGAAAGTCAAACAAAGTCAAACATAGCTAATAGAATTAAATGAAACTCAAATGCATTCAACAAAGGTAATTGAATCAAATTAAAGTAAAATGAAGTAAAACAGGGCTAATTGAATTAAATAAAAGTCAAATGAAGTCAAATAAACCTAATTGAATCAAATGAAACTCAAATACAATCAACAAAGCTAATTGAATCAAATGAAACTCAAATGCATTCAACAAAGCTAATAGAATCACGTGAAACTCAAATGCATTCAACAAAGCTAATTGAATGAAATGAAACTCAAATGCATTCAACAAAGCTAATTGAATCAAATTCAAGTCAAATGAAATCAAACAAAGCTAATTGAATTACATAAAAGTGAAATGAAGTCAAATAAAGCTAATTGAATCAAATGAAACTCAAATGCATTCATCAAAGCTAATTGAATCAACTGAAACTCAAATGCATTCAACAAAGCTAATTGAATTAAATTAAAGTTAAGTTAATCAAAGCTAAATGTATCAAATGAAAGTCAAATGATGTCAAATAAAGCGAATTGAATCAAATGAAACTCAAATGCATTCAACAAAGCTAATTGAATCAAATAAAATTCAAATGCATTCAACAAAGCTAATTGCATCAAATGAAACTCAAATGCATCCAACAAAACTAATTGAATCAAATTAAAGTAAAATGAAGTCAAACAAAGCTAATTGAATCAAATGAAACTCAAATGCATTCAACAAAGCTAATTGAATCAAATTAAAGTCAAATGCATTCAACAAAGGTAATTGAATCAAATTAAAGTAAAATGAAGTCAAACAAAGCTAATTAAATTAAATAAAAGTCAAATGAAGTCAAATAAAGCTAATTGAATCAAATGAAAGTCAAATAAAGTCACACATAGCTAAATAAATCAAATGAAAATCAAATGCATTCATCAAAGCTGATTGAATCAAATGAAACTCAAATGCATTCAACAAAGCTAATTGATTCTAATTAAAGTCAAACGAAGACAAACAAAACTGATGTCAAATGAAACTCAAATGCATTCAGTAAAGCTAATTGAATCAAATGAAACTCAAATACATCCAACAAAGCTAATTGAATCAAATTAAAGTAAAATAAAGTCAAACAAAGATAATTGAATCAAATGTAACTCAAATGTAATCTATAAAGCAACATGAATCAAATTAATGTTAAATGAAGTCAAACAAAGTAAATTGAATAAAATTAAAGTTAACTGAAGTCAAACCAAGCTAATTGAATCAAATAAAAGTCAAATAAAGACAGACATAGCTAATAGAATCAAATGAAACTCAAATGCATTCAACAAAGCTAATTGAATCAAATGAAACTCAAATGCATTCAACAAAGCTAATTGAATCAAATTAAAATCAAATGAAGTCAAACGAAGCTAATTGAATCAAATTAAAGTTAAAGAAAGTCAAACCAAGCTAATTTAATCAAATGAAAGTCAAATAAAGTCAAACATAGCTAATTGAATCAAATGAAACTCAAATGCATTCAACAAAGCTAATTAAATCAAATTAATCTCAAGTCAATCAAAGCTAAATGTATCAAATGAAAGTCAAATGAAGTTAAATAAAGCGAATTAAATCAAATGAAACTCAAATACATTCAACAAAGCCAATTGAATCAAATAAAATTCAAATGCATTCAAAAAAGCTAATTGCATAAAAAATAACTCAAATGCATCCAACAAAGCTAATTGAATCAAATTAAAGTAAAATGAAGTCAAACAAAGCTAATTGAATGAAATGAAAGTCAAACAAAGTCGAAACATAGCTAATAGAATTAAATGAAACTCAAATGCATTCAACAAAGGTAATTGAATCAAATTAAAGTAAAATGAAGTAAAAAAGGGGCTAATTGAATTAAATAAAAGTCAAATGAAGTCAAATTAAGCTAATTGAATCAAATGAAACTCAAATACAATCAACAAAGCTAATTGAATCAAATGAAACTCAAATGCATTCAACAAAGCTAATAGAATCACGTGAAACTCAAATGCATTCAACAAAGCTAATTGAATGAAATGAAACTCAAATGCATTCAACAAAGCTAATTGAATCAAATTCAAGTCAAATGAAATCAAACAAAGCTAATTGAATTAAATAAAAGTGAAATGAAGTCAAATAAAGCTAATTGAATCAAATGAAACTCAAATGCATTCATCAAAGCTAATTGAATCAACTGAAACTCAAATGCATTCAACAAAGCTAATTGAATTAAATTAAAGTCAAGTTAATCAAAGCTAAATGTATCAAATGAAAGTCAAATGATGTCAAATAAAGCGAATTGAATCAAATGAAACTCAAATGCATTCAACAAAGCTAATTGAATCAAATAAAATTCAAATGCATTCAACAAAGCTAATTGCATCAAATGAAACTCAAATGCATCCAACAAAGCTAATTGAATCAAAATAAAGTAAAATGAAGTCAAACAAAGCTAATTGAATCAAATGAAACTCAAATGCATTCAACAAAGCTAATTGAATCAAATTAAAGTCAAATGCATTCAACAAAGGTAATTGAATCAAATTAAAGTAAAATGAAGTCAAACAAAGCTAATTAAATTAAATAAAAGTCAAATGAAGTCAAATAAAGCTAATTGAATCAAATGAAAGTCAAATAAAGTCACACATAGCTAAATAAATCAAATGAAAATCAAATGCATTCATCAAAGCTGATTGAATCAAATGAAACTCAAATGCATTCAACAAAGCTAATTGATTCTAATTAAAGTCAAACGAAGACAAACAAAACTGATGTCAAATGAAACTCAAATCCATTCAGTAAAGCTAATTGAATCAAATGAAACTCAAATACATCCAACAAAGCTAATTGAATCAAATTAAAGTAAAATGCTGTCAAACAAAGCTAATTGAATCAAATTCAAGTCAAATGAAGTCAAACAAAGCTAATTGAATCAAATGAAAGTCAAATAAAGTCTAACATAGCTAAATGAATCAAATGAAAAATCAAATGCATTCAACAAAGCTAATTTAATCAAATGAAACTCAAATGCATTCAACAAAGCTAATTGAATCAAATTAAAGTCAAATGAAGTCAAACGAAACTAATTGAATCAAATTAAAGTTAAATAAAGTCATACCAAGCTAATTGAATCAACTGAAAGTCAAAGAAAGTCAAACATAGCTAATTGAATCAAATGAAACTCAAATGCATTCAACAAAGCTAATTGAATCAAATTAAACTCAAGTCAATCAAAGCTAAATGTATCAAATGAAAGTCAAATGAAGTCAAATAAAGCGAATTGAATCAAATGAAACTCAAATGCATTCAACAAAGCTAATTGAATCAAATAAAATTCAAATGCATTGAACAAAGCAAATTGCATCAAATGAAACTCAAATGCATCCAACAAAGATAATTGAATCAAATTAAAGTAAAATGAAGTCAAACAAAGCTAATTGAATCAAATAAAAGTCAAACAAAGTCAAACATAGCTAATAGAATCAAATGAAACTCAAATGCATTCAACAAAGGTAATTGAATCAAATTAAAGTAAAATGAAGTCAAACAAAGCTAATTAAATTAAATAAAAGTCAAATGAAGTCAAATAAAGCTAATTGAATCAAATGAAACTCAAATGCATTTAACAAAGCTAATTGAATCAAATGAAACTCAAATGCATTCAACAAAGCTAATAGAATCACATGAAACTCAAATGCATTCAACAAAGTTAATTGAATCAAATGAAACTCAAATGCATTCAACAAAGCTAATTGAATCAAATTCAAGTCAAATGAAATTAAACAAAGCTAATTGAATTAAATAAAAGTCAAATGAAGTCAAATAAAACTAATTGAATCAAATGAAACTCAAATGCATTCATCAAAGCTAATTGAATCAAATGAAACTCAAATGCATTCTACAAAGCTAATTGAATCAAATTAATGTCAAATGAAGTCAAACAAAACTAATTGAATCAAATTAAAGTTAAAAGAAGTCAAACCAAGCTAATTGAATCAAATTAAAGTGAAATGAAGTCAAACAAAACTTATTGAATCAATGGAAACTCAAATGCATTCAATAATGCTAATCGAATCAAATAACACTCAAATGCATTCAACAAAGTAAATTGAATCAAATTAAAGTAAAATGAAGTCAAACAAAGCTAATTGAATCAAACGAAAGTCAAATGAAGTTAAACATAGCTAAGAGAATCAAATGAAACTCAAATGTATTCAACAAAGCTAATTGAGTCAAATGAAACTCAAATGCATTCTAAAAAGCTAATTGAATCAAATTAAAGTCAAATGATGTCAAACAAAGCTAATTGAATCAAATTAAAGTTAAATGAAGTCAAACCAAACTAATTGAAGCAAATGAATGTCAAATGAAGTCAAACATAGCTAATTGAATCAAATGTAACTCAAATGCATTCAACAAAGCTAATTGAGTCAAATGAAACTCAAATGCATAAAACAAAGCTAGTTGAATCAAATTCAAGTCAAATAAAGTCAAACAAAAATAATTGAGTCAAATGAAATTGAAATGAAGTCAAATAAGGCTAATTGAATCAAATGAAACTCAAATGCATGCAACAAAGCTAATTGAATTAACTGAAATTCAAATACATTCAACAAAGCTAATTAAATCAAGTTAACGTCAAATGAAGTCAAACAAAGGTAATTGAATCAAATAAAAGTCAAATAAAGTCAAACATAGCTAATTGAATCAAATGCAATCAACAAAGCTAATTAAATCAATTGAAACTCAAATACATTCAATAAAGCTAATTGAATCGAATGAAACTCAAATGCATTCAACAAAGCTAATTGAATCAAATGAAACTCAAATGCATTCAACAAAGCAAATTGAATCAAATGAAATTCAATCATAGCTAATTAAATCAAATGGAACTCAATGCATTCAACAAAGCTAATTGAATCAAATGAAGCTCAAATGCATTCAACAAAGCTAATTGAATCAAATTCAAGTCAAATGAAATTAAACAAAGCTAATTAAATTAAATAAAAGTCAAATGAAGTCAAATAAAGCTAATTGAATCAAATGAAACTCAAATGCATTCATCAAAGCTAATTGAATTTAATGAAACTCAAATGCATTCAACAAAGCTAATTGAATCAAATTAAAGTCAAGTCAATCAAAGCTAAATGTATCAAATGAAAGTCAAATGATGTCAAATAAAGTGAATTGAATCAAATGAAACTCAAATGCATTCAACAAAGCTAATTGAATCAAATAAAATTGAAATGCATTCAACAAAGCTAATTGCATCAAATGAAACTCAAATGCATCCAACAAAGCTAATTGAATCAAATTAAAGTAAAATGAAGTCAAACAAAGCTAATTGAATCAAATGAAAGTCAAACAAAGTCAAACATAGCTAATCGAATCAAATGAAACTCAAATGCATTCAACAAAGGTAATTGAATAAAATTAAAAGTAAAATGAAGTCAAACAAAGCTAATTAAATTAAATAAAAGTCAAATGAAGTCAAATAAAACTAATTGAATCAAATGAAAGTCAAATAAAGTCAAACATAGCTAGATAAATCAAATGAAAATCAAATGCATTCATCAAAGCTAATTGAATCAAATGAAACTCAAATGCATTCAACAAAGCTAATTGATTCTAATTAAAGTCAAGCGAAGACAAACAAAACTGATGTCAAATGAAACTCAAATGCATTCAGTAAAGCTAATTGAATCACATGAAACTCAAATACATCCAACAAAGCTAATTGAATCAAATTAAGGTAAAATGCTGTCAAACAAAGCTAATTGAATCAAATTCAAGTCAAATGAAGTCAAACAAAGCTAATTGAATAAAATAAAAGTCAAATAAAGTCTAACATAGCTAAATGAATCAAATGAAAAATCAAATGCATTCAACAAAGCTAATTGAATCAAATGAAACTCAAATGCATTCAACAAAGCTAATTGAATCAAATTAAAGTCAAATGAAGTCAAACGAAACTAATTGAATCAAATTAAAGTTAAATAAAGTCAAACTAAGCTAATTGAATCAAATGAAAGTCAAATAAAGTCAAACATAGCTAATAGAATCAAATGAAACTCAAATGCATTCAACAAAGCTAATTGAATCAAATTAAACTCAAGTCAATCAAAACTAAATGTATCAAATGAAAGTCAAATGAAGTCAAATAAAGCGAATTAAATCAAATGAAACTCAAATGCATTCAACAAAGCTAATTGAATCAAATAAAATTCAAATGCATTCAACAAAGCTAATTGCATCAAATGAAACTCAAATGCATCCAACAAAGCTAATTGAATCAAATTAAAGTAAAATGAAGTCAAACAAAGCTAATTGAATCAAATGAAAGTCAAACAAAGTCAAACATAGCTAATAGAATCAAATGAAACTCAAATGCTTTCAACAAAGGTAATTAAATCAAATTAAAGTAAAATGAAGTCAAACAAAGCTAATTAAATTAAATAAAAGTCAAATGAAGTCAAATAAAGCTAATTGAATCAAATGAAACTCAAATGCATTCAACAAAGCTAATTGAATCAAATGAAACTCAAATGCATTCAACAAAGCTAATAGAATCACATGAAACTCAAATGCATTCAACAAAGTTAATTGAATCAAATGAAACTCAAATGCATTCAACAAAGCTAATTGAATCAAATTCAAGTCAAATGAAACTAAACAAAGCTAATTGGATTAAATAAAAGTCAAATGAAGTCAAATAAAACTAATTGAATCAAATGAAACTCAAATGCATTCATCAAAGCTAATTAAATCAAATGAAATCAAATGCATTCAACAAAGCTAATTGAATCAAATTAAAGTGAAATGAAGTCAAACAAAACTTATTGAATCAAAGGAAACTCAAATGTATTCAATAATGCTAATCGAATCAAATAAATCTCAAATGCATTCAACAAAGCAAATTGAATCAAATTAAAGTAAAATAAAGTCAAACAAAGCTAATTGAATCAAACGAAAGTCAAATGAAGTTAAACATAGCTAATAGAATCAAATGAAACTCAAATGTATTCAACAAAGCTAATTGAGTCAAATGAAACTCAAATGCATTCTACAAAGCTAATTGAATCAAATTAAAGCCAAATGAAGTCAAACAAAGCTAATTGAATCAAATTAAAGTTAAATGAAGACAAACCAAACTAATTGAAGCAAATGAAAGTCAAATGAAGTCAAACATAGCTAATTGAATCAAATGTAACTAAAATGCATTCAACAAAGCTAATTGAGTCAAATGAAACTCAAATGCATTAAGCAAAGCTAGTTGAATCAAATTCAAGTCAAATAAAGTCAAACAAAAATAATTGAGTCAAATGAAATTGAAATGAAGTCAAATAAGGCTAATTGAATCAAATGAAACTCAAATGCATGCAACAAAGCTAATTGAATCAATTGAAATTCAAATACATTCAACAAAGCTAATTAAATCAAGTTAATGTCAAATGAAGTCAAACAAAGGTAATTGAATCAAATAAAAGTCAAATAAAGTCAAACATAGCTAATTGAATCAAATGCATTCAACAAAGTTAATTGAAACAAATGAAACTCAAATGCATTCAACAAAGCTAATTGAATCAAATTCAAGTCAAATGAAATTAAACAAAGCTAATTGAATTAAATAAAAGTCAAATGAAGTCAAATAAAACTAATTGAATCAAAGGAAACTCAAATGCATTCAATAATGCTAATCGAATCAAATAAAACTCAAATGCATTCAACAAAGCAAATCAAATTAAAGTAAAATGAAGTCAAACAAAGCTAATTGAATCAAACGAAAGTCAAATAAAGTTAAACATAGCTAATAGAATCAAATGAAACTCAAATGTATTCAACAAAGCTAATTGAGTCAAATGAAACTCAAATGCATTCTACAAAGCTAATTGAATCAAATTAAAGTCAAATGAAGTCAAATGAAGTCAAACAAAGCTAATTGAATCAAATTAAAGTTAAATGAAGTCAAACCAAACTAATTGAAGCAAATGATACAAGTCAAGGTCAAGGTCAAGCTCCAAATGATCCGATTTGTTTAGTCCTTGAAGTGTTCGGGTTCAAGTTAAATTCAAACTCCTCATTTGTGTCATTTCTTAAATGGGACGATGATTCCATTGATGAAGCTTGAAGGTGACACCATTTCTAGAGTCTTAGTTATTTTAATTAAGTAAATAAAGGTCCGAAAATATCTTGTGATATTTCGGCCATTTTAGGCGTGTCTTAGGCGTGTGGAGTAGGCTCCTTGTGCTCCAAGGTTGCAAGTTGTCATTGAGTTGTAATACTTTCCTTATTTCTTGGTTTCCTTATGTATTTAGGCGTGTGAAGGGGGATTGGGGGCTGATTTGGTTGTTTCCTTATTTACTCCTTTATTCTCTCCTAGAATCAAGGGATTAAGATGTAAGGAATTAAGGAATGTTTCCTTAATTCTTATGGCTGATTTTCGGCCCTTGCTTGGTCCTTGGAGGACAAGTTTATTCTATTATAAATAATAGTTCCATGCTATCATTCAAGGCATGTGAGATTTACCTAAAAACTTTGTTATTGAATTTAATTGTGTGATCAATTACTTTCGGCCATTAAGTCTATTTTCAGGAGTGATTATTTACTTAGTGTTTAATCTACTTAATTCCAGGAGTGGTTTAAAGTGAGATTAAGAGTTAATTAAAATAATCAGGAGTGTTTATTTTAATTATCATATCCGGTGACTTAAGACATAAATTTTCGGACTTCATTCATTATTCAAGTTCGAACCTTTGCTCGGAACTTGGTTGCTCATTCGACTCTTTGGACGTGCAATCATATCAGTTGGTATCAGATTTTCCAGGAGGGTGAGGATAGAAGGGATTCTCCTTTCATTGGTAAGTGCTTCTACTTTGTTCGATCCTTTGTTGGTGATGCAAGATACGTGCATGGATTGCTTCACCAACTATCTTTATTTGCTTTATTAGAATTGTTACATGGTTTTACTTTACTCTTAAAGTAGAGGTTTTACATGTGACCAAAAATTATGTCATTTATTATGTTAGTTAAGTTAGTTGAGTTATTTTAAAATCCGAAAAACACTTAGTAATATTTCGGTACTTTGTCATGGTTGTATTTTAGGAAAGTCTCTTGATGGATGAGTTGTAATAGGCGTGCAAAGGGGATGCCTTGCTGCTGCCTTATGGTTTTCTTATTTAAGGAAAGAGTTGCATCTCTTTCCTTAAAGCTTTTTGTTTCCTTAAAATAAGGCTAGATTCTAGGCTTAGGTTTAGGGGAAACTTTCCTAAATTACTACTAGTTGGGCGTGTGATGTAGAGTCTTGGAGGGCAAGGATTTCTTGCTTCTCTTAGTCTTATAAATAGGCGCCTAAATCAATAAAGAGATTAGAGTGATTTTGAGAAAAAGAATTCGAGTGCTTGTTGCATTGAATATTTGGTCGTCGTACCAAGAACATACAAATCGTGGTTTGTGTGCATCTCCTAATCGAGGTTGGTGAGAGATCCTCTAGTTCTCGAGGGAACAAGAGCCTATCTTTGTTTGTTTTACTCCTTATTTCTTAATTTTCAAGCATAAAACACCATAAAAACGTCACTTAGATTCTAGGGTATACATTGTGAATTTTCGGACTTCAAATTCATATCAGTTTGGTATCAGAGCAGCAAGGTTGTAGAAGAGCGTGAGGGCGCGTGAGGAGGCGGATTGTTGTGAAATTTTGGGTGGACAAACTAGACATCTTGAAGTTTATTGTGAGAAAATGTCAGCTTATTCGGATCAGTAACAAAGTCACAGCAACTAGAAACATTTGCATAAACTTTCTGGCAGATTCAATCAGTTCTAAGGTAAACTTTAGGAAATTTGTTCTCCTAGCATATAACGAATTTTTGAGAGTTTATTGGCTTAAAATTGGACTAATTTTTGTCTAGTTTAAGACTGGAAAGTTTCATAATTTTTGAAGAAATTTTGCTATTTAGTCGAACAAGTTTTTGATAATTGGGCAAAACCGAACTAATCTGGACCAGTTTTTGATGAATTGAAACTGCAAATAATTGGTTGGGTATTTGTTGATGAAATTTTGGTCGAGTGTTCCAGACACATAGGGATATCTTGTGTTAAAATTTCATGAAATTTCGATGTGTTTTACTTAGGTTTTAAATCTCGAACTTTAAGTGAAATTTCTGGGCAGTTTACTGGAAATATTGCAGTTGGTTGTTGTTTGGTTCGTATGGATATATTTGATTTACCATATGATGAGCTTCGTGAGAGGTTATACATACAACCCTTGGGTCATTCTAAAATTGTAAAAGCACTCCGTGAGGGATTAGGGAATGCTTTACATGATCTTTTTGCTGAAATTATTAAACCTGTCGAATATTCTCCATGCCATACATTGGAAGCAAGTGCTACACAACCTTCTCATGTTGAAGTTGAAGAAAAGATTGAAACTTTTTCTTGTTCTAAGGATAAAGATTTGATCTTTGAAGTTTCTCATGTTGAATATGAATTCAAAACTGGATCTTTGGCTTGTACAACCATTAAATTTCCAATCTTTGTTATTCCATGTGCGAAGAAAGCTACAAAAGAGCGTTCGGTACAACAATATTCATCATCTTCTACTGATTTTTGTCATGATCATACACATCCACAAACCTCATGGATTCCACTTCTATTTCTCATCCGTGTACTTGTTCTTATGGTTCATGGTTATCGTACGTGGATGATTGCTTGGTTACATCAAAACTTGAGACAAGTTTTTTTTCAAGAGGGGGAGAATGATGCAAGATACGTGCATGGATTGCTTCACCAACTATCTTTATTTGCTTTATTAGAATTGTTACATGGTTTTACTTTACTCTTAAAGTAGAGGTTTTACATGTGACCAAAAATATGTCATTTATTATGTTAGTTAAGTTAGTTGAGTTATTTTAAAATCCGAAAAACACTTAGTAATATTTCGGTACTTTGTCATGGTTGTATTTTAGGAAAGTCTCTTGATGGATGAGTTGTAATAGGCGTGCAAAGGGGATGCCTTGCTGCTGCCTTATGGTTTTCTTATTTAAGGAAAGAGTTGCATCTCTTTCCTTAAAGCTTTTTGTTTCCTTAAAATAAGGCTAGATTCTAGGCTTAGGTTTAGGGGAAACTTTCCTAAATTACTACTAGTTGGGCGTGTGATGTAGAGTCTTGGAGGGCAAGGATTTCTTGCTTCTCTTAGCCTTATAAATAGGCGCCTAAATCAATAAAGAGATTAGAGTGATTTTGAGAAAAAGAATTTGAGTGCTTGTTGCATTGAATATTTGGTCGTCGTACCAAGAACATACAAATCGTGGTTTGTGTGCATCTCCTAATCGAGGTTGGTGAGAGATCCTCTAGTTCTCGAGGGAACAAGAGCCTATCTTTGTTTGTTTTACTCCTTATTTCTTAATTTTCAATCATAAAACACCATAAAAACGTCACTTAGATTCTAGGGTATACATTGTGAATTTAAAAACGTCACTTAGATTCTAGGGTATACATTGTGAATTTTCGGACTTGAAATTCATATCAGTTGGGGTTTTGTGTGGTTGTGGCTTGCTATTTGAGTTACAATGTCTGAATTTGCTGAAATAAAAGCTCTTATTGAGAAAATTCATAACACTCAATTAGAGGAAAAGGAGAAAACGACAAGATTAACAGTAGCTCATAATATTCTTGCGGGTAAAGTGAACAATAAAAACGACCCTAATCACATTGACTATGAATCTGATGTTGAGGAGGTTAAAATTGTTAAGCCAACTTATGATAATGATAGGGGGATTAAACTAGATGATTTTACTGGTGATTCTAGTCCCGAGGATTTACTTGAATGGATTCGTCAACTTGAGAAAATTTGTGATTATAAGGGATTTGATGATGAGAAACGTTTTAAAATTGCCACCATTAGACTAACTAAGTATGCTGGAATTTGGTTAGAGAGTCTAAAGGCAAAAAGGGCGAGACTTGGGAAACCTAAGCTTAAAAGTTGGACTAAGCTTAAAAGGAAATTGCATGAGAAGTTTGTTCCAAGTGATTTTATTCAAAGGCAATATATGAGAAAGAATTCTTTGACTCAAGATGTGTCAAGCGTGCATGATTATATGGTTGAATTTGACAAGTTATGTTTGATTTGTGATGTTGATGAAGTCGAACAAGAAAAAATTGCTAGGTTTGTTAATGGACTTAATAAATCTATTGCTAGAAAGGTTGATGTGTCGAATTATAGCACTTTTGATGATGTGTGTCGATTGGCTTTAAAATTTGAAAGGCATGAATTGGATGAAAAGAAATCATATGGGGGAAAATTCGGCCATAATAAACCCAATTCTTCTTCTTCTTTCGTCCCTTCTTCTTCTAATTCTTCTAAACCCTTTGAAAAGAAAGATAATCCTTCTAAAGGGGAACCAAAGGGAGAACGACCTAAGTTGGTGATTTCTAAGGAAAAGTGGGAAGAAACCCGAAAGTGTTTTAAGTGTCAAGGAAGGGGTCATATTGCTAGTAGTTGTCCATCTAGAAAAACCCTAACTTTGAGACAATACATGACCATAGAAGAGGAGGAGAGAACTTATGACTATGTGTATGAAGAGGAGGAATGTGAAAGTGTTGATAATGAGATTGCATATGCCGAAGATGAGTCTAGGATGCTCGGAGTTATTAGGAGAACTTTACATGTTGATCATTCTCCTAACCATGATTAAAGAGAAAATTTGTTTCACACTAGATGTCGAATTGGTGAATTTACATGTAATGTGATTATTGATAGTGGTTCATGCACTAATGTGGTTGCTTCTAATGTGGTTTCTAAGTTGAACTTGATTGTTAGAGATCATCCACATCCTTATAAGTTGAGTTGGTTGGATGATAAAACGGGTTTGTTGGTGAAAAAGCAAGCACTTGTTTCGTTTTCTATTGGGGGTTACAAGGATGAATTGTGGGGTGATGTTCTACCTATGAGTGTTTGTCATCTTCTTCTTGGTAGACCTTGGCAATATGATCGAAAAGTTGTTCATGAAGGCGAAACCAATGTGTACACGGTTTTGATGGGTTCTAAAAAGATTCGGTTGGTTCCTTTGTCTCCTAGTTCCATGGCACCCAAGAAGGTGGTTGAAACGAAACAAAACTTGTTTCTTTCGGCCAAAGAATTCGAGAAAGAGGTAGAATTGGAAGGACATTGTTATGCTTTATGTGTTAAACTTGCTTTGACTAATGATGTTTCTTCTAGTAATCCGAAACTTGCAGCTCTATTGGACGAATTTTGTGATGTTTTTCCGGAGGAATTGCCTCAAGGATTACCACCATTGAGAGGCATTGAGCATGCCATTGATCTTGTACCAGGCGCACCTTTGCCAAATAAGCCGGCATATAGATGTGATCCCGTAGCTTCTAAGGAGCTACAAAAGCAAATTGAAGAGTTGATTGACCGAGGCTATGTAAGAGAAAGTATGAGTCCATGTGCCGTTCCCGCTTTGCTTGTTCCTAAGAAAGATGGTACTTGGAGGATGTGTATTGATAGTAGAGCCGTCAACAACATAACAATCAAGTATCGTTTTCCTATGCCTAGATTAGAGGACATGCTTGATGAGCTACATGGAGCTTCGATTTTTTCGAAGATTGATTTGAGGAGTGGTTATCATCTAATGAGAATTCGGGAAGGAGATGAATGGAAAACCGCTTTCAAGACCAAACAAGGTCTATATGAATGGATGGTGATGCCCTTTGGTCTTTGCAATGCTCCTAGTTCTTTTATGAGGCTTATGAACGAGGTACTACGTCCCTTTCTTAACAAGTTTATTGTTGTCTATCTAGATGATATTCTTGTATATAGTACTAGTGTTGAGTCTCATTTACTTCACTTGAGAGCTTTATTTGAAAAATTAAGAGAGCAAAAGTTGTATGGAAAAATGGAAAAGTGTGATTTTCTTGTTCCTAGTATTGCTTTTCTTGGTTACATTGTGTCTAGGGATGGAGTTCATGTGGATCCGGAAAAAGTCAAGGCCATGTCATCATGGTTGGCGCCTACAAGTGCTCATGAATGCCGAAGCTTTCATGGTCTAGCTTCCTTTTATAGAAGATTCATCCGAAATTTCTCAACTATCATGGCACCAATCACGGATTTGATGAAGAAAGGGGAGTTTTCATGGAACTCTCATGCTCAAAAGGCGTTTGATGAAGTCAAGGAGCTACTTTGCAACGCTCCTATCCTTGCCTTGCCGGATTTCAACAAGTTGTTCGAGGTTGAATGTGATGCTAGTGGACTTGGTGTTGGGGCTGTTTTGCTTCAAGAAAGGAGGCCCATTGCCTACTTTAGTGAGAAGTTAAGTGGCGCCAAACTCAACTACTCCAACTATGATCGTGAATTCTATGCAATTGTGAGAGCCTTGGATCATTGGTCTCATTACTTGAGGCCCAAGCCTTTCATTTTTCATTCGGATCATGAAGCACTCAAATACATCCATGGACAACAAAAGCTCAACCATAGACATGCCAAGTGGGTTGAATTCCTACAAGCCTTCACATTCTCGTCTAAGTACAAGGAAGGTAAGAGTAACATTGTTGCGGACGCCCTTTCTAGGTGTTCCTATCTTTTGGCCATGGTTGATGCAAGGGTGTTGGGATTTGAACACTTAAAGGATTTATATGTTGATGATGATGATTTTCGTGAGTCCTTTAAGAATCCTAGTGGCTTGTTTGTGTTACAAGAAGGTTTTTTGTTCAAGGGGAACAAACTATGCATTCCCAAGAGTGGCGTGAGGGAGTTGCTTGTGAGAGAAGTCCATAGTGGTGGGGTGGCTGGTCATTTTGGCGTTTAAAAGACCTTAGATACTTTGAATGAGAGTTTTTATTGGCCTAACATGATGAGGGATGTTCATATGGTGGTTAGTAAGTGTGCTACTTGTCAAAGGTCGAAGAGTACCTTCCATAAAGGCCTTTATACTCCATTACCCGTACCTGATACACCTTGGGATAGTGTGAGTATGGATTTCATTGTAGGATTACCAAGAACTCAAAGGGGGAAGGACGCAATTATGGTGGTGGTGGATCGATTTTCGAAAATGGCTCATTTTGTTCCTATGCATAAACCGATGATGCTTTGCATGTGGCGGATTTGTACTTCAAAGAGATTATTCGATTGCATGGTATTCCTAGAAGTATTGTTAGTGATCGTGATACAAAGTTCCTTAGTCATTTTTGGAGGAGCTTATGGAAGATGGTGGGAACTAAGTTACTCTTTAGCACAAGTCATCATCCTCAAACGGATGGTCAAACTGAGGTAACTAATAGAACTCTTGGAGCTTTGTTGCGTGGCTTGGTGAGTAAGACACAAAAGGATTGGGATATAAAGCTAGCTCACGCCGAGTTTGCTTATAATCGAGCTCATTCTTCTACTACTTCTAAGTCTCCATTTGAGGGGGTCTATGGTATCAATCCTTTCCTTCCTATTGATTTTGTGTCACTAACTAAATCCGAAATTCATGTTGATTCTAAGAAGAGGTTGGAAGCCTTTAAGAAGACTTGTGAGCAAGTGAAAGCACGAATTGAGAAGATGAATGCTCAATACAAGGAACGAGCCAACAAGCATAGAAGGCAACCGAAATTTCAGATTGGCGACTTGGTTTGGATTCATTTGAGGAAAGAACGTTTTCCAAGAAAGAGGAAGAACAAGCTTATGCCTAGAGCCGATGGTCCATTCAAAGTCATTGATGTTATTAATGAAAGTGCTTATAAGATCGAGCTTCCAAGTGATTATGGAGGTGTGAGTGCAACCTTCAATGTTGGTGATCTTAGTCCTTATTTAGATGATGAAAATTTGAGGACAAATTCTTTTGAAGAGGGGGAGAATGATACAAGTCAAGGTCAAGGTCAAGCTCCAAATGATCCGATTTGTTTAGTCCTTGAAGTGTTCGGGTTCAAGTTAAATTCAAACTCCTCATTTGTGTCATTTCTTAAATGGGACGATGATTCCATTGATGAAGCTTGAAGGTGACACCATTTCTAGAGTCTTAGTTATTTTAATTAAGCAAATAAAGGTCCGAAAATATCTTGTGATATTTCGGCCATTTTAGGCGTGTCTTAGGCGTGTGGAGTAGGCTCCTTGTGCTCCAAGGTTGCAAGTTGTCATTGAGTTGTAATACTTTCCTTATTTCTTGGTTTCCTTATGTATTTAGGCGTGTGAAGGGGGATTGGGGGCTGATTTGGTTGTTTCCTTATTTACTCCTTTATTCTCTCCTAGAATCAAGGGATTAAGATGTAAGGAATTAAGGAATGTTTCCTTAATTCTTATGGCTGATTTTCGGCCCTTGCTTGGTCCTTGGAGGACAAGTTTATTCTATTATAAATAATAGTTCCATGCTATCATTCAAGGCATGTGAGATTTACCTAAAAACTTTGTTATTGAATTTAATTGTGTGATCAATTACTTTCGGCCATTAAGTCTATTTTCAGGAGTGATTATTTACTTAGTGTTTAATCTACTTAATTCCAGGAGTGGTTTAAAGTGAGATTAAGAGTTAATTAAAATAATCAGGAGTGTTTATTTTAATTATCATATCCGGTGACTTAAGACATAAATTTTCGGACTTCATTCATTATTCAAGTTCGAACCTTTGCTCGGAACTTGGTTGCTCATTCGACTCTTTGGACGTGCAATCATATCAGCAAATGAAGGTCAAATGAAGTCAAACATAGCTAATTGAATCAAATGTAACTCAAATGCATTCAACAAAGCTAATTGAGTCAAATGAAACTCAAATTCATAAAACAAAGCTAGTTGAATCAAATTCAAGTCAAATAAAGTCAAACAAAAATAATTGAGTCAAATGAAATTGAAATGAAGTCAAATAAGGCTAATTGAATCAAATGAAACTCAAATACATTCAACAAAGCTAATTAAATCAAGTTAACGTCAAATGAAGTCAAACAAAGGTAATTGAATCAAATAAAAGTCAAATAAAGTCAAACATAGCTAATTGAATCAAATGCAATCAACAAAGCTAATTAAATCAAATGAAACTCAAATACATTCAACAAAGCTAATTGAATCGAATGAAACTCAAATGCATTCAACAAAGATAATTAAATCAAATGAAACTCAAATACATTCAACAAAGCAAATTGAATCAAATGAAATTCAATCATAGCTAATTAAATCAAATGTAACTCAATGCCTTCAACAAAGTTAATTGAATCAAATGAAGCTCAAATGCATTCAACAAAGCTCATTGAATCAAATTCAAGCCAAATAAAACCAAACAAAGCTAATTGAATTAAATAAAAGTCAAAGGAAATCAAATAAAACTAATTGAATCAAATGAAACTTAAATGCATTCAACAAAGCTAATAGAATCACATGAAACTCAAATGCATTCAACAAAGCTAATTGAATCAAATGAAACTCAAATGCATTCAACAAAGCTAATTGAATTAAATTCAAGTCAAATGAAATTAAACAAAGCTAATTGAATTAAATAAAAGTCAAATGAAGTCAAATAAAACTAATTGAATCAAATGAAACTCAAATGCATTCATCAAAGCTAATTGAATCAAATGAAACTCAAATGCATTCAACAAAGCTAATTGAATCAAATTAAAGTCAAGGCAATCAAAGCTAAATGTATCAAATGAAAGTCAAATGATGTCAAATAAAGCGAATTGAATCAAATGAAACTCAAATGCATTCAACAAAGCTAATTGAATCAAATAAAATTCAAATGCATTCAACAAAGCTAATTGCATCAAATGAAAGTCAAATGCATCCAACAAAGCTAATTGAATTAAATTAAAGTAAAATGAAGTCAAACAAAGCTAATTGAATCAAATGAAAGTCAAACAAAGTCAAACATAGCTAATCGAATCAAATGAAACTCAAATGCATTCAACAAAGGTAATTGAATCAAACTAAAGTAAAATGAAGTCAAACAAAGCTAATTAAATTAAATAAAAGTCAAATGAAGTCAAATAAAGCTAATTGAATCAAATGAAAGTCAAATAAAGTCAAACATAGCTAAATAAATCAAATGAAAATCAAATGCATTCATCAAAGCTAATAGAATCAAATGAAACTCAAATGCATTCAACAAAGCTAATTGAATCAAATTAAACTCAAGTCAATCAAAGCAAAATGTATCAAATGAAAGTCAAATGAAGTCAAATAAAGCGAATTAAATCAAATGAAACTCAAATGCATTCAACAAAGCTAATTGAATCAAATAAAATTCAAATGCATTCAACAAAGCTAATTGCATCAAATGAAACTCAAATGCATCCAACAAAGCTAATTGAATCAAATTAAAGTAAAATGAAGTCAAACAAAGCTAATTGAATCAAATGAAAGTCAAACAAAGTCAAACATAGCTAATAGAATCAAATGAAACTCAAATGCATTCAACAAAGGTAATTGAATCAAATTAAAGTAAAATGAAGTCAAACAAAGCTAATTAAATTAAATAAAAGTCAAATGAAGTCAAATAAAGCTAATTGAATCAAATGAAACTCAAATGCATTCAACAAAGCTAATTGAATCAAATGAAACTCAAATGCATTCAACAAAGCTAATAGAATCACATGAAACTCAAATGCATTCCACAAAGTTAATTGAATCAAATGAAACTCAAATGCATTCAACAAAGCTAATTGAATCAAATTCAAGTCAAATGAAACAAAACAAAGCTATTTGAATTAAATAAAAGTCAAATGAAGTCAAATAAAACTAATTGAATCAAATGAAACTCAAATGCGTTAATCAAATAACTAAATTAAACACTCGAGTAAGTTATAATGTATTTGAATTGAACGAAAGAGTTAATCAAATAACTAAATAAATCACTCGAGTAAGTTTTTATGTAATTGAATTGAACGAATGAATTAATCAAATAACTAAATAAATCACTCGAGTAAGTTATAATGTAATTGAATTGAACGAAGGAGTTAATCAAATAACTAAATAAAACACTCGAGTAAGTTATTATGTAATTGAATTGAAAGAATGAGTTAATCAAATAACTAAATAAAACACTTGAGTAAGTTTTTATGTAATTGAATTGAACGAATGAGTTAATCAAATAACTAAATAAAACACTTGAGTAAGTTATTATGTAATTTAATAACGACATAAAACACTTGAGTAAGTTATAATGTAATTGAATTGAACGAATGAGTTAATCAAATAATTAAATAAAACACTCGAGTAAGTTATAATGTAATTGAATTGAACGAAGGAGTTAACTAAATAACTAAATAAATCACTCGAGTAAGTTATTATGTTATTGAATTGAACGAATGAGTTAATCAAATAACTAAATAAAAAACTTGAGTAAGTTTTTATGTAATTGAATTGAACGAATGAGTTAATCAAATAACTAAATAAAACACTTGAGTCAGTTATTATGTAATTGAATTGAACGAAGGAGTTAATCTAATAACTACATAAAACACTGGAGTATGTTATAATGTAATTGAATTGAACGAAGGAGTTAATCAAATAACTAAATAAAACACTCGAGTAAGTTATAATGTAATTGAATTGAACGAAGGAGTTAATCAAATAACTAAATAAAACACTCGAGTAAGTTATTATGTAATTGAATTGAACGAAGGTGTTAATCAAATAACTAAATAAAACACTCGAGTAAGTTATTATGTAATTGAATTGAATGAATGAGTTAATCAAATAACTAAATAAAACACTTGAGTAAGTTTTTATGTAATTGAATTGAACGAATGAGTTAATCAAATAACTAAATAAAACACTCAGTAAGTTATTATGTAATTTAATAACGACATAAAACACTTGAGTAAGTTATAATGTAATTGAATTGAACGAATGAGTTAATCAAATAACTAAATAAAACACTCGAGTAAGTTATAATGTAATTGAATTGAACGAAGGAGTTAATCAAATAACTAAATAAAACACTCGAGTAAGTTATTATGTAATTGAATTGAACGAAGGAGTTAATCAAATAACTAAATAAAACACTTGAGTAAGTTATTATGTAATTGAATTGAACGAAGGAGTTAATCAAATAACTAAATAAAACACTTGAGTAAGTTATTATGTAATTGAATTGAACGAAGGAGTTAATCAAATAACTAAATAAAACACTCGAGTAAGTTATAATGTAATTGAATTGAACGAAGGAGTTAATCAAATAACTAAATAAAACACTCGAGTAAGTTATAATGTAATTGAATTGAACGAAGGAGTTAATCAAATAACTAAATAAAACACTCGAGTAAGTTATTATGTAATTGAATTGAACGAAGGAGTTAATCAAATAACTAAATAAAACACTTGAGTAAGTTATTATGTAATTGAATTGAACGAAGGAGTTAATCAAATAACTAAATAAAACACTTGAGTAAGTTATAATGTAATTGAATTGAACGAAGGAGTTAATCAAATAACAAAATAAAACACTCGAGTAAGTTATTATGTAATTGAATTGAACGAAGGAGTTAATCAAATAACTAAATAAAACACTTGAGTAAGTTATTATGTAATTGAATTGAACGAAGGAGTTAATCAAATAACTAAATAAAACACTCGAGTAAGTTATAATGTAATTGAATTGAACGAAAGAGTTAATCAAATAACTAAATAAAACACTCGAGTAAGTTATTATGTAATTGAATTGAACGAAGGTGTTAATCAAATAATTAAATAAAACACTCGAGTAAGTTATTATGTAATTGAATTGACCGAAGGAGTTAATCAAATAACTAAATAAAACACTTGAGTAAGTTATTATGTAATTGAATTGAACGAAGGAGTTAATCAAATAACTAAATAAAACACTCGAGTAAGTTATAATGTAATTGAATTGAACGAAGGAGTTAATCAAATAACTAAATAAAACACTCGAGTAAGTTATTATGTAATTGAATTGAACGAAGGAGTTAATCAAATAACTAAATAAAACACTCGAGTAAGTTATTATGTAATTGAATTGAACGAAGGAGTTAATCAAATAACTAAATAAAACACTCGAGTAAGTTATTATGTAATTGAATTGACCAAAGGAGTTAATCAAATAACTAAATAAAACACTTGAGTAAGTTATTATGTAATTGAATTGAACGAAGGAGTTAATCAAATAACTAAATAAAACACTCGAGTAAGTTATAATGTAATTGAATTGAACGAAAGAGTTAATCAAATAACTAAATAAAACACTCGAGTAAGTTATTATGTAATTGAATTGAACGAAGGTGTTAATCAAATAATTAAATAAAACACTCGAGTAAGTTATTATGTAATTGAATTGAACGAAGGAGTTAATCAAATAACTAAATAAAACACTTGAGTAAGTTATTATGTAATTGAATTGAACGAAGGAGTTAATCAAATAACTAAATAAAACACTCGAGTAAGTTATAATGTAATTGAATTGAACGAAAGAGTTAATCAAATAACTAAATAAAACACTCGAGTAAGTTATTATGTAATTGAATTGAACGAAGGTGTTAATCAAATAATTAAATAAAACACTCGAGTAAGTTATTATGTAATTGAATTGACCGAAGGAGTTAATCAAATAACTAAATAAAACACTTGAGTAAGTTATTATGTAATTGAATTGATCGAAGGAGTTAATCAAATAACTAAATAAAACACTCGAGTAAGTTATTATGTAATTGAATTGAACGAAGGTGTTAATCAAATAACTAAATAAAACACTCGAGTAAGTTATTATGTAATTGAATTACGAAAGAGTTAATCAAATAACTAAATAAAACACTTGAGTAAGTTATTATGTAATTGAATTGAACGAAGGAGTTAATCAAATAACTAAATAAAACACTTGAGTAAGTTATTATATAATTGAATTGAACGAATGAGTTAATCAAATAACTAAATAAAACACTCGAGTAAGTTATTATGTAATTGAATTGAACGAAGGTGTTAATCAAATAACTAAATAAAACACTCGAGTAAGTTATTATGTAATTGAATTGAACGAAGGAGTTAATCAAATAACTAAATAAAACACTTGAGTAAGTTATAATGTAATTGAATTGAACGAAGGAGTTAATCAAATAACTAAATAAAACACTTGAGTAAGTTATAATGTAATTGAATTGAACGAAGGAGTTAATCAAATAACTAAATAAAACACTAGAGTAAGTTATAATGTAATTGAATTGAAAGAAGGAGTTAATCAAATAACTAAATAAAACACTGGAGTAAGTTATTATGTAATTGAATTGAACGAAGGAGTTAATCAAATAACTAAATTAAACACTCGAGTAAGTTATAATGTATTTGAATTGAACGAAAGAGTTAATCAAATAACTAAATAAAACACTCGAGTAAGTTTTTATGTAATTGAATTGAACGAATGAGTTAATCAAATAACTAAATAAAACACTCGAGTAAGTTATAATGTAATTGAATTGAACGAAGGAGTTAATCAAATAACTAAATAAAACACTCGAGTAAGTTATTATGTAATTGAATTGAATGAATGAGTTAATCAAATAACTAAATAAAACACTTGAGTAAGTTTTTATGTAATTGAATTGAACGAATGAGTTAATCAAATAACTAAATAAAACACTTGAGTAAGTTATTATGTAATTTAATAACGACATAAAACACTTGAGTAAGTTATAATGTAATTGAATTGAACGAAGGAGTTAATCAAATAACTAAATAAAACACTCGAGTAAGTTATAATGTAATTGAATTGAACGAAGGAGTTAATCAAATAACTAAATAAAACACTCGAGTAAGTTATTATGTAATTGAATTGAACGAAGGAGTTAATCAAATAACTAAATAAAACACTTGAGTAAGTTATTATGTAATTGAATTGAATAAGAGTTAATCAAATAACTAAATAAAACACTTGAGTAAGTTATTATGTAATTGAATTGAACGAAGGAGTTAATCAAATAACTAAATAAAACACTCGAGTAAGTTATAATGTAATTGAATTGAACGAAGGAGTTAATCAAATAACTAAATAAAACACTCGAGTAAGTTATAATGTAATTGAATTGAACGAAGGAGTTAATCAAATAACTAAATAAAACACTCGAGTAAGTTATTATGTAATTGAATTGAACGAAGGAGTTAATCAAATAACTAAATAAAACACTTGAGTAAGTTATTATGTAATTGAATTGAACGAAGGAGTTAATCAAATAACTAAATAAAACACTTGAGTAAGTTATTATGTAATTGAATTGAACGAAGGAGTTAATCAAATAACTAAATAAAACACTTGAGTAAGTTATAATGTAATTGAATTGAACGAAGGAGTTAATCAAATAACTAAATAAAACACTCGAGTAAGTTATTATGTAATTGAATTGAACGAAGGTGTTAATCAAATAACTAAATAAAACACTCGAGTAAGTTATTATGTAATTGAATTGAACGAAGGAGTTAATCAAATAACTAAATAAAACACTTGAGTAAGTTATTATGTAATTGAATTGAACGAAGGAGTTAATCAAATAACTAAATAAAACACTCGAGTAAGTTATTATGTAATTGAATTGAACGAAAGAGTTAATCAAATAACTAAATAAAACACTCGAGTAAGTTATTATGTAATTGAATTGAACGAAGGAGTTAATCAAATAACTAAATAAAACACTTGAGTAAGTTATAATGTAATTGAATTGAACGAAGGAGTTAATCAAATAACTAAATAAAACACTCGAGTAAGTTATTATGTAATTGAATTGAACGAAGGAGTTAATCAAATAACTAAATAAAACACTCGAGTAAGTTATTATGTAATTGAATTGAACGAAGGAGTTAATCAAATAACTAAATAAAACACTTGAGTAAGTTATTATGTAATTGAATTGAACGAAGGAGTTAATCAAATAACTAAATAAAACACTTGAGTAAGTTATTATGTAATTGAATTGAACGAAGGAGTTAATCAAATAACTAAATAAAACACTCGAGTAAGTTATTATGTAATTGAATTGAACGAATGAGTTAATCAAATAACTAAATAAAACACTCGAGTAAGTTATTATGTAATTGAATTGAACGAAGGAGTTAATCAAATAACTAAATAAAACACTCGAGTAAGTTATTATGTAATTGAATTGAACGAAGGAGTTAATCAAATAACTAAATAAAACACTTGAGTAAGTTATTATGTAATTGAATTGAACGAAGGAGTTAATCAAATAACTAAATAAAACACTTGAGTAAGTTATAATGTAATTGAATTGAACGAAAGGAGTTAATCAAATAACTAAATAAAACACTCGAGTAAGTTATTATGTAATTGAATTGAACGAAGGAGTTAATCAAATAACTAAATAAAACACTGGAGTAAGTTATTATGTAATTGAATTGAACGAAAGGAGTTAATCAAATAACTAAATAAAACACTCGAGTAAGTTATTATGTAATTGAATTGAACGAAAGAGTTAATCAAATAACTAAATAAAACACTCGAGTAAGTTATTATGTAATTGAATTGAACGAATGAGTTAATCAAATAACTAAATAAAACACTCGAGTAAGTTATTATGTAATTGAATTGAACGAAGGAGTTAATCAAATAACTAAATAAAACACTTGAGTAAGTTATTATGTAATTGAATTGAACGAAGGAGTTAATCAAATAACTAAATAAAACACTCGAGTAAGTTATTATGTAATTGAATTGAACGAAGGAGTTAATCAAATAACTAAATAAAACACTCGAGTAAGTTATTATGTAATTGAATTGAACGAAGGAGTTAATCAAATAACTAAATAAAACACTCGAGTAAGTTATTATGTAATTGAATTGAACGAAGGAGTTAATCAAATAACTAAATAAAACACTCGAGTAAGTTATTATGTAATTGAATTGAACGAAGGAGTTAATCAAATAACTAAATAAAACACTCGAGTAAGTTATTATGTAATTGAATTGAACGAAGGAGTTAATCAAATAACTAAATAAAACACTCGAGTAAGTTATTATGTAATTGAATTGAACGAAGGAGTTAATCAAATAACTAAATAAAACACTCGAGTAAGTTATTATGTAATTGAATTGAACGAAGGAGTTAATCAAATAACTAAATAAAACACTCGAGTAAGTTATTATGTAATTGAATTGAACGAAGGAGTTAATCAAATAACTAAATAAAACACTCGAGTAAGTTATTATGTAATTGAATTGAACGAAGGAGTTAATCAAATAACTAAATAAAACACTCGAGTAAGTTATAATGTAATTGAATTGAACGAAGGAGTTAATCAAATAACTAAATAAAACACTCGAGTAAGTTATTATGTAATTGAATTGAACGAAGGAGTTAATCAAATAACTAAATAAAACACTCGAGTAAGTTATTATGTAATTGAATTGAACGAAGGAGTTAATCAAATAACTAAATAAAACACTCGAGTAAGTTATTATGTAATTGAATTGAACGAAGGAGTTAATCAAATACCTAAATAAAACACTCGAGTAAGTTATTATGTAATTGAATTGAACGAAAGAATTAATCAAATAACTAAATAAAACACTCGAGTAAGTTATTATGTAATTGAATTGAACGAAGGAGTTAATCAAATAACTAAATAAAACACTCGAGTAAGTTATAATGTAATTGAATTGAACGAAGGAGTTAATCAAATAACTAAATAAAACACTCGAGTAAGTTATTATGTAATTGAATTGAACGAAGGAGTTAATCAAATAACTAAATAAAACACTCGAGTAAGTTATTATGTAATTGAATTGACCGAAGGAGTTAATCAAATAACTAAATAAAACACTCGAGTAAGTTATTATGTAATTGAATTGAACGAAAGAGTTAATCAAATAACTAAATAAAACACTTGAGTAAGTTATTATGTAATTGAATTGAACGAAGGAGTTAATCAAATAACTAAATAAAACACTCGAGTAAGTTATTATGTAATTGAATTGAACGAAAGGAGTTAATCAAATAACTAAATAAAACACTCGAGTAAGTTATTATGTAATTGAATTGAACGAATGAGTTAATCAAATAACTAAATAAAACACTCGAGTAAGTTATTATGTAATTGAATTGAACGAAAGAGTTAATCAAATAACTAAATAAAACACTCGAGTAAGTTATTATGTAATTGAATTGAACGAAGGAGTTAATCAAATAACTAAATAAAACACTCGAGTAAGTTATAATGTAATTGAATTGAACGAAAGAGTTAATCAAATAACTAAATAAAACACTCGAGTAAGTTATTATGTAATTGAATTGAACGAAGGAGTTAATCAAATAACTAAATAAAACACTCGAGTAAGTTATTATGTAATTGAATTGAACGAATGAGTTAATCAAATAACTAAATAAAACACTCGAGTAAGTTATTATGTAATTGAATTGAACGAAAGAGTTAATCAAATAACTAAATAAAACACTCGAGTAAGTTATTATGTAATTGAATTGAACGAAAGAGTTAATCAAATAACTAAATTAAACACTCGAGTAAGTTATAATGTATTTGAATTGAACGAAAGAGTTAATCAAATAACTAAATAAAACACTCGAGTAAGTTATTATGTAATTGAATTGAACGAAGGAGTTAATCAAATAACTAAATAAAACACTCGAGTAAGTTATTATGTAATTGAATTGAACGAAGGAGTTAATCAAATAACTAAATAAAACACTTGAGTAAGTTATTATGTAATTGAATTGAACGAAGGAGTTAATCAAATAACTAAATAAAACACTCGAGTAAGTTATTATGTAATTGAATTGAACGAAGGAGTTAATCAAATAACTAAATAAAACACTCGAGTAAGTTATTATGTAATTGAATTGAACGAAGGAGTTAATCAAATAACTAAATAAAACACTCGAGTAAGTTATTATGTAATTGAATTGAACGAAAGAGTTAATCAAATAACTAAATAAAACACTCGAGTAAGTTATTATGTAATTGAATTGAACGAAGGAGTTAATCAAATAACTAAATAAAACACTCGAGTAAGTTATTATGTAATTGAATTGAACGAAGGAGTTAATCAAATAACTAAATAAAACACTCGAGTAAGTTATTATGTAATTGAATTGAACGAAGGAGTTAATCAAATAACTAAATAAAACACTCGAGTAAGTTATAATGTAATTGAATTGAACGAAGGAGTTAATCAAATAACTAAATAAAACACTCGAGTAAGTTATTATGTAATTGAATTGAACGAAGGAGTTAATCAAATAACTAAATAAAACACTCGAGTAAGTTATTATGTAATTGAATTGAACGAAGGAGTTAATCAAATAACTAAATAAAACACTCGAGTAAGTTATAATGTAATTGAATTGAACGAAGGAGTTAATCAAATAACTAAATAAAACACTCGAGTAAGTTATAATGTAATTGAATTGAACGAAGGAGTTAATCAAATAACTAAATAAAACACTCGAGTAAGTTATTATGTAATTGAATTGAACGAATGAGTTAATCAAATAACTAAATAAAACACTCGAGTAAGTTTTTAATGTAATTGAATTGAACGAAGGAGTTAATCAAATAACTAAATAAAACACTTGAGTAAGTTATTATGTAATTGAATTGAACGAAGGAGTTAATCAAATAACTAAATAAAACACTCGAGTAAGTTATTATGTAATTGAATTGAACGAAGGAGTTAATCAAATAACTAAATAAAACACTCGAGTAAGTTATTATGTAATTGAATTGAACGAAGGAGTTAATCAAATAACTAAATAAAACACTCGAGTAAGTTATTATGTAATTGAATTGAACGAATGAGTTAATCAAATAACTAAATAAAACACTCGAGTAAGTTATTATGTAATTGAATTGAACGAAGGAGTTAATCAAATAACTAAATAAAACACTCGAGTAAGTTATAATGTAATTGAATTGAACGAAGGAGTTAATCAAATAACTAAATAAAACACTCGAGTAAGTTATAATGTAATTGAATTGAACGAAGGAGTTAATCAAATAACTAAATAAAACACTCGAGTAAGTTATTATGTAATTGAATTGAACGAAGGAGTTAATCAAATAACTAAATAAAACACTCGAGTAAGTTATTATGTAATTGAATTGAACGAATGAGTTAATCAAATAACTAAATAAAACACTCGAGTAAGTTATAATGTAATTGAATTGAACGAAAGGAGTTAATCAAATAACTAAATAAAACACTCGAGTAAGTTATTATGTAATTGAATTGAACGAAGGAGTTAATCAAATAACTAAATAAAACACTCGAGTAAGTTATAATGTAATTGAATTGAACGAAAGAGTTAATCAAATAACTAAATAAAACACTCGAGTAAGTTATTATGTAATTGAATTGAACGAATGAGTTAATCAAATAACTAAATAAAACACTCGAGTAAGTTATTATGTAATTGAATTGAACGAAGGAGTTAATCAAATAACTAAATAAAACACTCGAGTAAGTTATAATGTAATTGAATTGAACGAAAGAGTTAATCAAATAACTAAATAAAACACTCGAGTAAGTTATTATGTAATTGAATTGAACGAAGGAGTTAATCAAATAACTAAATAAAACACTCGAGTAAGTTATTATGTAATTGAATTGAACGAAAGGAGTTAATCAAATAACTAAATAAAACACTCGAGTAAGTTATTATGTAATTGAATTGAACGAATGAGTTAATCAAATAACTAAATAAAACACTCGAGTAAGTTATAATGTAATTGAATTGAACGAAAGAGTTAATCAAATAACTAAATAAAACACTCGAGTAAGTTATTATGTAATTGAATTGAACGAATGGAGTTAATCAAATAACTAAATAAAACACTCGAGTAAGTTATTATGTAATTGAATTGAACGAAAGAGTTAATCAAATAACTAAATAAAACACTCGAGTAAGTTATAATGTAATTGAATTGAACGAAAGGAGTTAATCAAATAACTAAATAAAACACTCGAGTAAGTTATTATGTAATTGAATTGAACGAAGGAGTTAATCAAATAACTAAATAAAACACTTCGAGTAAGTTATAATGTAATTGAATTGAACGAAGGAGTTAATCAAATAACTAAATAAAACACTCGAGTAAGTTATTATGTAATTGAATTGAACGAAAGAGTTAATCAAATAACTAAATAAAACACTTGAGTAAGTTATAATGTAATTGAATTGAACGAAGGAGTTAATCAAATAACTAAATAAAACACTTGAGTAAGTTATTATGTAATTGAATTGAACGAAGGAGTTAATCAAATAACTAAATAAAACACTCGAGTAAGTTATTATGTAATTGAATTGAACGAAGGAGTTAATCAAATAACTAAATAAAACACTCGAGTAAGTTATTATGTAATTGAATTGAACGAAGGAGTTAATCAAATAACTAAATAAAACACTCGAGTAAGTTATTATGTAATTGAATTGAACGAATGAGTTAATCAAATAACTAAATAAAACACTCGAGTAAGTTATTATGTAATTGAATTGAACGAATGAGTTAATCAAATAACTAAATAAAACACTCGAGTAAGTTATAATGTAATTGAATTGAACGAAAGAGTTAATCAAATAACTAAATAAAACACTCGAGTAAGTTATTATGTAATTGAATTGAACGAATGAGTTAATCAAATAACTAAATAAAACACTCGAGTAAGTTATTATGTAATTGAATTGAACGAATGAGTTAATCAAATAACTAAATAAAACACTCGAGTAAGTTATAATGTAATTGAATTGAACGAAAGGAGTTAATCAAATAACTAAATAAAACACTTGAGTAAGTTATAATGTAATTGAATTGAACGAAGGAGTTAATCAAATAACTAAATAAAACACTCGAGTAAGTTATTATGTAATTGAATTGAACGAAGGAGTTAATCAAATAACTAAATAAAACACTCGAGTAAGTTATTATGTAATTGAATTGAACGAAGGAGTTAATCAAATAACTAAATAAAACACTCGAGTAAGTTATAATGTAATTGAATTGAACGAAGGAGTTAATCAAATAACTAAATAAAACACTCGAGTAAGTTATAATGTAATTGAATTGAACGAAGGAGTTAATCAAATAACTAAATAAAACACTCGAGTAAGTTATTATGTAATTGAATTGAACGAAGGAGTTAATCAAATAACTAAATAAAACACTCGAGTAAGTTATAATGTAATTGAATTGAACGAAAGAGTTAATCAAATAACTAAATAAAACACTCGAGTAAGTTATTATGTAATTGAATTGAACGAAAGAGTTAATCAAATAACTAAATAAAACACTCGAGTAAGTTATAATGTAATTGAATTGAACGAAGGAGTTAATCAAATAACTAAATAAAACACTCGAGTAAGTTATTATGTAATTGAATTGAACGAAGGAGTTAATCAAATAACTAAATAAAACACTCGAGTAAGTTATTATGTAATTGAATTGAACGAAGGAGTTAATCAAATAACTAAATAAAACACTCGAGTAAGTTATTATGTAATTGAATTGAACGAAGGAGTTAATCAAATAACTAAATAAAACACTCGAGTAAGTTATTATGTAATTGAATTGAACGAATGAGTTAATCAAATAACTAAATAAAACACTCGAGTAAGTTATTATGTAATTGAATTGAACGAATGAGTTAATCAAATAACTAAATAAAACACTCGAGTAAGTTATAATGTAATTGAATTGAACGAAAGAGTTAATCAAATAACTAAATAAAACACTCGAGTAAGTTATTATGTAATTGAATTGAACGAATGAGTTAATCAAATAACTAAATAAAACACTCGAGTAAGTTATTATGTAATTGAATTGAACGAATGAGTTAATCAAATAACTAAATAAAACACTCGAGTAAGTTATATTGTAATTGAATTGAACGAAAGGAGTTAATCAAATAACTAAATAAAACACTTGAGTAAGTTGTAATGTAATTGAATTGAACGAAGGAGCTAATCAAATAATTAAATAAAACACTCGAGTAAGTTATTATGTAATTGAATTGAACGAATGAGTTAATCAAATAACTAAATAAAACACTCGAGTAAGTTATTATGTAATTGAATTGAACGAATGAGTTAATCAAATAACTAAATAAAACACTCGAGTAAGTTATAATGTAATTGAATTGAACGAAGGAGTTAATCAAATAACTAAATAAAACACTCGAGTAAGTTATAATGTAATTGAATTGAACGAAAGGAGTTAATCAAATAACTAAATAAAACACTCGAGTAAGTTATTATGTAATTGAATTGAACGAAGGAGTTAATCAAATAACTAAATAAAACACTCGAGTAAGTTATAATGTAATTGAATTGAACGAAAGAGTTAATCAAATAACTAAATAAAACACTCGAGTAAGTTATTATGTAATTGAATTGAACGAATGAGTTAATCAAATAACTAAATAAAACACTCGAGTAAGTTATAATGTAATTGAATTGAACGAAGGAGTTAATCAAATAACTAAATAAAACACTCGAGTAAGTTATTATGTAATTGAATTGAACGAATGAGTTAATCAAATAACTAAATAAAACACTCGAGTAAGTTATAATGTAATTGAATTGAACGAAAGGAGTTAATCAAATAACTAAATAAAACACTCGAGTAAGTTATTATGTAATTGAATTGAACGAATGAGTTAATCAAATAACAAAAATAAAACACTCGAGTAAGTTATAATGTAATTGAATTGAACGAATGAGTTAATCAAATAACTAAATAAAACACTCGAGTAAGTTATAATGTAATTGAATTGAACGAAAGAGTTAATCAAATAACTAAATAAAACACTCGAGTAAGTTATTATGTAATTGAATTGAACGAATGAGTTAATCAAATAACTAAATAAAACACTCGAGTAAGTTATTATGTAATTGAATTGAACGAATGAGTTAATCAAATAACTAAATAAAACACTCGAGTAAGTTATAATGTAATTGAATTGAACGAAAGAGTTAATCAAATAACTAAATAAAACACTTGAATAAGTTATAATGTAATTGAATTGAACGAAGGAGTTAATCAAATAACTAAATAAAACACTCGAGTAAGTTATTATGTAATTGAATTGAACGAATGAGTTAATAAAATAACTAAATAAAACACTCGAGTAAGTTATTATGTAATTGAATTGAACGAATGAGTTAATCAAATAACTAAATAAAACACTCGAGTAAGTTATAATGTAATTGAATTGAACGAAGGAGTTAATCAAATAACTAAATAAAACACTCGAGTAAGTTATAATGTAATTGAATTGAACGAAGGAGTTAATCAAATAACTAAATAAAACACTCGAGTAAGTTATTATGTAATTGAATTGAACGAATGAGTTAATCAAATAACTAAATAAAACACTCGAGTAAGTTATAATGTAATTGAATTGAACGAAAGGAGTTAATCAAATAACTAAATAAAACACTTGAGTAAGTTATAATGTAATTGAATTGAACGAAGGAGTTAATCAAATAACTAAATAAAACACTCGAGTAAGTTATTATGTAATTGAATTGAACAAAGGAGTTAATCAAATAACTAAATAAAACACTCGAGTAAGTTATTATGTAATTGAATTGAACGAATGAGTTAATCAAATAACTAAATAAAACACTCGAGTAAGTTATAATGTAATTGAATTGAACGAAGGAGTTAATCAAATAACTAAATAAAACACTCGAGTAAGTTATAATGTAATTGAATTGAACGAATGAGTTAATCAAATAACAAAAATAAAACACTCGAGTAAGTTATAATGTAATTGAATTGAACGAATGAGTTAATCAAATAACTAAATAAAACACTCGAGTAAGTTATAATGTAATTGAATTGAACGAAAGAGTTAATCAAATAACTAAATAAAACACTCGAGTAAGTTATTATGTAATTGAATTGAACGAATGAGTTAATCAAATAACTAAATAAAACACTCGAGTAAGTTATTATGTAATTGAATTGAACGAATGAGTTAATCAAATAACTAAATAAAACACTCGAGTAAGTTATAATGTAATTGAATTGAACGAAAGAGTTAATCAAATAACTAAATAAAACACTTGAGTAAGTTATAATGTAATTGAATTGAACGAAAGGAGTTAATCAAATAACTAAATAAAACACTCGAGTAAGTTATTATGTAATTGAATTGAACGAATGAGTTAATCAAATAACTAAATAAAACACTCGAGTAAGTTATTATGTAATTGAATTGAACGAATGAGTTAATCAAATAACTAAATAAAACACTCGAGTAAGTTATTATGTAATTGAATTGAACGAAGGAGTTAATCAAATAACTAAATAAAACACTCGAGTAAGTTATAATGTAATTGAATTGAACGAAGGAGTTAATCAAATAACTAAATAAAACACTCGAGTAAGTTATTATGTAATTGAATTGAACGAAGGAGTTAATCAAATAACTAAATAAAACACTCGAGTAAGTTATTATGTAATTGAATTGAACGAATGAGTTAATCAAATAACTAAATAAAACACTCGAGTAAGTTATAATGTAATTGAATTGAACGAAAGGAGTTAATCAAATAACTAAATAAAACACTCGAGTAAGTTATTATGTAATTGAATTGAACGAAGGAGTTAATCAAATAACTAAATAAAACACTCGAGTAAGTTATTATGTAATTGAATTGAACGAATGAGTTAATCAAATAACTAAATAAAACACTCGAGTAAGTTATAATGTAATTGAATTGAACGAAGGAGTTAATCAAATAACTAAATAAAACACTCGAGTAAGTTATTATGTAATTGAATTGAACGAAGGAGTTAATCAAATAACTAAATAAAACACTCGAGTAAGTTATAATGTAATTGAATTGAACGAAAGAGTTAATCAAATAACTAAATAAAACACTCGAGTAAGTTATTATGTAATTGAATTGAACGAAGGAGTTAATCAAATAACTAAAATAAAACAGTCGAGTAAGTTATTATGTAATTGAATTGAACGAAAGAAGTTAATCAAATAACTAAATAAAACACTTGAGTAAGTTATAATGTAATTGAATTGAACGAAAGGAGTTAATCAAATAACTAAATAAAACACTCGAGTAAGTTATAATGTAATTGAATTGAACGAAGGAGTTAATCAAATAACTAAATAAAACACTCGAGTAAGTTATAATGTAATTGAATTGAACGAAAGGAGTTAATCAAATAACTAAATAAAACACTCGAGTAAGTTATTATGTAATTGAATTGAACGAATGAGTTAATCAAATAACTAAATAAAACACTTGAGTAAGTTATAATGTAATTGAATTGAACGAAAGAAGTTAATCAAATAACTAAATAAAACACTCGAGTAAGTTATTATGTAATTGAATTGAACGAAAGAGTTAATCAAATAACTAAATAAAACACTTGAGTAAGTTATAATGTAATTGAATTGAACGAAGGAGTTAATCAAATAACTAAATAAAACACTTGAGTAAGTTATTATGTAATTGAATTGAACGAATGAGTTAATCAAATAACTAAATAAAACACTCGAGTAAGTTATTATGTAATTGAATTGAACGAAGGAGTTAATCAAATAACTAAATAAAACACTCGAGTAAGTTATTATGTAATTGAATTGAACGAATGAGTTAATCAAATAACTAAATAAAACACTCGAGTAAGTTATTATGTAATTGAATTGAACGAATGAGTTAATCAAATAACTAAATAAAACACTCGAGTAAGTTATTATGTAATTGAATTGAACGAATGAGTTAATCAAATAACTAAATAAAACACTCGAGTAAGTTATAATGTAATTGAATTGAACGAAAGAGTTAATCAAATAACTAAATAAAACACTCGAGTAAGTTATTATGTAATTGAATTGAACGAATGAGTTAATCAAATAACTAAATAAAACACTCGAGTAAGCTATTATGTAATTGAATTGAACGAATGAGTTAATCAAATAACTAAATAAAACACTCGAGTAAGTTATATTGTAATTGAATTGAACGAAAGGAGTTAATCAAATAACTAAATAAAACACTTGAGTAAGTTGTAATGTAATTGAATTGAACGAAGGAGCTAATCAAATAATTAAATAAAACACTCGAGTAAGTTATTATGTAATTGAATTGAACGAATGAGTTAATCAAATAACTAAATAAAACACTCGAGTAAGTTATTATGTAATTGAATTGAACGAATGAGTTAATCAAATAACTAAATAAAACACTCGAGTAAGTTATAATGTAATTGAATTGAACGAAGGAGTTAATCAAATAACTAAAAAAAACACTCGAGTAAGTTATAATGTAATTGAATTGAACGAAGGAGTTAATCAAATAACTAAATAAAACACTCGAGTAAGTTATTATGTAATTGAATTGAACGAAGGAGTTAATCAAATAACTAAATAAAACACTCGAGTAAGTTATTATGTAATTGAATTGAACGAATGAGTTAATCAAATAACTAAATAAAACACTCGAGTAAGTTATAATGTAATTGAATTGAACGAAAGGAGTTAATCAAATAACTAAATAAAACACTCGAGTAAGTTATTATGTAATTGAATTGAACGAATGAGTTAATCAAATAACTAAATAAAACACTCGAGTAAGTTATAATGTAATTGAATTGAACGAAAGGAGTTAATCAAATAACTAAATAAAACACTCGAGTAAGTTATTATGTAATTGAATTGAACGAATGAGTTAATCAAATAACTAAAAAAAACACTCGAGTAAGTTATAATGTAATTGAATTGAACGAAAGAAGTTAATCAAATAACTAAATAAAACACTTGAGTAAGTTATAATGTAATTGAATTGAACGAAGGAGTTAATCAAATAACTAAATAAAACACTCGAGTAAGTTATAATGTAATTGAATTGAACGAAGGAGTTAATCAAATAACTAAATAAAACACTCGAGTAAGTTATAATGTAATTGAATTGAACGAAAGGAGTTAATCAAATAACTAAATAAAACACTCGAGTAAGTTATTATGTAATTGAATTGAACGAATGAGTTAATCAAATAACTAAATAAAACACTTGAGTAAGTTATAATGTAATTGAATTGAACGAAAGAGTTAATCAAATAACTAAATAAAACACTCGAGTAAGTTATTATGTAATTGAATTGAACGAAAGAGTTAATCAAATAACTAAATAAAACACTTGAGTAAGTTATAATGTAATTGAATTGAACGAAGGAGTTAATCAAATAACTAAATAAAACACTTGAGTAAGTTATTATGTAATTGAATTGAACGAAGGAGTTAATCAAATAACTAAATAAAACACTCGAGTAAGTTATTATGTAATTGAATTGAACGAAAGGAGTTAATCAAATAACTAAATAAAACACTCGAGTAAGTTATTATGTAATTGAATTGAACGAATGAGTTAATCAAATAACTAAATAAAACACTCGAGTAAGTTATAATGTAATTGAATTGAACGAAAGGAGTTAATCAAATAACTAAATAAAACACTCGAGTAAGTTATTATGTAATTGAATTGAACGAATGAGTTAATCAAATAACTAAATAAAACACTCGAGTAAGTTATAATGTAATTGAATTGAACGAAAGGAGTTAATCAAATAACTAAATAAAACACTCGAGTAAGTTATTATGTAATTGAATTGAACGAATGAGTTAATCAAATAACAAAAATAAAACACTCGAGTAAGTTATAATGTAATTGAATTGAACGAAAGAAGTTAATCAAATAACTAAATAAAACACTTGAGTAAGTTATAATGTAATTGAATTGAACGAAGGAGTTAATCAAATAACTAAATAAAACACTCGAGTAAGTTATAATGTAATTGAATTGAACGAAGGAGTTAATCAAATAACTAAATAAAACACTCGAGTAAGTTTTAATGTAATTGAATTGAACGAAAGGAGTTAATCAAATAACTAAATAAAACACTCGAGTAAGTTATTATGTAATTGAATTGAACGAATGAGTTAATCAAATAACTAAATAAAACACTTGAGTAAGTTATAATGTAATTGAATTGAACGAAAGAGTTAATCAAATAACAAAATAAAACACTCGAGTAAGTTATTATGTAATTGAATTGAACGAAAGAGTTAATCAAATAACTAAATAAAACACTTGAGTAAGTTATTATGTAATTGAATTGAACGAAAGGAGTTAATCAAATAACTAAATAAAACACTCGAGTAAGTTATTATGTAATTGAATTGAACGAATGAGTTAATCAAATAACTAAATAAAACACTCGAGTAAGTTATTATGTAATTGAATTGAACGAAGGAGTTAATCAAATAACTAAATAAAACACTCGAGTAAGTTATTATGTAATTGAATTGAACGAATGAGTTAATCAAATAACTAAATAAAACACTCGAGTAAGTTATAATGTAATTGAATTGATCGAAAGGAGTTAATCAAATAACTAAATAAAACACTCGAGTAAGTTATTATGTAATTGAATTGAACGAATGAGTTAATCAAATAACTAAATAAAACACTCGAGTAAGTTATAATGTAATTGAATTGAACGAAAGGAGTTAATCAAATAACTAAATAAAACACTCGAGTAAGTTATTATGTAATTGAATTGAACGAATGAGTTAATCAAATAACAAAAATAAAACACTCGAGTAAGTTATAATGTAATTGAATTGAATGAAAGAAGTTATTCAAATAACTAAATAAAACACTTGAGTAAGTTATAATGTAATTAAATTGAACGAAGGAGTTAATCAAATAACTAAATAAAACACTCGAGTAAGTTATAATGTAATTGAATTGATCGAAGGAGTTAATCAAATAACTAAATAAAACACTCGAGTAAGTTATAATGTAATTGAATTGAACGAAAGGAGTTAATCAAATAACTAAATAAAACACTCGAGTAAGTTATTATGTAATTGAATTGAACGGATGAGTTAATCAAATAACTAAATAAAATACATGAGTAAGTTATAAGTAATTGAATTGAAAGAAGACGTTAATCAAATAACAAAATAAACCACTCGAGTAAGTTATTATGTAATTAAATTGAACGAAAGAGTTAATCAAATAACAAAATAAAACACTTGAGTAAGTTATAATGTAATTGAATTGAACGGAGGAGTTAATCAAATAACTAAATAAACCACTTGAGTAACTTATTATGTAATTGAATTGAACGAATGAGTTAATCAAATAACTAAATAAAACACTCGAGTAAGTTATTATGTAATTGAATTGAACGAAAGAGTTAATCAAATAATTAAATAAAACACTCGAGTAAGTTTTTATGTAATTGAATTGAACGAATGAGTTAATCAAATAACTAAATAAAACACTCGAGTAAGTTATTATGTAATTGAATTGAACGAATGAGTTAATCAAATAACTAAATAAAACACTCGAGTAAGTTATTATGTAATTGGATTGAACGAATGAGTTAATCAAATAACTAAATAAAAGACTCGAGTAAGTTATAATGTAATTGAATTGAACGAAAGAGTTAACCAAATAACTAAATAAAACACTCGAGTAAGTTATTATGTAATTGAATTGAACGAATGAGTTATTCAAATAACTAAATAAAACACTCGAGTAAGCTATTATATAATTGAATTGAACGAATGAGTTAATCAAATAACTAATTATAACACTCGAGTAAGTTATATTGTAATTGAATTGAACGAAAGGAGTTAATCAAATAACTAAATAAAACACTTGAGTAAGTTGTAATGTAATTGAATTGAACGAAGGAGCTAATCAAATAATTAAATAAAACACTCGAGTAAGTTATTATGTAATTGAATTGAACGAATGAGTTAATCAAATAACTAAATAAAACACTCGAGTAAGTTATTATGTAATTGAATTGAACGAATGAGTTTATCAAATAACTAAATAAAACACTCGAGTAAGTTATAATGTAATTTAATTGAACGAAGGAGTTAATCAAATAACTAAAAAAAACACTCGAGTAAGTTATAATGTAATTGAATTGAACGAAGGAGTTAATCAAATAACTAAATAAAACACTCGAGTAAGTTATTATGTAATTGAATTGAACGAAGGAGTTAATCAAATAACTAAATAAAACACTCGAGTAAGTTATTATGTAATTGAATTGAACGAATGAGTCAATCAAATAACTAAATAAAACACTCGAGTAAGTTATAATGTAATTGAATTGATCGAAAGGAGTTAATCAAATAACTAAATAAAACACTCGAGTAAGTTATTATGTAATTGAATTGAACGAATGAGTTAATCAAATAACTAAATAAAACACTCGAGTAAGTTATAATGTAATTGAATTGAACGAAAGGAGTTAATCAAATAACTAAATAAAACACTCGAGTAAGTTATTATGTAATTGAATTGAACGAATGAGTTAATCAAATAACTAAAAAAAACACTCGAGTAAGTTATAATGTAATTGAATTGAATGAAAGAAGTTATTCAAATAACTAAATAAAACACTTGAGTAAGTTATAATGTAATTAAATTAAACGAAGGAGTTAATCAAATAATTAAATAAAACACTCGAGTAAGTTATAATGTAATTGAATTGATCGAAGGAGTTAATCAAATAACTAAATAAAACACTCGAGTAAGTTTTAATGTAATTGAATTGAACGAAAGGAGTTAATCAAATAACTAAATAAAACACTCGAGTAAGTTATTATGTAATTGAATTGAACGGATGAGTTAATCAAATAACTAAATAAAATACTTGAGTAAGTTATAAGTAATTGAATTGAAAGAAGACGTTAATCAAATAACAAAATAAACCACTCGAGTAAGTTATTATGTAATTAAATTGAACGAAAGAGTTAATCAAATAACAAAATAAAACACTTGAGTAAGTTATAATGTAATTGAATTGAACGGAGGAGTTAATCAAATAACTAAATAAACCACTTGAGTAACTTATTATGTAATTGAATTGAACGAATGAGTTAATCAAATAACTAAATAAAACACTCGAGTAAGTTATTATGTAATTGAATTGAACGAAGGAGTTAATCAAATAACTAAATAAAACACTCGAGTAAGTTATTATGTAATTGAATTGAACGAATGAGTCAATCAAATAACTAAATAAAACACTCGAGTAAGTTATAATGTAATTGAATTGATCGAAAGGAGTTAATCAAATAACTAAATAAAACACTCGAGTAACTTATTATGTAATTCAATTGAACGAATGAGTTAATCAAATAACTAAATAAAACACTCGAGTAAGTTATAATGTAATTGAATTGAACGAAAGGAGTTAATCAAATAACTAAATAAAACACTCGAGTTAGTGATACGGGAGTAGATGAGGATCATCTTGCTCAATTGGTTGCTCTTGGTTCGAAGGTTCCTCAGTTGGAGTTGGGTTCTATGCATGGCGTGATAGCTGGATTCTTTGCTACCAAAGAGTGCGTGTGCATGATCACTAACTTGGGGCAAGGTGCGTAATGTATCCATGCTACACTTCTAGTTCTGTTAGGAGTGTAGATGTGGCGTGTGTGTCTTAGTATCTTTTAGTGTTTGAGTTTTGTTAGGAGTTTATGTTCTCTAGGAGATAGATTATAAGATTCAACCTTAGAGTTTCTTATCTATCTTTTAGAGTTGGATTAGGATTATGACTTAGGGACTTGTCCTAAGCATAGTAGGAGTTGTTTTTGTTTTGTTATAAATATTTTAGGATGTACGTGAGTTATGGACAGTGAATTAATCGAAAGTTTTGCTTTGTGTTAACCTTAAGTGTTAAACAAATCTCTTGAAGTTGGTGGCTTAGCCTTTATGCTTCAAAACCCTTAAATCACATTGTGGTGCCTTGCTTTATCAATTGATTTAGGATCTATCGTTCGTTTGTGTTATTTTAATCATAATTTCCGCACTCGTGTTTAATCCTACAAGATTAAATACATCATATGGTATCACGAGCTAGGAAGAACATCCTACAAACAGCCGAAATTTTTTTTCCTCCACAAGGGGAAGACCAACGTTGTACGTTAGCATTGAAATTCAAGATTCTTCAAGAACTCGACCAAGAACGTATCTTTTTCTAAAGATTCCAGAATTTTTACAAAGTTCTATCAAAGCTCAATCATCCAAGGAGTATAGTGGTGAAAAAAATTCGTCCAAGATCCACAAGAACCACCAAGAAAGTTGTGTTCGAGTGCTGTTTGGACCTTCGACATGGAGGACAATTCTCCCGATGGAGATGGGGGGCAACCTAGGGTGCCTCGAGGCTTGACTTTAGAGCAAGCAAATGATTTACGTCGGGATAGAGAGCTGGAAGATTTAAGACTACGCATGGATGAGGTGCTACGGCTACTCCAAGCCGGACAAAACCGAACAAACCGAAACTCTCCTAGTCCTGTTAGGAGTGTCCATGATGAGATTTCATCTAATTCGGATGAGGAGTATCACCCTCGCCATAGACCACAACGAAATCAAGATGATGATCGAGGCTTAAAACTAGATATGCCAGAGTTTGATGGAGGGATGAAACCTGAAAAATTCCTTGAATGGATGCAACGAATTGAGAGAGTCTTCGACTATAAGGACTATGATGATCACAAGAGATTCAAAGTTGCTGTTTTGAAACTCACGGGTTATGCGAGTCTATGGTATGAAAATCTCAAAAATAAAAGAAGCAAGGAAGGAAAGCCACGGTTGAATTCTTGGGAAGCGTTGAAGACTCGACTTAAGAAAAGATTTTTGCCTAGTGATTTCGTTCAAGACGAGTACTTGAAGTTGCAAGGATTAAAACAAAACTCCCTTACTGTTGAGGAGTACGTAGTTGAGTTTGAGAAGCTATGCATGATGTGTGACTTGGAGGAAAGGACCGAGCACAAGATTGCAAGATTTATCACTGGTCTCGACAAATCCATTGCAAAGAAGGTGGATCTACAACCCTACCGGGTCGTTTGAGGAGGTTTGCAAGGTGGCCATGAAGGTCGAAAAACACGCAAAAAGAAAGAAGGCTACGTATTCTAAACCCTATGTACGAAACTTTTCAAAGAACATGGAAGACAAGGGGGGGAGTTCGACCTATACTAAGCCTCCAACACGATTTGAGAAGTTCAAGAAGGACAAGGAGAGGGAAAATACGCCCTTAACACCGGATGATAGGAAGGTATGCTTTAAATGTAAGGGTTATGGCCATGTTATTAAAGATTGCCCTAGTAATAGGGTTATGACTTTGCGTGATATACATGAAATTGAGGAAGAACTTGCACGAAAGGGTGAGACGAGTGATAAGGAGGAAGAGGAAGGTGAGCCATTGGAGGAAGAAGAAGGATTTGTAGGCGGATTCGGAAAGAAGAGCCGGAGAAAGGAGGGAGACACCTTATCCTTAGGCGCACATTGTACACTAAACCTATGCCATTAGAGACGCAAAGGGAACGTATTTTTCTTACGCGATGCTTGGTAAAGGGTAGAGTATGTGAGCTCATTATTGACACGGGTAGTTGCACGAATGTGGTTTCTTCCACCTTAGTAGACAAGTTGAAGTGGCCTACTACGGTTCACCCTAAGCCATACAAGCTACATTGGTTGAGTGATGGTAGTGATGTGCGAGTCACGAAGCAAGCCTTAATTGCCTTCTCTATAGGCAAATTCAAAGATGAAGTCTTATGTGATGTGTGTGACATGGATGCTTGTCACCTCCTTTTGGGGCGACCTTGGCAATATGATAGGTATGTCAAGTATGATGGTAGGGCGAATGTCTACATAGCGAAGGTGGGGAAAAAAAGGACAAAGACTCAAGCCTTTGAGCACCATAGCTAAACCTAAGGAGGTGTTATTCTTGAATGAGCAACAATTTGAACATGAGTTTGCACAAGAGGGAAGGGCTTTCATTCTTCTCGCCAATCCTACGACTGATGAGGTAGATTCGAAATTTCCAAAGTGTTTGCAACGAGTACTTGAGGAGTTCAAGGATGTATTTCCGGAAGATTTGCCACCTGGTTTGCCACCCATTCGAGGTATTGAGCATCAAATCGATCTAGTTCCCGTGCTTCATTGCCAAATAAAGCAAGCTTATAGGTGCAATCCTCAAGAGACAAGGGAGTTGCAACGTCGATTTGAAGAGCTCATGGTAAGAGGTTATGTAAGAGAGAGCATGAGCCCGTGTGCGGTTCCTACACTTTTGGTACCTAAGAAGGATGGTACATGGCGCATGTGTATTGATTCAAGGGCCATAAACAACATCACCATCAAGTATAGATTTCCGATCCCGAGGTTAGATGATTTACTTGATGAATTGCATGGTTCCACTTGTTTTCTCTAAAATTGATTTGCGTAGTGGTTATCACCAAATTAGAATGAGGGAGGGTGACGAGTGGAAGACGGCTTTTAAGACTAAACTAGGGTTGTACGAGTGGTTGGTAATGCCTTTTGGGTTGTCAAATGCTCCTAGTACATTTATGCGATTGATGAACGAAGTCTTGAAGCCTTTCATTGGCAAGTATGTGGTGGTATATCTCGATGATATACTCGTGTATAGTCGAAGTGTGGTGGATCATTTGAGCCATTTGAGGGCCGTGGTTCGAGGCTTTGAGGAAGCAAAAGCTCTATGGCAAGTTGGAAAAGTGTTCGTTTTTGGTGCCAAGTGTAACTTTTCTTGGTTACATTGTGTCAAGTGAAGGCGTTTCGTTGATCCTTCCAAAGTAGCAGCCTATAAAAACGTGGCCTATTCCTTCATCCATCACCGAGGTACTGGTCGTTTCATGGTCTTGCTTCGTTTTATAGACGTTTTGTGAAGGGTTTTAGTAGTGTTGTTGCACCATTGACTCGAATGTATTAAGAAGGGGAGGTTTGAATGGAGTGGGGCTGCCCAACAAGCATTTGAAACAATTAAGGACCTCCTAAGCAACACGCCAATTCTTGCATTACCGGATTTTTCTAAACCATTCGAAGTAGAGTGTGATGCTAGTGGTGTGGGCATTGGGGCGCTTTTGGTGCAAGAGAAGAGACCCATTGCTTATTTTAGTGAGAAATTGGGTGGGGCTCGATTAAATTACTCGACTTATGACAAGGAGTTTTATGCTATTGTGAGGGCATTGAATCATTGGAGCCATTACTTGAGGCCTAGTCACTTCGTCTTGCATTCGGATCATGAGGCCTTGAAACATATCCATGGACAAAGAAAAATTGAATCCAAGACATGCTAAATGGGTGGAATTCCTCCAATCATTTAATTTTTCATCCAAGTATAAAGAGGGGAAGTCGAATATTGTGGCTGATGCATTGTCTAGGAGGTATTCTTTGTTGGGTGTGTTGCATTCTAGGCTCCTTGGCTTCGATCTTATTAAGGAGTATTATGAAGGAGATGTTGATTTCAAGCCTATCATGGAGGCTTGTGGGAAGGGGGCCGTCGGTACCTATGTGGTGCAAGAGGGTTTCCTTTTCAAGGGGAATCGTTTGTGTGTGCCTAAGTGTTCTATTCGGGAGTTGTTAGTGAGAGAGGCGCATGGAGGTGGCATTGCGGGGCATTTTGGCATTAACAAGACCTTAGCCATCTTACACGAACACTTCTATTGGCCCAAGATGCAAGGGGATGTACAAGGAGTATTGGCTCGATGTGCTAGTTGTCAAAAGGCCAAGAGCACGTTTCACCATGGTTTGTATACTCCGCTACCAGTTCCGGAATTTCCTTGGGATGATGTGTCAATGGACTTTATTGTGGGGTTGCCTCGAACTCAAAGAGGCAAGGATTCCATTATGGTCGTGGTGGATAGGTTTTCTAAGATGGCACACTTCATTCCATGCCATAAACCGATGATGCAAGCAAGGTAGCAACATTGTACTTCCAAGAGATACTTCGTTTGCATGGAGTGCCTAAGACTATTGTGAGTGATAGGGACACCAAATTTATGAGCTACTTTTGGAAGACATTGTGGAAACTATTGGGGACCAAGCTGTGTTTTAGTACATCACACCACCCTCAAACGGATGGACGACCGAAGTCACCAATAGGACCTTGGGAGCTTTACTTCGAGGTTTGGTGAGCAAGAGCACCAAGGATTGGGACATGAAATTGGCGCACGCTGAATTTGCTTACAATAGAGCACCAACTTATGCTACTAAGTGTTCACCTTTTGAAGTCGTTTATGGTGTCACTCCACGCATTCCTTTAGATTTGGTTCCATTGCCTAAAGAGGAGTATGTGCTGGACGCCAAGGAAAAGGCAGCAGCTATGTTGAAGTTGCATGCGCAAGTTAGGGCTCGAATTGAACAAGTAAATGAGAGGTATAAGAAGCTTGCCAACAAAAACCGACGACAACATTCCTATGAGGTGGGTGATTTAGTGTGGTTGCACTTGAGAAAGGAGAGGTTTCCTAACTTAAGGAAGAATAAATTGATGCCCGAATCCGAAGGCCCTTTCCAAATTGTCGAGAAGATCAACGACAATGCCTTCAAGCTCGAGTTGCCTAGTGATTATGGGGTAAGTGCTACCTTCAACATTGGAGATCTGTCGCCTTATTTGCATGATGATGAGGATGCTCAATTGAGGACAATTGTTTCTGAAGAAGGGGAGGATGATACGGGAGTAGATGAGGATCATCTTGCTCAATTGGTTGCTCTTGGTTCGAAGGTTCCTCAGTTGGAGTTGGGTTCTATGCATGGCGTGATAGCTGGATTCTTTGCTACCAAAGAGTGCGTGTGCATGATCACTAACTTGGGGCAAGGTGCGTAATGTATCCATGCTACACTTCTAGTTCTGTTAGGAGTGTAGATGTGGCGTGTGTGTCTTAGTATCTTTTAGTGTTTGAGTTTTGTTAGGAGTTTATGTTCTCTAGGAGATAGATTATAAGATTCAACCTTAGAGTTTCTTATCTATCTTTTAGAGTTGGATTAGGATTATGACTTAGGGACTTGTCCTAAGCATAGTAGGAGTTGTTTTTGCTTTGTTATAAATATTTTAGGATGTACGTGAGTTATGGACAGTGAATTAATCGAAAGTTTTGCTTTGTGTTAACCTTAAGTGTTAAACAAATCTCTTGAAGTTGGTGGCTTAGCCTTTATGCTTCAAAACCCTTAAATCACATTGTGGTGCCTTGCTTTATCAATTGATTTAGGATCTATCGTTCGTTTGTGTTATTTTAATCATAATTTCCGCACTCGTGTTTAATCCTACAAGATTAAATACATCAGTTAGTTATTATGTAATTGAATTGAACGAATGAGTTAATCAAATAACAAAAATAAAACACTCGAGTAAGTTATAATGTAATTGAATTGAATGAAAGAAGTTATTCAAATAACTAAATAAAACACTTGAGTAAGTTATAATGTAATTAAATTAAACGAAAGAGTTAATCAAATAATTAAATAAAACACTCGAGTAAGTTATAATGTAATTGAATTGATCGAAGGAGTTAATCAAATAACTAAATAAAATACTCGAGTATGTTTTAATGTAATTGAATTGAACGAAAGGAGTTAATCAAATAACTAAATAAAACACTCGAGTAAGTTATAATGTAATTGAATTGAACGGATGAGTTAATCAAATAACTAAATAAAATACATGAGTAAGTTATAAGTAATTGAATTGAAAGAAGACGTTAATCAAATAACAAAAGAAACCACTCGAGTAAGTTATTATGTAATTAAATTGAACGAAAGAGTTAATCAAATAACAAAATAAAACACTTGAGTAAGTTATAATGTAATTGAATTGAACGGAGGAGTTAATTAAATAACTAAATAAACCACTTGAGTAACTTATTATGTAATTGAATTGAACGAATGAGTTAATCAAATAATTAAATAAAACACTCGAGTAAGTTATTATGTAATTGAATTGAACGAAGGAGTTAATCAAATAATTAAATAAAACACTCGAGTAAGTTTTTATGTAATTGAATTGAACGAATGAGTTAATCAAATAACTAAATAAAACACTCGAGTAAGTTATTATGTAATTGAATTGAACGAATGAGTTAATCAAATAACTAAATAAAACACTCCAGTAAGTTATTATGTAATTGGATAGAACGAATGAGTTAATCAAATAACTAAATAAAAGACTCGAGTAAGTTATAATGTAATTGAATTGAACGAAAGAGTTAACCAAATAACTAAATAAAGCACTCGAGTAAGTTATTATGTAATTGAATTGAACGAATGAGTTATTCAAATAACTAAATAAAACACTCGAGTAAGCTATTATGTAATTGAATTGAACGAATGAGTTAATCAAATAACTAATTATAACACTCGAGTAAGTTATATTGTAATTGAATTGAACGAAAGGAGTTAATCAAATAACTAAATAAAACACTTGAGTAAGTTGTAATGTAATTGAATTGAACGAAGGAGCTAATCAAATAATTAAATAAAACACTCGAGTAAGTTATTATGTAATTGAATTGAACGAATGAGTTAATCAAATAACTAAATAAAACACTCGAGTAAGTTATTATGTAATTGAATTGAACGAATGAGTTTATCAAATAACTAAACAAAACACTCGAGTAAGTTATAATGTAATTTAATTGAACGAATGAGTTAATCAAATAACTAAATAAAACACTCGAGTAAGTTATTATGTAATTGAATTGAACGAAGGAGTTAATCAAATAATTAAATAAAACACTCGAGTAAGTTTTCATGTAATTGAATTGAACGAATGAGTTAATCAAATAACTAAATAAAACACTCGAGTAAGTTATTATGTAATTGAATTGAACGAATGAGTTAATCAAATAACTAAATAAAACACTCCAGTAAGTTATTATGTAATTGGATTGAACGAATGAGTTAATCAAATAACTAAATAAAAGACTCGAGTAAGTTATAATGTAATTGAATTGAACGAAAGAGTTAACTAAATAACTAAATAAAACACTCGAGTAAGTTATTATGTAATTGAATTGAACGAATGAGTTATTCAAATAACTAAATAAAACACTCGAGTAAGCTATTATGTAATTGAATTGAACGAATGAGTTAATCAAATAACTTATTATAACACTCGAGTAAGTTATATTGTAATTGAATTGAACGAAAGGAGTTAATCAAATAACTAAATAAAACACTTGAGTAAGTTGTAATGTAATTGAATTGAACGAAGGAGCTAATCAAATAATTAAATAAAACAGTCGAGTAAGTTATTATGTAATTGAATTGAACGAATGAGTTAATCAAATAACTAAATAAAACACTCGAGTAAGTTATTATGTAATTGAATTGAACGAAGGAGTTAATCAAATAATTAAATAAAACACTCGAGTAAGTTTTTATGTAATTGAATTGAACGAATGAGTTAATCAAATAACTAAATAAAACACTCGAGTAAGTTATTATGTAATTGAATTGAACGAATGAGTTAATCAAATAACTAAATAAAACACTCCAGTAAGTTATTATGTAATTGGATTGAACGAATGAGTTAATCAAATAACTAAATAAAAGACTCGAGTAAGTTATAATGTAATTGAATTGAACGAAAGAGTTAACCAAATAACTAAATAAAACACTCGAGTAAGTTATTATGTAATTGAATTGAACGAATGAGTTATTCAAATAACTAAATAAAACACTCGAGTAAGCTATTATGTAATTGAATTGAACGAATGAGTTAATCAAATAACTAATTATAACACTCGAGTAAGTTATATTGTAATTGAATTGAACAAAAGGAGTTAATCAAATAACTAAATAAAACACTTGAGTAAGTTGTAATGAAATTGAATTGAACGAAGGAGCTAATCAAATAATTAAATAAAACACTCGAGTAAGTTATTATGTAATTGAATCAAATGAAATTCAACTGCATTCAATAAAGCTATTGAATCAAAATGAAACTCAAATGCATTCAACAAAGCTAATTGAATCAAATTAAAGTAAAATGAAGTCATACAAAGCTAATTGAATCAAATGAAAGTCAAATGAAGTCAAACAAAGCTAATTGAATCAAATTCAAGTCAAATGAAGTCAAACAAAGCTAATTGAATCAAATTCAAGTTAAATGAAGTCCAGTAAAGCTAATTGAATCAAATTGAAGTTAAATGATGTCAAACCAAGCTAATTGAATCAAATGAAAGTCAAATAAAGTCAAACATAGCTAATAGAATCAAATTAAAATCAAATGCATTCAACAAAGCTAATTGAATCAAATGAAACTCAAATGCATTTAATAAAAAGTAAATTGAATCAAATTAAAGTCAAATGAAGTTAATCAAAGCTAATTGTATCAAATGAAACTCAAATGAAGTCAAATAAACCTAATTGAATCAAATGAAACTCAAATGCATTCAACAAAGATAATTGAATCAAATAAAATTCAAATGCATTCAACAAACCTAATTGAATCAAATGAAACTCAAATGCATTCAACAAAGCTAATTGAATCAAATTCAACTCAAATGAAGTCAAACGAAGCTAATTGAATTAAATGAAAGTCAAATGAAGTCAAATCAAGCTAATGGAATCAAATGAAACTCAAATGCATTCAACAAAGCTAATGGAATCAAATGAAACTCAAATGCATTCAACAATGCTAATTGAATCATATGAAACTCAAATGCATTCAACAATGCTAATTGAATCAAATTAAAGTCAAATCAAGTCAAACAAAACTAATTGAATCAAATGATACTCAAATGCATTCAACAAAGCTAATTGAATCAAATGGAACTCAAATACATTCAACAAAGCTAATCGAATCAAATGAAACTCAAATGCATTCAACAAAGCTAATTGTATCAAATGAAAGTCAAATGAAGTCAAATAAAGCTAATTAAATCAAATGAATGTCAAATAAAGTCAAACATAGCTAATAGAATCAAAGGAAACTCAAATTCATTCAACAAAGCTAATTGAATCAAATGAAACTCAAATGCATTAAACAAAGCTAATTGAATCAATTTATAGTCAAATGTAGGCAATCAAAACTAATTGTATCAAATGAAAGTCAAATGAAGTCAAATAAAGCTAATTGAATCAAATGAAACTCAAATCCATTCAACAAAGATAATTGAATCAAATAAAATTCAAATGCATTCAACAAAGCTAATTGAATCAAATTAAAGTAAAATGAAGTCAGATAAAGCTAATTGAATCAAATGAAAGTCAAACAAAGTCAAACATCGCTAATCAAAATAAATGAAACTCAAATGCATTCTACAAAGCTAATTGAATCAAATTAAAGTCAAATGAAGTCAAACATAGCTAATTGAATCAATTGGAACTTAAATGCATTCAAAAAAGCTAATTGAATCAAATGAAACTCAAATGCATTCATCAAAGCTAATTGAATCAAATTCAAGTCAAATGAAGTCAAACAAAGCTAATTAAATTAAATGAAAGTCAAATGAAATCAAATCAAGCTAATTGAATCAGATGAAACTCAATGGCATTCAACAAAGCTAATTGAATCAAATGAAACTCAAATGCATTCAACAAAGCTAATTGAATCAAATGAAACTCAAATGCATTCAACAAAGCTAATTGAATCACATTAAAGTCAAATGAAGTCAAACAAAACTTATTGAATCAAATGAAACTCAAATGCATTCAATAATGCTAATTGAATCAAATAAACTCAAACGCATTCAACAAAGCTAATTGAATCAAATTCAAGTCAAATGAAGTCACACAAAGCTAATTGAACCAAATTAAAGTTAAATGAAGTTAAACCAAGCTAATTGAATCAAATGAAACTCAAATGCATTTAACAAAGCTAATTGAATCAAATTAATGTCAAATGAAGGCAATCAAAGCTAATTGTATCAAATGAAAGTCAAATGAAGTCAAATAAAGCTAATTGAATCAATTGAAACTCAAATCCATTCAACAAAGATAATTGAATCAAATAAAATTCAAATGCATTCAACAAAACTAATTTAATCAAATTAAAGTAAAATGAAGTCAGATAAAGCTAATTGAATAAAATGAAAGTCAAACAAAGTCAAATGCATTTTACAAAGCTAATTGAATCATATTAAAGTCAAATGAAATCAAACATAGCTAATTGAATCAAATGGAACTCAAATGCATTCAACAAAGCTAATTGAATCAAATGAAACTCAAATGCATTCAACAAAGCTAATTGTATCAAATCAAAGTCAAATGAAGTCAAATAAAGTTAATTGAATCAAATGAAACTCAAATGCATTCAACAAAGCTAATTGAATCAAATTCAAGTCAAATGAAGTCAAACAAAGCTAATTGAATTAAATGAAAGTCAAAAGAAGTCAAATCAAGCTAATTGAATCAGATGAAACTCAAATGCATTCAACAAAGCTAATTGAATTACATGAAACTCAAATGCATTCAACAAAGTTAATTGAATCAAATGAAACTCAAATGCATTCAACAAAGCTAATTGAATCAAATTAAAGTCAAATGAATTCAAACAAAACTTATTGAATCAAATGAAACTCAAATGCATTCAACAAAGCTAATTGAATCAAATGAAACTCAAATGCATTCAACAAAGCTAATTGAATCAAATTAAAGTCAAATGAAGTCAAACAAAACTTATTGAATTAAATGAAACTCAAATGCATTCAATAATGCTAATTGAATCTAAGAAACTCAAATGCATTCAACAAAGCTAATTTAATCAATTTTAAGTCAAATGAAGTCAAACAAAGCTAATTGATTCAAATGATAGTGAAATGAATTCATACAAAGCTAATTGAATCAAATGAAACTCAAACGTATTCTACAAAGCTAATTGAGTCAAATGAAACTCAAATGCATTCTACAAAGCTAATTGAATCAAATTAAAGTCAAATGAAGTCAAACAAAGCTAATTGAATCAGATTAAAGTTAAATAAACTCAAACCAAGTTAATTGAATCAAATAAAAATCAAACGAAGTCAAACATAGCTAATATAATTAAATTAAACTCAAATGCATTCAAAAAAGTTGATTGAATCAAATGAAACTCAAATGCATTAAACAAAGCAAGTTGAATCAAATTCAAGTCAAATAAAGTCAAATAAAACATATTGAATCAAATGAAACTCAAATGCATTCAATAAAGCTAATTGAATCAAAATGAAACTCAAATGCATTCAACAAAGCTAATTGAATCAAATTAAAGTAAAATGAAGTAAAACAAAGCTAATTGAATTAAATGAGAGTCAAATGAAGTCAAACAAAGCTAATTGAATCAAATTCAAGTCAAATGAAGTCAAACAAAGCTAATTGAATCAAATTAAAGTTAAATGAAGTCAAACCAAGCTAATTGAATCAAATAAAAGTCAAATAAAGTCAAACATAGCTAATAGAATCAAATAAAAATCAAATGCATTCAACAAAGCTAATTGAATCAAATGAAACTCAAATGCATTTAACAAAGCTAATTGAATCAAATTAAAGTCAAATGAAGTTAATCAAAGCTAATTGTATCAAATGAAACTCAAATAAAGTCAAATAAAGCTAATTGAATCAAATGAAACTCAAATGCATTCAACAAAGATAATTGAATCAAATAAAATTCAAATGCATTCAACAAAGCTAATTGAATCAAATGAAACTCAAATGCATTCAACAAAGCTAATTGAATCAAATTAAAGTAAAATGAAGTCAAACAAAGCTAATTGAATCAAATGAAAGTCAAATGAAGTAAAACAAAGATAATTGAATCAAATGAAAGTCAAACAAAGTCCAACATAACTAATAGAATTAAATGAAACTCAAATGTATTCAACAAAGCTAATTGAGTCAAATGAAACTCAAATGCATTCTACAAAGCTAATTGAATCAAATGAAATTCAACTGCATTCAATAAAGCTATTGAATCAAAATGAAACTCAAATGCATTCAACAAAGCTAATTGAATCAAATTAAAGTAAAATGAAGTCAAACAAAGCTAATTGAATCAAATGAAAGTCAAATGAAGTCAAACAAAGCTAATTTAATCAAATGAAAGTCAAACAAAGTCCAACATAACTATTAAATGAAACTCAAATGTATTCAACAAAGCTAATTGAGTAAAATGAAACTCAAATGCATTTTACAAAGCTAATTGAATCAAATGAAATTCAAATGCATTCAATAAAGCTAATTGAATCAAAATGAAACTCAAATGCATTCAACAAAGCTAATTGAATCAAATTAAAAGTAAAATGAAGTCAAACAAAGCTAATTGAATCAAATGAAAGTCAAATGAAGTCAAACAAAGCTAATTGAATCAAATTCAAGTCAAATGAAGTCAAACAAAGCTAATTGAATCAAATTGAAGTTAAATGAAGTCAAACCAAGCTAATTGAATCAACTGAAAGTCAAATAAAGTCAAACATAGCTAATAGAATCAAATTAAAATCAAATGCATTCAACAAAGCTAATTGAATCAAATGAAACTCAAATGCATTTAACAAAAAGCAAATTGAATCAAATTAAAGTCAAATGAAGGTAATCAAAGCTAATTGTATCAAATGAAACTCAAATGAAGTCAAATAAAGCTAATTGAATCAAATGAAACTCAAATGCATTCAACAAAGATAATTGAATCAAATAAAATTCAAATGCATTCAACAAACCTAATTGAATCAAATGAAATTCAAATGCATTCAACAAAGCTAATGGAATCAAATTCAACTCAAATGAAGTCAAACGAAGCTAATTGAATTAAATGAAAGTCAAATGAAGTCAACTCAAGCTAATAGAATCAAATGAAACTCAAATGCATTCAACAAAGCTAATTGAATCAAATGAAACTCAAATGCATTCAACAATGCTAATTGAATCATATGAAACTCAAATGCATTCAACAATGCTAATTGAATCAAATTAAAGTCAAATCAAGTCAAACAAAACTAATTCAATCAAATGATACTCAAATGCATTCAACAAAGCTAATTGAATCAAATGAAAGTCAAATGAAGTCAAATAAAGCTAATTGAATCAAATGAAACTCAAATGCATTCAACAAAGCTAATTGAATCAAATTCAACTCAAATGAAGTCAAACAAAGCTAATTGAATTAAATGAAAGTCAAATGAAGTCAAATCAAGCTAATGGAATCAAATGAAACTCAAATGCATTCAACAAAGCTAATTGAATCAAATGAAACTCAAATGCATTCAACAATGCTAATTGAATCAAATTAAAGTCAAATGAAGTCAAACAAAACTAATTGAATCAAATGAAACTCAAATGCATTCAACAAAGCTAATTGAATCAAATGAAACTCAAATACATTCAACAAAGCTAATTGAATCAAATGAAACTCAAATGCATTCAACAAAGCTAATTGAATCAAATGAAAGTCAAATGAAGTCAAACAAAGCTAATTAAATCAAATGAATGTCAAATAAAGTCAAACATAGCTAATAGAATCAAAGGAAACTCAAATGCATTCAACAAAGCTAATTGAATCAAATGAAACTCAAATGCATTTAACAAAGCTAATTGAATCAATTTAAAGTCAAATGTAGGCAATCAAAGCTAATTGTATCAAATGAAAGTCAAATGAAGTCAAATAAAGCTAATTGAATCAAATGAAACTCAAATCCATTCAACAAAGATAATTGAATCAAATAAAATTCAAATGCATTCAACAAAGCTAATTGAATCAAATTAAAGTAAAATGAAGTCAGATAAAGCTAATTGAATCAAATGAAAGTCAAACAAAGTCAAACATAGCTAATCAAAATAAATGAAACTCAAATGCATTCTACAAAGCTAATTGAATCAAATTAAAGTCAAATGAAGTCAAACATAGCTAATTGAATCAATTGGAACTTAAATGCATTCAAAAAAGCTAATTGAATCAAATGAAACTCAAATGCATTCATCAAAGCTAATTGAATCAAATTCAAGTCAAATGAAGTCAAACAAAGCTAATTAAATTAAATGAAAGTCAAATGAAATCAAATCAAGCTAATTGAATCAGATGAAACTCAATGGCATTCAACAAAGCTAATTGAATCAGATGAAACTCAAATGCATTCAACAAAGCTAATTGAATCAAATGAAACTCAAATGCATTCAACAAAGCTAATTGAATCAAATTAAAGTCAAATGAAGTCAAACAAAACTTATTGAATCAAATGAAACTCAAATGCATTCAATAATGCTAATTGAATCAAAGAAACTCAAATGCATTCAACAAAGCTAATTGAATCAAATTCAAGTCAAATGAAGTCACACAAAGCTAATTGAACCAAATTAAAGTTAAATGAAGTTAAACCAAGCTAATTGAATCAAATGAAACTCAAATGCATTTAACAAAGCTAATTGAATCAAATTAATGTCAAATGAAGGCAATCAAAGCTAATTGTATCAAATGAAAGTCAAATGAAGTCAAATAAAGCTAATTGAATCAATTGAAACTCAAATCCATTCAACAAAGATAATTGAATCAAATAAAATTCAAATGCATTCAACAAAACTAATTGAATCAAATTAAAGTAAAATGAAGTCAGATAAAGCTAATTGAATAAAATGAAAGTCAAACAAAGTCAAATGCATTTTACAAAGCTAATTGAATCAAATTAAAGTCAAATGAAGTCAAACATAGCTAATTGAATCAAATGGAACTCAAATGCATTCAACAAAGCTAATTGAATCAAATGAAACTCAAATTCATTCAACAAAGCTAATTGTATCAAATCAAAGTCAAATGAAGTCAAATAAAGCTAATTGAATCAAATGAAACTCAAATGCATTCAACAAAGCTAATTGAATCAAATTCAAGTCAAATGAAGTCAAACAAAGCTAATTGAATCAAATGAAAGTCAAATGAAGTCAAATCAAGCTAATTGAATCAAATGAAACTCAAATGCATTCAACAAAGCTAATTGAATCAAATGAAACTCAAATGCATTCAACAAAGCTAATTGAATCAAATGAAACTCAAATGCATTCAACAAAGCTAATTGAATCAAATTAAAGTCAAATGAAGTCAAACAAAACTAATTGAATCAAATGAAACTCAAATGCATTCAACAAAGCTAATTGAATCAAATGAAACTCAAATGCATTCAACAAAGCTAATTGAATCAAATTAAAGTCAAATGAAGTCAAACAAAACTTATTGAATTAAATGAAACTCAAATGCATTCAATAATGCTAATTGAATCTAAGAAACTCAAATGCATTCAACAAAGCTAATTTAATCAATTTTAAGTCAAATGAAGTCAAACAAAGCTAATTGATTCAAATGATAGTGAAATGAATTCATACAAAGCTAATTGAATCAAATGAAACTCAAATGTATTCAACAAAGCTAATTGAGTCAAATGAAACTCAAATGCATTCTACAAAGCTAATTGAATCAAATTAAAGTCAAATGAAGTCAAACAAAGCTAATTGAATCAAATTAAAGTTAAATAAACTCAAACCAAGTTAATTGAATCAAATAAAAATCAAATGAAGTCAAACATAGCTAATATAATTAAATTAAACTCAAATGCATTCAACAAAGTTGATTGAATCAAATGAAACTCAAATGCATTAAACAAAGCTAGTTGAATCAAATTCAAGTCAAATAAAGTCAAATAAAACATATTGAATCAAATGAAACTCAACTGCATTCAATAAAGCTATTGAATCAAAATGAAACTCAAATGCATTCAACAAAGCTAATTGAATCAAATTAAAGTAAAATGAAGTTAAACAAAGCTAATTGAATCAAATGAGAGTCAAATGAAGTCAAACAAAGCTAATTGAATCAAATTCAAGTCAAATGAAGTCAAACAAAGCTAATTGAATCAAATTAAAGTTAAATGAAGTCAAACCAAGCTAATTGAATCAAATGAAAGTCAAATAAAGTCAAACATAGCTAATAGAATCAAATTAAAATCAAATGCATTCAACAAATCTAATTGAATCAAATGAAACTCAAATGCATTTAACAAAGCTAATTGAATCAAATTAAAGTCAAATGAAGTTAATCAAAGCTAATTGTATCAAATGAAACTCAAATAAAGTCAAATAAAGCTAATTGAATCAAATGAAACTCAAATGCATTCAACAAAGATAATTGAATCAAATAAAATTCAAATGCATTCAACAAAGCTAATTGAATCAAATGAAACTCAAATGCATTCAACAAAGCTAATTGAATCAAATTAAAGTAAAATGAAGTCAAACAAAGCTAATTGAATCAAATGAAAGTCAAATGAAGTCAAACAAAGCTAATTGAATCAAATGAAAGTCAAACAAAGTCCAACATAACTAATAGAATTAAATGAAACTCAAATGTATTCAACAAAGCTAATTGAGTCAAATGAAACTCAAATGCATTCTACAAAGCTAATTGAATCAAATGAAACTCAAATGCATTCAACAAAGCTAATTGAATCAAAATGAAACTCAAATGCATTCAACAAAGCTAATTGAATCAAATTAAAGTAAAATGAAGTCAAACAAAGCTAATTGAATCAAATGAAAGTCAAATGAAGTCAAACAAAGCTAATTGAATCAAATGAAAGTCAAACAAAGTCCAAATAACTAATTAAATGAAACTCAAATGCATTCAACAAAGCTAATTATATCAAATGAAACTCAAATGCATTCAACAAAGCTAATTGAATCAAATGAAATTCAAAAGCATTCAATAAAGCTAATTGAATCAAAATGAAACTCAAATGCATTCAACAAAGCTAATTGAATCAAATTAAAGTAAAATGAAGTCAAACAAAGCTAATTGAATCAAATGAAAGTCAAATGAAGTCAAACAAAGCTAATTGAATCAAATTCAAGTCAAATGAAGTCAAACAAAGCTAATTGAATCAAATTGAAGTTAAATGAAGTCAAACCAAGCTAATTGAATCAAATGAAAGTCAAATAAAGTCAAACATAGCTAATAGAATCAAATTAAAATCAAATGCATTCAACAAAGCTAATTGAATCAAATGAAGCTCAAATGCATTTAATAAAAAGCAAATTGAATCAAATTAAAGTCAAATGAAGGTAATCAAAGCTAATTGTATCAAATGAAACTCAAATGAAGTCAAATAAAGCTAATTGAATCAAATGAAACTCAAATGCATTCAACAAAGATAATTGAATCAAATAAAATTCAAATGCATTCAACAAACCTAATTGAATCAAATGAAACTCAAATGCATTCAACAAAGCTAATTGAATCAAATTCAACTCAAATGAAGTCAAACGAAGCTAATTGAATTAAATGAAAGTCAAATGAAGTCAAATCAAGCTAATAGAATCAAATGAAACTCAAATGCATTCAACAAAGCTAATTGAATCAAATGAAACTCAAATGCATTCAACAATGCTAATTGAATCATATGAAACTCAAATGCATTCAACAATGCTAATTGAATCAAATTAAAGTCAAATCAAGTCAAACAAAACTAATTGAATCAAATGATACTCAAATGCATTCAACAAAGCTAATTGAATCAAATGAAAGTCAAATGAAGTCAAATAAAGCTAATTGAATCAAATGAAACTCAAATGCATTCAACAAAGCTAATTGAATCAAATTCAACTCAAATGAAGTCAAACGAAGCTAATTGAATTAAATGAAAGTCAAATGAAGTCAAATCAAGCTAATGGAATCAAATGAAACTCAAATGCATTCAACAAAGCTAATGAAATCAAATGAAACTCAAATGCATTCAACAATGCTAATTGAATCATATGAAACTCAAATGCATTCAACAATGCTAATTGAATCAAATTAAAGTCAAATCAAGTCAAACAAAACTAATTGAATCAAATGATACTCAAATGCATTCAACAAAGCTAATTGAATCAAATGGAACTCAAATACATTCAACAAAGCTAATCGAATCAAATGAAACTCAAATGCATTCAACAAAGCTAATTGTATCAAATGAAAGTCAAATGAAGTCAAATAAAGCTAATTGAATCAAATGAAACTCAAATGCATTCAACAAAGCTAATTGAATCAAATTTAACTAAAATGAAGTCAAACAAAGCTAATTGAATTAAATGAAAGTCAAATGAAGTCAAATCAAGCTAATTGAATCAAATGAAACTCAAATGCATTCAACAAAGCTAATTGAATCAAATGAAACTCAAATGCATTCAACAAAGCTAATTAAATCATATGAAACTCAAATGCATTCAACAATGCTAATTGAATCAAATCAAAGTCCAATGAAGTCAAACAAAACTTATTGAATCAAATGAAACTCAAATGCATTCAATAAAGCTAATTAAATCAAATGAAACTCAAATGCATTCAACAAAGCTAATTGAATCAAATTCAAGTCAAATGAAGTCAAATAAAGGTAATTGAATCAAATGAATGTCAAATGAAGTCAAACATAGCTAATAGAATCAAATGAAACTCAAATGTATTCAACAAAGCTAATTGAGTCAAATGAAACTCAAAAGCATTCTACAAAGCTAATTGAATCAAATGTAACTCAAGTGCATTCAACAAAGCTAATTGAATCAAATTAAAGTCAAATGAAGTCAAACGAAGCTAATTGAATCAAATGAAAGTCAAATGAAGTCAAGCAAAGCTAATTGAATCAAATGAAAGTCAAAAACATAGTCAAACATAGCTAATAGAATCAAATGTAACTCAAATACATTCAACAAAGCTAATTGAATTAAATGATTCTCAAATGCATTCAAGAAAGCTAATTGTATCAAATGAAAGTCAAATGAAGTCAAATAAAGCTAATTGAATCAAATGAAACTCAAATGCATTCAACAAAGCTAATTGAATCAAATTCAACTCAAATGAATTCAAACAAAGCTAATTGAATCAAATGAAATTCAACTGCATTCAATAAAGCTATTGAATCAAAATGAAACTCAAATGCATTCAACAAAGCTAATTGAATCAAATTAAAGTAAAATGAAGTCAAACAAAGCTAATTGAATCAAATGAAAGTCAAATGAAGTCAAACAAAGCTAATTGAATCAAATTCAAGTCAAATGAAGTCAAACAAAGCTAATTGAATCAAATTGAAGTTAAATGAAGTCAAACCAAGCTAATTGAATCAACTGAAAGTCAAATAAAGTCAAACATAGCTAATAGAATCAAATTAAAATCAAATGCATTCAACAAAGCTAATTGAATCAAATGAAACTCAAATGCATTTAATAAAAAGCAAATTGAATCAAATTAAAGTCAAATGAAGTTAATCAAAGCTAATTGTATCAAATGAAACTCAAATGAAGTCAAATAAAGCTAATTGAATCAAATGAAACTCAAATGCATTCAACAAAGATAATTGAATCAAATAAAATTCAAATGCATTCAACAAAGCTAATTGAATCAAATGAAACTCAAATGCATTCAACAAAGCTAATTGAATCAAATTCAACTCAAATGAAGTCAAACGAAGCTAATTGAATTAAATGAAAGTCAAATGAAGTCAAATCAAGCTAATAGAATCAAATGAAACTCAAATGCATTCAACAAAGCTAATTGAATCAAATGAAACTCAAATGCATTCAACAATGCTAATTGAATCATATGAAACTCAAATGCATTCAACAATGCTAATTGAATCAAATTAAAGTCAAATCAAGTCAAACAAAACTAATTGAATCAAATGATACTCAAATGCATTCAACAAAGCTAATTGAATCAAATGAAAGTCAAATGAAGTCAAATAAAGCTAATTGAATCAAATGAAACTCAAATGCATTCAACAAAGCTAATTGAATCAAATTCAACTCAAATGAAGTCAAACGAAGCTAATTGAATTAAATGAAAGTCAAATGAAGTCAAATCAAGCTAATGGAATCAAATGAAACTCAAATGCATTCAACAAAGCTAATGAAATCAAATGAAACTCAAATGCATTCAACAATGCTAATTGAATCATATGAAACTCAAATGCATTCAACAATGCTAATTGAATCAAATTAAAGTCAAATCAAGTCAAACAAAACTAATTGAATCAAATGATACTCAAATGCATTCAACAAAGCTAATTGAATCAAATGGAACTCAAATACATTCAACAAAGCTAATCGAATCAAATGAAACTCAAATGCATTCAACAAAGCTAATTGTATCAAATGAAAGTCAAATGAAGTCAAACAATGCTAATTGAATCAAATGAAACTCAAATGCATTCAACAAAGCTAATTGAATCAAATGCAACTCAAAATGAAGTCAAACAAAGCTAATTGAATTAAATGAAAGTCAAATGAAGTCAAATCAAGCTAATTGAATCAAATGAAACTCAAATGCATTCAACAAAGCTAATTGAATCAAATGAAACTCAAATGCATTCAACAAAGCTAATTAAATCATATGAAACTCAAATGCATTCAACAATGCTAATTGAATCAAATCAAAGTCCAATGAAGTCAAACAAAACTTATTGAATCAAATGAAACTCAAATGCATTCAATAAAGCTAATTAAATCAAATGAAACTCAAATGCATTCAACAAAGCTAATTGAATCAAATTCAAGTCAAATGAAGTCAAATAAAGGTAATTGAATCAAATGAATGTCAAATGAAGTCAAACATAGCTAATAGAATCAAATGAAACTCAAATGTATTCAACAAAGCTAATTGAGTCAAATGAAACTCAAAAGCATTCTACAAAGCTAATTGAATCAAATGTAACTCAAGTGCATTCAACAAAGCTAATTGAATCAAATTAAAGTCAAATGAAGTCAAACGAAGCTAATTGAATCAAATGAAAGTCAAATGAAGTCAAGCAAAGCTAATTGAATCAAATGAAAGTCAAAAACATAGTCAAACATAGCTAATAGAATCAAATGTAACTCAAATACATTCAACAAAGCTAATTGAATTAAATGATTCTCAAATGCATTCAAGAAAGCTAATTGTATCAAATGAAAGTCAAATGAAGTCAAATAAAGCTAATTGAATCAAATGAAACTCAAATGCATTCAACAAAGCTAATTGAATCAAATTCAACTCAAATGAATTCAAACAAAGCTAATTGAATCAAATGAAATTCAACTGCATTCAATAAAGCTAATTGAATCAAATGAAACTCAAATGCATTCAACAAAGCTAATTGAATCAAATTAAAGTAAAATGAAGTCAAACAAAGCTAATTGAATCAAATGAAAGTCAAATGAAGTCAAACAAAGCTAATTGAATCAAATTCAAGTCAAATGAAGTCAAACAAAGCTAATTGAATCAAATTGAAGTTAAATGAAGTCAAACCAAGCTAATTGAATCAAATCGAAAGTCAAATAAAGTCAAACATAGCTAATAGAATCAAATTAAAATCAAATGCATTCAACAAAGCTAATTGAATCAAATGAAACTCAAATGCATTTAATAAAAAGCAAATTGAATCAAATTAAAGTCAAATGAAGTTAATCAAAGCTAATTGTATCAAATGAAACTCAAATGAAGTCAAATAAAGCTAATTGAATCAAATGAAACTCAAATGCATTCAACAAAGATAATTGAATCAAATAAAATTCAAATGCATTCAACAAACCTAATTGAATCAAATGAAACTCAAATGCATTCAACAAAGCTAATTGAATCAAATTCAACTCAAATGAAGTCAAACGAAGCTAATTGAATTAAATGAAAGTCAAATGAAGTCAAATCAAGCTAATAGAATCAAATGAAACTCAAATGCATTCAACAAAGCTAATTGAATCAAATGAAACTCAAATGCATTCAACAATGCTAATTGAATCATATGAAACTCAAATGCATTCAACAATGCTAATTGAATCAAATTAAAGTCAAATCAAGTCAAACAAAACTAATTGAATCAAATGATACTCAAATGCATTCAACAAAGCTAATTGAATCAAATGAAAGTCAAATGAAGTCAAATAAAGCTAATTGAATCAAATGAAACTCAAATGCATTCAACAAAGCTAATTGAATCAAATTCAACTCAAATGAAGTCAAACGAAGCTAATTGAATTAAATGAAAGTCAAATGAAGTCAAATCAAGCTAATGGAATCAAATGAAACTCAAATGCATTCAACAAAGCTAATGAAATCAAATGAAACTCAAATGCATTCAACAATGCTAATTGAATCATATGAAACTCAAATGCATTCAACAATGCTAATTGAATCAAATTAAAGTCAAATCAAGTCAAACAAAACTAATTGAATCAAATGATACTCAAATGCATTCAACAAAGCTAATTGAATCAAATGGAACTCAAATACATTCAACAAAGCTAATCGAATCAAATGAAACTCAAATGCATTCAACAAAGCTAATTGTATCAAATGAAAGTCAAATGAAGTCAAATAAAGCTAATTGAATCAAATGAAACTCCAATGCATTCAACAAAGCTAATTGAATCAAATTCAACTAAAATGAAGTCAAACAAAGCTAATTGAATTAAATGAAAGTCAAATGAAGTCAAATCAAGCTAATTGAATCAAATGAAAGTCAAATGCATTCAACAAAGCTAATTGAATCAAATGAAACTCAAATGCATTCAACAAAGCTAATTGAATCAAATTAAAGTCAAATCAAGTCAAACAAAACTAATTGAATCAAATGATACTCAAATGCATTCAACAAAGCTAATTGAATCAAATGGAACTCAAATACATTCAACAAAGCTAATCGAATCAAATGAAACTCAAATGCATTCAACAAAGCTAATTGTATCAAATGAAAGTCAAATGAAGTCAAATAAAGCTAATTGAATCAAATGAAACTCCAATGCATTCAACAAAGCTAATTGAATCAAATTCAACTAAAATGAAGTCAAACAAAGCTAATTGAATTAAATGAAAGTCAAATGAAGTCAAATCAAGCTAATTGAATCAAATGAAACTCAAATGCATTCAACAAAGCTAATTGAATCAAATGAAACTCAAATGCATTCAACAAAGCTAATTAAATCATATGAAACTCAAATGCATTCAACAATGCTAATTGAATCAAATCAAAGTCCAATGAAGTCAAACAAAACTTATTGAATCAAATGAAACTCAAATGCATTCAATAAAGCTAATTAAATAAAATGAAACTCAAATGCATTCAACAAAGCTAATTGAATCAAATTCAAGTCAAATGAAGTCAAATAAAGGTAATTGAATCAAATGAATGTCAAATGAAGTCAAACATAGCTAATAGAATCAAATGAAACTCAAATGTATTCAACAAAGCTAATTGAGTCAAATGAAACTCAAAAGCATTCTACAAAGCTAATTGAATCAAATGTAACTCAAGTGCATTCAACAAAGCTAATTGAATCAAATTAAAGTCAAATGAAGTCAAACGAAGCTAATTGAATCAAATGAAAGTCAAATGAAGTCAAGCAAAGCTAATTGAATCAAATGAAAGTCAAAAACATAGTCAAACATAGCTAATTGAATCAAATGTAACTCAAATACATTCAACAAAGCTAATTGAATTAAATGATTCTCAAATGCATTCAAGAAAGCTAATTGTATCAAATAATAAAGTCAAATGCAGTCAAATAAAGCTAATTGAATCAAATGAAACTCAAATGCATTCAACAAAGCTAATTGAATCAAATTCAACTCAAATGAATTCAAACAAAGCTAATTGAATCAAATGAAATTCAAATGCATTCAATAAAGCTAATTGAATCAAATGAAACTCAAATGCATTCAACAAAGCTAATTGAATCAAATTAAAGTAAAATGAAGTCAAACAAAGCTAATTGAATCAAATGAAAGTCAAATGAAGTCAAACAAAGCTAATTGAATCAAATTCAAGTCAAATGAAGTCAAACAAAGCTAATTGACTCAAATTGAAGTTAAATGAAGTCAAACCAAGCTAATTGAATCAACTGAAAGTCAAATAAAGTCAAACATAGCTAATAGAATCAAATTAAAATCAAATGCATTCAACAAAGCTAATTGAATCAAATGAAACTCAAATGCATTTAATAAAAAAGCAAATTGAATCAAATTAAAGTCAAATGAAGTTAATCAAAGCTAATTGTATCAAATGAAACTCAAATGAAGTCAAATAAAGCTAATGGAATCAAATGAAACTCAAATGCATTCAACAAAGATAATTGAATCAAATAAAATTCAAATGCATTCAACAAACCTAATTGAATCAAATGAAACTCAAATGCATTCAACAAAGCTAATTGAATCAAATGAAACTCAAATCCATTCAACAAAGCTAATTGAATCATTTGAAACTCAAATGCATTCAACAATGCTAATTGAATCAAATCAAAGTCCAATGAAGTCAAACAAAACTTTTTGAATCAAATGAAACTCAAATGCATTCAATAAAGCTAATTAAATCAAATGAAACTCAAATGCATTCAACAAAGCTAATTGAATCAAATTCAATTCAAATGAAGTCAAACAAATGTAATTAAATCAAATGAAAGTCAAATGAAGTCAAACATAGCTAATAGAATCAAATGAAACTCAAATGTATTCAACAAAGCTAATTGAGTCAAATGAAACTCAAAGGCATTCTACAAAGCTAATTGAATCACATGTAACTCAAATGCATTCAACAAAGCTAATTGAATCAAATTAAAGTCAAATGAAGTCAAACAAAGCTAATTGAATCAAATCAAATTCAAATGAAATCAAACAAAGTTAATTGAATCAAATGAAAGTCAAAACAAAGTCAAACATACCTAATAGAATCAAATGAAACTCAAATACATTCAACAAAGCTAATTGAATTAAATAATACTCAAATGCATTCAACAAAGCTAATTGAATCAAATGGAACTCAAATACATTCAACAAAGCTAATTGAATCAAATGAAACTCAAATTCATTCAACAAAGCTAATTGTATCAAATGAAAGTCAAATGAAGTCAAATAAAGCTAATTGAATCAAATGAAACTCAAATGCATTCAACAAAGCTAATTGAATCAAATTCAACTCAAATGAAGTCAAACAAAGCTAATTGAATTAAATGAAAGTCAAATGAAGTCAAATCAAGCTAATTGAATCAAATGAAAGTCAAATGCATTCAACAAAGCTAATTGAATCATATGAAACTCAAATGCATTCAACAATGCTAATTGAATCAAATTAAAGTCAAATCAAGTCAAACAAAACTAATTGAATCAAATGATACTCAAATGCATTCAACAAAGCTAATTGAATCAAATGGAACTCAAATACATTCAACAAAGCTAATCGAATCAAATGAAACTCAAATGCATTCAACAAAGCTAATTGTATCAAATGAAAGTCAAATGAAGTCAAATAAAGCTAATTGAATCAAATGAAACTCCAATGCATTCAACAAAGCTAATTGAATCAAATTCAACTAAAATGAAGTCAAACAAAGCTAATTGAATTAAATGAAAGTCAAATGAAGTCAAATCAAGCTAATTGAATCAAATGAAACTCAAATGCATTCAACAAAGCTAATTGAATCAAATGAAACTCAAATGCATTCAACAAAGCTAATTAAATCATATGAAACTCAAATGCATTCAACAATGCTAATTGAATCAAATCAAAGTCCAATGAAGTCAAACAAAACTTAATGAATCAAATGAAACTCAAATGCATTCAATAAAGCTAATTAAATCAAAATGAAACTCAAATGCATTCAACAAAGCTAATTGAATCAAATTCAAGTCAAATGAAGTCAAATAAAGGTAATTGAATCAAATGAATGTCAAATGAAGTCAAACATAGCTAATAGAATCAAATGAAACTCAAATGTATTCAACAAAGCTAATTGAGTCAAATGAAACTCAAAAGCATTCTACAAAGCTAATTGAATCAAATGTAACTCAAGTGCATTCAACAAAGCTAATTGAATCAAATTAAAGTCAAATGAAGTCAAACGAAGCTAATTGAATCAAATGAAAGTCAAATGAAGTCAAGCAAAGCTAATTGAATCAAATGAAAGTCAAAAACATAGTCAAACATAGCTAATTGAATCAAATGTAACTCAAATACATTCTACAAAGCTAATTGAATTAAATGATTCTCAAATGCATTCAAGAAAGCTAATTGTATCAAATAAAAGTCAAATGCAGTCAAATAAAGCTAATTGAATCAAATGAAACTCAAATGCATTCAACAAAGCTAATTGAATCAAATTCAACTCAAATGAATTCAAACAAAGCTAATTGAATCAAATGAAATTCAACTGCATTCAATAAAGCTATTGAATCAAAATGAAACTCAAATGCATTCAACAAAGCTAATTGAATCAAATTAAAGTAAAATGAAGTCAAACAAAGCTAATTGAATCAAATGAAAGTCAAATGAAGTCAAACAAAGCTAATTGAATCAAATTCAAGTCAAATGAAGTCAAACAAAGCTAATTGACTCAAATTGAAGTTAAATGAAGTCAAACCAAGCTAATTGAATCAGCAAAGTCAAATAAAGTCAAACATAGCTAATAGAATCAAATTAAAATCAAATGCATTCAACAAAGCTAATTGAATCAAATGAAACTCAAATGCATTTAATAAAAAGCAAATTGAATCAAATTAAAGTCAAATGAAGTTAATCAAAGCTAATTGTATCAAATGAAACTCAAATGAAGTCAAATAAAGCTAATGGAATCAAATGAAACTCAAATGCATTCAACAAAGATAATTGAATCAAATAAAATTCAAATGCATTCAACAAACCTAATTGAATCAAATGAAACTCAAATGCATTCAACAAAGCTAATTGAATCAAATGAAACTCAAATCCATTCAACAAAGCTAATTGAATCAATTGAAACTCAAATGCATTCAACAATGCTAATTGAATCAAATGAAAGTCAAATGAAGTCAAACAAAGCTAATTGAATCAAATGAAACTCAAATGCATTCAACAAAGCTAATTAAATCAAATGAAACTCAAATGCATTCAACAAAGCTAATTGAATCAAATTAAATTCAAATGAAGTCAAACAAAGCTAATTGAATCAAATGAAAGTCAAATGAAGTCAAACAAAGCTAATTGAATCAAATGAAACTCAAATGTATTCAACAAAGCTAATTGAATCAAATGAAACTCAAATGCATTCAACAAAGCTAATTGAATCAAATGAAACTCAAATGCATTCAACAAAGCTAATTGAATCAAATTAAAGTCAAATGAAGTCAAACAAAGCTAATTGAATCAAATCAAATTCAAATGAAATCAAACAAAGCTAATTGAATCAAATGAAAGTCAAAACAAAGTCAAACATAGCTAATAGAATCAAATGAAACTCAAATGCATTCAACAAAGCTAATTGAATTAAATAAACTCAAATGCATTCAACAAAGCTAATTGAATCAAATGAAACTCAAATGCATTCAACAAAGCTAATTGAATCAAATGAAACTCAAATGCATTCAACAAAGCTAATTGTATCAAATGAAAGTCAAATGAAGTCAAATAAAGCTAATTGAATCAAATGAAACTCAAATGCATTCAACAAAGCTAATTGAATCAAATTCAACTCAAATGAAGTCAAACAAAGCTAATTGAATTAAATGAAAGTCAAATGAAGTCAAACAAAGCTAATTGAATCAAATGAAAGTCAAATGCATTCAACAAAGCTAATTGAATCAAATGAAACTCAAATGCATTCAACAAAGCTAATTGAATCAAATTAAAGTCAAATGAAGTCAAACAAAGCTAATTGAATCAAATGAAACTCAAATGCATTCAACAAAGCTAATTGAATCAAATGGAACTCAAATACATTCAACAAAGCTAATCGAATCAAATGAAACTCAAATGCATTCAACAAAGCTAATTGTATCAAATGAAAGTCAAATGAAGTCAAATAAAGCTAATTGAATCAAATGAAACTCAAATGCATTCAACAAAGCTAATTGAATCAAATGAAACTCAAATGAAGTCAAACAAAGCTAATTGAATTAAATGAAAGTCAAATGAAGTCAAATAAAGCTAATTGAATCAAATGAAACTCAAATGCATTCAACAAAGCTAATTGAATCAAATGAAACTCAAATGCATTCAACAAAGCTAATTAAATCAAATGAAACTCAAATGCATTCAACAATGCTAATTGAATCAAATGAAAGTCAAATGAAGTCAAACAAAACTTATTGAATCAAATGAAACTCAAATGCATTCAACAAAGCTAATTAAATCAAATGAAACTCAAATGCATTCAACAAAGCTAATTGAATCAAATTGGAAGTCAAATGAAGTCAAATAAAGGTAATTGAATCAAATGAATGTCAAATGAAGTCAAACATAGCTAATAGAATCAAATGAAACTCAAATGTATTCAACAAAGCTAATTGAGTCAAATGAAACTCAAAAGCATTCTACAAAGCTAATTGAATCAAATGTAACTCAAATGCATTCAACAAAGCTAATTGAATCAAATTAAAGTCAAATGAAGTCAAACAAAGCTAATTGAATCAAATGAAAGTCAAATGAAGTCAAGCAAAGCTAATTGAATCAAATGAAAGTCAAAAACATAGTCAAACATAGCTAATTGAATCAAATGTAACTCAAATACATTCAACAAAGCTAATTGAATTAAATGATTCTCAAATGCATTCAACAAAGCTAATTGTATCAAATGAAAGTCAAATGCAAATAAATAAAAAGCTAATTGAATCAAATGAAACTCAAATGCATTCAACAAAGCTAATTGAATCAAATGAAACTCAAATGAATTCAAACAAAGCTAATTGAATCAAATGAAATTCAAATGCATTCAACAAAGCTAATTGAATCAAAATGAAACTCAAATGCATTCAACAAAGCTAATTGAATCAAATTAAAGTAAAATGAAGTCAAACAAAGCTAATTGAATCAAATGAAACTCAAATGAATTCAAACAAAGCTAATTGAATCAAATTAAAGTCAAATGAAGTCAAACAAAGCTAATTGACTCAAATTGAAATTCAAATGAAGTCAAACAAAGCTAATTGAATCAAATTGAAAGTCAAATAAAGTCAAACATAGCTAATAGAATCAAATTAAAATCAAATGCATTCAACAAAGCTAATTGAATCAAATGAAACTCAAATGCATTTAATAAAAAGCAAATTGAATCAAATTAAAGTCAAATGAAGTTAATCAAAGCTAATTGTATCAAATGAAACTCAAATGAAGTCAAATAAAGCTAATGGAATCAAATGAAACTCAAATGCATTCAACAAAGCTAATTGAATCAAATAAAATTCAAATGCATTCAACAAACCTAATTGAATCAAATGAAACTCAAATGCATTCAACAAAGCTAATTGAATCAAATGAAACTC